>CM020179.1:20802763-20817805 GCA_009805545.1 Oryza longistaminata | reverse complement strand
TTAGGGGGGGGGGGCATCTAATTCTAGTAGTCGAGTACCTCATCCGATGTTGAGATCAATGATTTTTATTCAGAATTAAAGGTGTTCAAGTGAGTTTACCAGATTCTTCGATGTCTCGCGCCTGAGATTTTAAAGTTTGTTATGGATGCAAATTGCTATACAAATGTTTCAGCTGCCTATCGAATTCTTTTAACTGTACCTGTGACTGTAGTTTCAGCTGAAAGAAGTTTCTCAAAAATTGAAGTTGTTGAAGAACTATTTGAGATCAACTATGTCACAAGAAAGGTTAAATGGCTTGGCTATGTGCTCAATCGAGAAGGATATCTTGAACACTATTGATCTTAATACCGTTCTTGATGATTTTGCATCAAGAAATGCCCAAAGAAGTATCTTTTCATGGGAAGCAATGGATATGATGGGTTCTATTCTTCATTAAGTTAATGAATAAGATATTAGTTCCAAGTTACAAATATATTGTTATTTTGATCGATTTTATTTCTTGATAATTACCATACATGTTAAATTTAATATATGGATTTTATTTTTGTTTTGCAAGTAAAATGAGAGGCGGGCGGCGAGCGGCGGCGGCGGCGCGGAGATGAGCTCGTCGACGTCCGCCCGCGACGACGAGGCGCCGGACCTCGTCTGCCAGATCGACTGCGTCCACGGCATGGTCGACGCGCTCTCCTGCGTCCGCTGGAAGCGCCACCAGGTGCGCTACCTCGCTCGCCTCCCCGACCTGCATCCATGAACAGATCTGCCCCGATCTGAGGCCGCATTTCCCCCTCCCCCGTGGCGTGCAGGACGCGGTGCTGGAGCTGTCGGAGCACGGCATCGTGCTCATCGTCGAGGAGAGCGGCTGCCTCCAGGCCAAGGTCTACCTCAAGCGTGAGGTGAGTTTGGTGCGCCCGTCAGGTGTTTGTGTTAATGCCTCGCGGCGCTTGTGCGTTGAATTTTTTGTTTGGGGGTCGTGTGCTGCAGCTGTTCATGGAATACGAGTACGCGGCAGAGGGGCGGCCGCGGTTTGGCCTCAGCCTGGGGCTCCTCGTCGATTGCCTCAACACGTTCTCGGCCCCGGGGCACTCCTCTCCTGTCGAGATCCGCTACCCTGGGCCTGATATGCAGCTTCTTCTCAAGTACGTGTATAATCTGATTAATTACTCGGAATTATTGTCCTTTAATAGTCCTACCATGTAACTCAGCATACCTTTGCAAACTGCGGTGGGTAAATGGCTTGTTCATAATTCATACTTGGAATGGAATATACATGCAATTCGATGGGTTTCTGTGGCTGTTATTATTTACCAGTTTATAGAGGTGTAATTCGTGCGAAATTCATGTTCAGATCAAATTCTAAAACTATCTGGGCATTACATTTTATAAGGAGATTAATGAATCTAACTTTTCAGATTAATCATAGTACCATCTCATCCCTGAAAAAAGATTCAAGCTCTTTTGTTCAGCTTCAGCATAAGATGCTGAACCAAATGCTTGACAATGTAACCTGAGTTATTTGTCATCCTTTTCTTATAAGCCGGAGTCTTGTAATTTGGGTGCAGGTCAGTGGGCTCCCCAGATTCATGTATGTATGCAGAAATTAGAACGAGGATTCCAGATACAATCTCCTGGGATTACCATTTTGAGCATGCTGGGAATACACCAGTCACTTTTACTGTCAAGGTACTCCAAGTACTTCCTCTGTTTATTTGGTGGCAGTATGCATCAATAGAAGCTCTAACTTTTATGCACAGTATGATTCACCCTCTTCAATTTTATAGTCTGCTGTCCTGAAAGAATCGATCGAGGACCTTGAGTGGCCAGGTTCCAGCATTCAGATTCAAATGCAACCAGACCCCCCTTCGGTACTATTCAAAGGTGAAGGTCATGGTGACTTGCAGGTACGATAAGTTTGTTTCTATTCGTTACTTGGCTTCACATTGAATCCCTGACTCACTGCTGGCTACACCATTGGGCAGATTGAGTTCCCCTACTATGCAAATACAGATCTTCTCATTGCATTCCAATGTGACCATGAAACATCATACAGGTAAACTCTGCTGTTTAAAAAGTTCTGAATCTCTGACCGTTTGCTGCTTTGTGCTAACTATTCTGTTTTCTGCAAGGTATAAGTACAAATTTCTTCGTGCAACAACTTCGAATTTCCCAAACAGTATTGTGAAGGAGAATCGTGGGAGCAAGGTGACGATTGGTAGGGGTGGGATGCTTAAAATCCAGCACCTGGTTTCAGTTGCAAGGCCAGGTATGCAGAACTTCCGTAATGTTGCTGGAGGGGCTCAACAGCCAAGTCGAATTGCTTATATAGAGTTCTTTGTAAAGCCAGAGGAATATGAGATAAATGATGCGTAGGGATTGTGGTATGACTTATTGACATGTGTTCCACCGTTCCACACCTCATTCCACCCATTAAGCCTTACACCGCACCTCATCTCACCAGTTAATTATAGTTTCTGATTTGGCATAACTGGTAGTGGCAAAACCGAATTAAGGCTTTTATGTCCTTTACCGATTGATTAACTTCTGCATAATCACATTGCCTCATATCCTGATTAGCTACCTTTTAGAATTAACTAGGAGATTTCCCCCACTCAATTTTGCACGGTGATAGATTTTAAAAGCCCAATCAAATTTGATATACAACTCTTAGCTTTTGTTTCTGTAGATGCACTTATAATTTATATACAATAGATTTGCAAATAAAATTAGATTAGTGGTTTTGATATACAACTCTTAGCATATTTTTTTTTCTTAGATACGATTATATTTTCTACACAACATTTTTTTTAAAGCACGATTGGATGTACATCTCTTAGCTTTGGTTTCCATAAATATAATCATATTTTCATATAACTATATCAATCGATCTACACCATTATAATTTAGATATATCATGATTGGACAGAAAATACCTTTCTCCTTTTCTCTTATTGATATGAGAATTTTTAGCCTCCAAAGCGAATGTGGCGTCTTATTTTCAAGTTATCTTTATAATATAATAGATAGATTTGGGAATTGGAATGGATATCGGTTTATTTCTTAACCTTTTAAATCTGGTCCATCGGTAGGCCTTCTACAGTTCCACTTCCAAATAGCAAATAGTTAACCTTCATAGGTCGATGCCAAAAGAGAACATAATATTGGCCAGGCAATAATCGAGAAACAAAAGCTGGAGGAAAGAATTTAGAACTTTTGAGCTTGAAATGATCTTGGCACCCTAAATATATAGATTGAAAGGATAGCTATCTGTTGCTAACTAAGTGAGTGTGCGTAACCATTGAATCTTTTACTCCCTCCATCCCATAATATAAGGCGCACACGCATTTCAAGATTTAACTTTAAAAACATTTGACCAATACTTAGTATAATATAAAATTTATTTTATTTATTAAAAATTATATTATTAGATTGAGATTTAAATTTCCTTTCATATGGTTACAATTTTGCTACTACAAACCTTATAGTACTACCTCCGTTTTTTAATAGATGACGCCGTTGACTTTTTCTCACATGTTTGACCATTCGTCTTATTCAAAAATTTTATGCAAATATATAAGATATATATCACACTTAAAGTACTATGAGTGATAAAACAACTCATAACAAAATAAATTATAATTACATAAATTTTTTGAATAAGACGAAAGGTCAAACATGTGAGAAAAAGTCAACGGCGTCATCTATTAAAAAACGGAGGTGTTCAGCCCTCGCCTCTTTACGTCCTTACCCGATTGCCTGAAAATTATGTCTACTAGCATATCTTCGCCTTCGTTCAGAATCAACAAGAAGTAACAGATGCATAAATTACTTTTTCAAAGAAATATTCAGATTGCATATCTTTAAGTGAAGAATGCATACTCGTTCTTACCGTGGTTTGCGTTCCGCGTACTTGGCGGTTTGGCTGTATCGTATCTGATCCTTCGACTGGTGCATGCCCACTGGCGCTGACCGTTCCATTACACAACCGTACCTATGAGATAGTCCAACCTGCGTTGAACGGAATGGTGAATGTGGGCCGGGTGAGCCGCATGGATGTCTGTCGGGAGCTCAGCAGTTTCCGCCTGGCGATGCCGTGGAGATAAATCATTGAGCTCCTCGGCATAGTAGTACGGGGCTCACGGTGAGCGACCTGTCGGGCTTTCCAGGATACCGGCCTTCATACCAGCTTGATTCTTCCTTGCCCTCCACCGGGCGTGTCCATACCTGAAATTTAACCGGATTTGAACGATGGACAGTAGTGCAGGGTTTGTCAGCTCAAAAGGATCTTGGATTGAAGCGATATAAGGCGAATTGACAGTAAAGTTACTCTTAGAATCTTACTCATACCCGTCGATGAAATCGAAGGACACTGAACCTCTTCGGAGAGGTTCAGCTCAGGGTAATCCTCGAAAGCGAAAACGGCCCTGTGTAGGAGATGTTGTTGGATGCAGAAAGCAACCTGCAGTGAAAAAGATTCAGACAGTCAGTTTCTGAACAGAATGCAGTGTGCATGCAGATTTGAGTTGGTATGGCAAGAACAAGCATAGACCCCTTGCCATTCCTGTAGAGCCATTGGGCTGGTAGTTTGTTCTTCAGGTAAGCTCCGCAGTGGGCCAGTGTGCCAGTCGTTGCAGACGAACACAACATCCTCACCTGTTTGACAGTAACAAACCGAAAGAATTACAGTCTCTGATCATGCATTCCTTCCGAAGAAAGTTTAAGATCTTGAGAATCAATTGTAAACTCACCATAAAGTTCCTTTGAAGTATGGGTTGTTGTTGAGGTTTAGGATCCTAGGAAGCCTCGAGTGCTGCCTGCAGTAGCATCAATACAAGAATTAGCTATGGTAAAATTCGTGATGCTTCCAACCATCATCAGATAGAAGTAATCACTGACCTGGCAAAGAAGGCTGAAACGCATCTGGTTGTCCTTGTAATCGACTCCAGTGTCAGGTCCGTAGATCTTCTCACCGGTAGTCTCCCAACCTGAATCACCAGTGGAAACTAAGCTCAGTCAACTGCTAAATGCACTGTTAATAATTTCAGTAAAAACAAGAAAGGTAAACTGATGATGACTCCACCTTCTCCAGGACGACGGTGGTCGATGAACACACGGTCGACTCCACGCTTGTAGCAATGGAAAAACCTCACCGCTCCGTACCTGTCTGCCCGAACCTTGATCTGGCAATGAATTGCACCACAGAAACTTGGGTTAAAATCCTTGTAAAATGTGCAAGATCATCTAAAGTTAATCGATCTTGTGTGATCGATCACGCGTGCTCCTACCTCAGCCACAACGCTGGTATCCCAAGCGTCCTTGTACTGGTCGTACCGAGAGAGATCACCATGACCCTGTGGCCATTTCGCCTGCAAAAGAACACAAGAACACAACATTACGAAATCCATCCAATGCGATGATCAAGAACAGTTGGACGAGACGGCAGCGACGACGGAGCGATCGAAGTTTGTGTGTGCTTACAGCCATGGCAGGGGGAGGCCACCGAGGACGCTCACCGAGGCCGCCGGTCTTCTCCAGGGGCCATCTCGGCGCCGACGAACACGACGTTCATGCCAGGCGCCGGTGGCGTACACGACGACGGAGGGGAACCTCCGGCTGCCCGCGCTGCACCGACGCTGCTGCTTGGGCGTCGCGCCGGCGCGCTGGTCGTCACGCTGAGCGAACGTCGCGTCGCCGCCGGCGGGGCTGCGGGGCTTGAGGCCCTGAACCCGTGGCGGAGTAGCGACGACGGCGCCGACCTGTCGGCGGATGCCGAAAGCCGGTGGCCGAGGTGGCGAGCTGGGACGTGGTGAGAGCCGACATGGTGGTTGTCTAGCTGTTGCTGTGGAAGAATCTCTGCACTGAATGAATTGATAAGGTTTGGTACCTAATAGAATTTGAACTGGTTTTGAATAAATGAATTATAAGTCTTAATTAGGAGAATTGAAGTTTATTTAGAGGATTGAAGCTACATTTAAAATTCGAAAAAAAAACAACATAAAACTTAAAACTTCAAAAAGTAAGACCAAAGTTTTTTTTTAAAAAAAATGTCGGTAAAAACTCAACATTATTAACTACAATGTCATATGTGCTTATAAGGACTTAAGGATCGTTTCTGGGCTGGCTAGGGGAAATGACTTTTTTTTTTACTGCAAAATAAATATCGTCGCCGTTGCACCCTGGAGAGATGCACAAAGCTTTGATCTAGATGAATGATTAAGTATTTGAAGAGAATCTATTCCTTCAAAGTGAATTTCTTGCACAAAGCCTTGACACTGAATTCAATTGCGCCAAATCAACAATTCTTTGTAGCCCCCCAGGAATATTATCCATTTTTAAATTTTCTGCTACTTATTTTCATCTTCTTAATATAAAAGATATACTAAATATTGCATATTCAGAATTTATTTTTGCCAAAACAACAAATTCTAGCTATATACATTTTCCTTTGACCAACTCGGCTACTAAAATTGGTTGGATCTGATTTTTACTATTGTGGATTTCAACCTTAGCTTTGACCTATACCCAAAATAAACCCTCCTGATCCGTTTCTCCAGTGGCGAGAGACCTGATTTAACGAGAGTTGACACACAGATCTAAACTCTAGAATAAAAAAAGACACGAATATTAGGAAAATGATCTAATATCAATAATTAGAAGAGAGTGAGGCTCTAATCAGTCAGTCTAGCCCACCATCTTGTGTGAAGCTAGCTGGAAAAAATCCTAGGTGTGTTTCTCTAACTCTAGAATAACATCGATCAGCCTAACCAAACATAACGAACGAAGATTTAATATCAGGACATAATATTGGATCTTGGCAAGTCATAATTAATTAATTAATTAATTCCAGCCCAACACCTTTACAGAAATTAGCATGTACGAGACTACTTGTAAGGAAAAACGAGCAATGAAAGATGCATGTGATCGATCTGAAGAAGGGGGGAAAACAAAGAATTATAAACATATATACAATGTATACCTTGCAGATGTTCTTCCTGAATGAACAACAGAAGAACACAAGCAGAGAAGTGAAGCGAGAGAGAGAAGAGAGACAGAGACTGCAGTTATTTGTTTGTCTTGAGATAGACAAAAGAACTGAAGGAATGGTGAGAGAGGGGGTGGTGTGGTGGTGGGTGGCTATTTGTAGCGCCGTTGCGTGAAGCCCGCGCGATCTCTCTCTCCCCCGCAACACATTTTACCCGCGTCCCGGCCTGTGTCGACGATGACATTGCGGGGCACGCAGGCGTACGCTGGCCGCCACGTCAGTGCCTCAGAACCAAAAAACCAAAAAGCAAAACCGACTTTTTGTCCATGACGGACGCAAGGCAACGGGACGGGAGAGAGGAGGAGAAGCGAACCCCATCGGCCGTCTCGCGCGAGCCCCGCGCATGCATCTGCATGCTCTCGCGTACGTCGCTCGCGTGTGCGTGCGTGCGTGCGTGCGCGGTGCTGCCTGCCGTTTCGGCTTGGCGTACGTTGCATTGCACCGCACGCACGCTGGTGGCGCGTCGCGGTGGCCGTGGGTGAACCCTCCGCTCTTTTCCCCTTTTGCTTTCCAGGTTTGTTTTCTCCTCGGCGCGTACGCGTTTCTTTTTTTTTCTTTTTTTTTTTTTTTGCGGGGAATACGCGTTCTGTTTGGGGTGTGCGTGGAGCGCGCATGCACGCGCGGTTCGGTTTTTTTCGTGCGGGGGATGTGTGGGGAAGGAAAATCTATGCGGCGGGTGCCGCACAGACAGCCCGTGGCAACAACACCGGTGACCTAGTGACGCGCTGTCCAATCCCTGATTGCAACCCGAGGCCGATGTCCAATCTCCCAGAGCTCTACAGTATCGAGTCATTAATCTACCGCTGCATGTAAAATCTAATCATTTTTTTTAACAGTGCTCTATTTGATGCGCAGATACGATAAGCCGTTACTTTTTAGGACACAATTTAAAACTACTCGTTTTATTTAACTTTTTTTTTCATGATTATTATATTATTTGTTGCTGAGATGTGCGAATCACTAAAATATATCTTATGTATGTCCACAAATTTTTAAAATAAAATTAAATGGATTCAAAAATTAATGAGATCATTCATTAAAAAAACTGGGGAGTAATATACGGGGGGGATTTTCTAGGTGTAAATATACAAGTCTTTTTACTAAACTTTATCAATATTGCCTCAACTGGTCAGAAATTTTTTTTCATTTGAATGGTTGGGATAATTTCCATTTGTTGATGACAGTAGAAATCACGGTTTGGAAAAGGGCTTGAGGATTACATTTTTGTTGACCATATAAATCACGAAAGTTTTATAGCTGCGTTCGACATCAACTCCAAAAGAGAGAATTTTTAGCGTACGCAAACTCGAGGAAAGGCGGTATTAGCTTCATATTCTAATTATACAGTTTAAAAAATGAATTTTATTTGAATTTTTAAACAACTTTTATAAGAAATTATTTCAAAGACGAATTAGTTTAAACAATTTTAAAAACGTGTAACAGAGAACGAGCAAGATGAAAGTTGGGAGTAGAAGAAAATAACTAGGCCTACCTAATAATTCTTGCTTGATAATCATGTCTAGGCTAATGTTTATGACACGAGAACTTGTATAATGAGGGAGACGTGGGTTGTAGCGAGATCGGCTTGGCTCCAAAGAAGGCAAAGATGGTCTCGGGCTGCAGTAGTTACATCGGAACACGCATGTCAGTAGTCTGAGTGGTTGTTGCACAGTTGCATCCTTGTGCTGGCACTGGCCGCAGGAGAATATTTCTTCCGTGTGGAGCGGCCCGTCGGTCCGTTACGAGTAAACCATCGGTGGATCTCGCTCCGCGTCGCGGCGATCGTACGTGTTGGCGACGTGCGGGACCCAGCAGCGAGAGACTTGGAGTGGCTAGACCAGTTTGAGTGAGTAGGCGCGCCCGACAGCTTTCTCATTGCAGGAGCGAGGCTAGCGGACTGCTTGATACAGATGCTGGACAAAAAAAAAAAACAAGAAGAACTTGGAATTACGCTACAATGACTCACGTTAGCGTGCGTACAGTATGGCCACGATCGCTCTTTACATTTAACTTATAATAGCTAGTGCCTATGACCAACTAAACAGAACCTCCAGACAAAGGATGATCATCAAATGAAGCAAGTGAGCGAAATGATTAACGTGACAACTTAGAATCTGGAGACGATCATGTAGCCTCATGTGATGACTAGCTAGCTGCGTTACATCGTCATCACGTAGGACATAAATTAACACTGATCGTAGTATAGCTAAGAATGAACGTGTGTATGATATTCTACACTTGTATACGTGGGGTGTCAATAATTACCTGCGCTTTCTTTTCTTTGATTTTCATTTTATTTTCTTGCAGGTACAGCATTTATCTAAGCTACAAATCTCGGTGATGCATTTGCTTCCAGATGCATTTACCGTCTATATCATGGCAATCAGCTCATGGGTTGTTGATATTACATCGACTTGTAATCCTCTGCCCACAAGTCCCACAACAGAAATAAGCTAGAAGAATAGCTCGCTCTTACTACGGCCCAAGTGCAGGTGTGGAGCTAGATTTTTCGAGTCCAAATTATCGAACGGGACCGCCTATGCATCACTCGGTGATTTTTGAGAAAAATCTTCTTGGATTTGCATCAACGGACTACAAAATTCAATAATTAATACACAAAATTTTACTTTACACAACATTTTATTCAAAATTACAGTGCACTTACATGTTATATTCACTAAAATTTACATATTAAATTTATGTTTATATAGAACTGATAATTTATTTATTTAAAATAAAATAACTAATGCCAAATTTTACTTACACAACATTTTTATTCAAAATTTACAGGCGCCACTTACATGTCTATCAATTTAAATTTACATATGTATTTTAATTATATAGAACTGTAATTTTATGTTTAAAGGAAAATAATAAGTACATATTTACTTACACATTAGTTTTATCAAAATGTACAGATCACCTTACATGTCAAATCAACTAAATTTACAAATGTAATTTTAGTTATATAGGACTGTAATTTATATTTTAAAGAAATATAAGTACATATTACTTATACACATTATTTTTATCAAAAATTACAGTGCCACTTATATGTCAAAATCAACTGATTTACAAATTTAAATTTAGTTTATAAGGAATTTTATAGTTCACGACAACGACGAAAGGGCACGGTGTCTCTCGCGGCTTCGCCTATCAGTGTTGGCCTGCTACCGGCGGCTGGCTCGCCGGTCAGAGGCCACCCGGTCATCTGCTTCTCCGACACGGTGGCGACGTGCTGGTGTTCCGACGCGCCGGCTGACGAGCCTGCAAAAAAACGTGAAATGTCAGCAAAAAAAAATCACGCGAGTGATCGTTAGCAAAAACGTTATCGAACAGGCCTAAAGAACTGGGCTTGACTTGAATTAGGCTGTGTAGATATACAAAAACGGGCCAAATAAAGCCCAAACTGAATTGAAATCCGGCCTTTTGAAGATTATTCCATAATGGACCAAATTTATTCTCAGCCGGAATAAGGTCACCGGAGGTATCTCAACTTAGAGCGAGATTTTTTTGAAGTCCCTCAACCATAAAACTAGAAATGTTCGCCTCTAAACTCATTCAAAAACAGTTCACCGGAGGTCCCTTGGCAGTATTTTTGCCCGGTTTCTGACGTGGTATCCTAGTCGGCAAAAAAAAATTTAAAAAAAATCATGGGGCCCACATGTAAGTGAGAAAAAACTGTGGGTTCAACCATCCTAGTCAGCAATCTTCCCTTTTTTCCTTTTTCTCTTCTTCTCTTTCGACGTGTGCGCATCGCAGCGACCTCAGGCCGGGCGGCGACGTGCACCTCGACCCACGCAGAGCATCAGCGGTGGCAAAGGGCGGCGGCGCACGGCCAGAGCAGACAGAGGGGCGGCGTCGACGGCCGCAAGGGCGAGCGGCAGCGTGTGGCCGGAGCAGGCGGATGGGCGGAGGACGCGGGGTGCGCGGCGGCGCAGATGGGGAGCGGGAACGGCGCGCGGCTGGAGGCAGGTGGAGCGGCGGCGGCGGCGGTGAGCGAGCAGCGGAGGGCGGAGCAGGCAGGCGGCGACGGGCGAGCGCGGAGGGAGACAAGGTCACCGCCGCCGCTCGGAGGGAGGCAGGTCGCCGCCTTGGGTGCCTCTCGTGCTGCCCAACAACGACGATTACGAGCCCCCCGCGCCGCCGCCCCTGCCCGGGAACGACAGCGACGCCACCGACCGCCTGCTGCCTCCTCCTTCCTCTCCCTGTATCGCCCACCGTCCGCTCCACCCGCAGCCCGCCGCCACTCCGCTGCCTCCTCTCTCTCCCGCCGTCTCCTTCCTCTCCCGGTCTCGTCCGCCGTCCGCTCCGCTTCGCTGCCTCCGCTCCGCCCCGCTGCTGCTTCGCTGCCCTCCGCTCCGCCGCTGCGCTTCGTCCGCCGTCCGCTCCGCCCGCAGCCCGCCGTCGCCCTCCTTCCTCTCCTAGTCTCGCCCGCCACCCGCATCCATGCTCGCCCATCGCGGCTGCGCCCGCCTCCGGCCTGAAGAAGAGAAGCGAGAGGAGAGAAAAAGAAGGGAAGGAGAGAAAAGAGATGCCATGTCAGCAAAACTGGGCAAAAAAATACTGCTAAGGGACCTCTGGTGAACGGTTTGAATGAGTTTAGGACGAATATTTCTGGTTTTGTGATGAAGGACCTCAAAAAATCTCGCTGTTAAGTTGAGGATTTCCCGTGAACTTATTTCCTATCTCAGCCTGTCCAATTCATACAAAGCCTACGCAGTAGGAATAAGTTGGGCTGGTTTTTGCTTGAGGGATGTTTTTCGACAGGATAAGAGATGAGGGACACACACTAGATTTAGTCCCTACGCAGAACTCACAAGTTTAGCCCATTTTCTATTTTAGTTGCGCGGCCCACTACTACTACTCTGGCCCATTATAACCGCGGCACGCTCCCGCGCGCGGGAATAGCCGCGGAAAGGCAGCGAGAGGAGGGCGCGAAACCGTAGAGGCGGCGCGGAGCGGCGGCGGCGGCGCGGAGATGAGCTCGTCGACGTCCGCCCGCGACGACGAGGCGCCGGACCTGTCGCCAGATCGACTGCGTCCACGGCATGGTCGACGCGCTCTCCTGCGTCCGCTGGAAGCGCCACCAGGTGCGCTACCTCGCTCGCCTCCCCGACCTGCATCCATGAACAGATCTGCCCCGATCTGAGGCCGCATTCCCCCTCCCCCGTGCGTGCAGGACGCGGTGCTGGAGCTGTCGGAGCACGGCATCGTGCTCATCGTCGAGGAGAGCGGCTGCCTCCAGGCCAAGGTCTACTCAAGCGTGAGGTGAGTTTGGTGCGCCCGTCAGGTGTTTGTGTTAATGCTCGCGGCTCTTGTGCGTTGAATTTTTTGTTTGGGGGTCGTGTGCTGCAGCTGTTCATGGGAATACGAGTACGCGGCAGAGGGGCGGCCACGGTTTGGCCTCAGCCTGGGGCTCCTCGTCGATTGCCTCAACACGTTCTCGGCCCCGGGCACTCCTCTCCTGTCGAGATCCGCTACCCTGGGCCTGATATGCAGCTTTCTCTCAAGTACGTGTATAATCTGATTAATTACTTGGAATTATGTCCTGTCATAATCCGACCATGTAACTCAGCATACCTTTGCAACTGTGGTGGGTAAATGGCTTGTTCATAATTCATACTTGGAATGGATTATACATGCAATTCGATGGGTTTTTGTGGCTGTTATTATGTACCAGTTATAGAGGTGTAATTCATGTGAAAATTCATGTTCAGATCAAATTTTAAAACTATCTGGGCATTACATTTTATAAAGGAGATTAATGAATCTTACTTTTCAAATTAATCATATAGTACCATCTCATCCTTGAAAAAAAGATTCAAGCTCTTTTGTTCAGCTTCAGCATAAGATGCTGAACCAAATGCTTACAATGTAACCTGAGTAATGTAAAATAGAGAGCAACATAACGTCAGGAGTTATTTGTCATCCTTTTCTTATAAGCCGGAGTCTTGTAATTTGGGTGCAGGTCAGTGGGCTCCCCAGATTCATGTATGTATGCAGAAATTAGAACCAGGATTCCAGATACAATCTCCTGGGATTACCATTTTGAGCATGCTGGGAATACACCGTCACTTTTACTGTCAAGGTACTCCAAGTACTTCCTCTGTTTATTTGGTGGCAGTATGCATCAATAGAAGCTTTAACTTTTATGCACAGTATGATTCACCCTCTTCAATTTTATAGTCTGCTGTCCTGAAAGAATCGATTGAGGACCTTGAGTGGCCAGGTTCCAGCATTCAGATTCAAATGCAACCAGACCCCCCTTCGGTACTATTCAAAGGTGAGGTCATGGTGACTTGCAGGTACGATAAGTTTGTTTCTATTCGTTACTTGGCTTCAATTGAATCCTGACTCACTGCTGGCTACACCATGTGCAGATTGAGTTCCCCTACTATGCAAATACAGATCTTCTCATTGCATTTCAATGTGACCATGAAACATCATACAGGTAAACTCTGCTGTTTAAAAGTTCTGAATCTCTGACCGTTTGCTGCTTTGTGCTAACTATTCCGTTTTCTGCAAGGTATAAGTACAAATTTCTTCGTGCAACAACTTCGAATTTCCCAAACAGTATTGTGAAGGAGAATCGTGGGAGCAAGGTGACGATTGGTAGGGGTGGATCTTAAAATCCAGCACCTGGTTTCAGTTGCAAGGCCAGGTATGCAGAACTTCCGTAATGTTGCTGGAGGGGCTCAACAGCCAAGCCGAATTGCTTATATAGAGTTCTTTGTAAAGCCAGAGGAATATGAGATAAATGATGCGTAGGGATTGTGGTATGACTTATTGACATGTGTTCCACCGTTCCACACCTCATTCCACCCATTAAGCATTACACCAACCTCATCTCACCAGTTAATTATAGTTTCTGATTTGGCATAACTGGTAGTGGCAAAACCGAATTAAGGCTTTTATGTCCTTTACCGATTGATTAACTTCTGCATAACCACATTGCCTCATATCCTGATTAGCTACCTTTTAGAATTAACTAGGAGATTTCCCCCACTCAATTTTGCACGGTGCTAGATTTTAAAAGCCCAATCAAATTTGATATACAACTCTTAGCTTTTGTTTCTGTAGATGCCTTATAATTTATATACAATAGATTTGCAAATAAAATTAGATTAGTGGTTTTGATATACAACTCTTAGCATATTTTTTTTTCTTAGATACGATTATATTTTCTACACAACATTTTTTTTTAAAGCACGATTGGATGTACATCTCTTAGCTTGGTTTCCATAAATATAATCATATTTTCATATAACTATATCAATCGATCTCACCATTATAATTTAGATATATCATGATTGGACAGAAAATACCTTCCTCCTTTTCTCTTATTATATGAGAATTTTTTGCCTCCCAAGCGAATGTGGCGTCTTATTTTCAAGTTATCTTTATAATATATAGATAGATTTGGGAATTGGAATGGGTATCGGTTTATTTCTTAACCTTTTAAATCTGGTCCCTGGTAGGCCTTCTACAGTTCCACTTCCAAATAGCAAATAGTTAACCTTCATAGGTGATGCCAAAAGAGAACATAATATTGGCCAAGCAATAATCGAGAAACAAAAGCTGGAGGAAAGAATTTAGAACTTTTGAGCTTGAAATGATCTTGGCACCTAAATATATAGATTGAAGGATAGCTATCTGTTGCTAACTAAGTGAGTGTGCGTAACCATTGAATCTTTTACTCCCTCCATCCATAATATAAGGCGCTACACGCATTTTACAAAGACTTAGTATAATATAAAATTTATTTTATTTATTAAAAATTATATTATTAGATTGAGATTTAAATTTCCTTTCATATGGTTACAATTTTGCTACTACAAACCTTATAGTATATGATAAATTATAAGCTAAATATTAGTTTTGGAGACCGTGTCAACTTTGACCGTGCCTTATATTATGGGATGAGGGAGTATATGAGGATCATATGGCCTTAACCAACACAAGGCAAACAGGACACATAACATACACATACATATACATACATA
>CM020179.1:20772711-20790589 GCA_009805545.1 Oryza longistaminata | reverse complement strand
GTTGTTTTATAATGTAATCGGCTTAAGGTTGCCGATTTGCAATGGCCGATATTGTTATATCGCCCTTGGTTGTTTTATAGTTTTATCAATGCCATTGACATTGTAAAACTAGGGGGGCATATATATCTGTTAAAATGCAGTAGGGAAAATTTTTTTGAGCAAATCTTACATTTATATTAATCGGCATAGAAGGATGTTAAGTGATGAAGTATCAAGTTGTTTGGCCGATTACAAAAATTTCTAAGTCCTATTACATTGGGATTACTGTGATAAGTATTGCTGGATAGCCGACATAGCTTTTTGCCTAATTTGCTCTACTTCTTCTATGGCTTGAGCATCTTGAGCGTCGGTTCTAGGAATAACTTTTAAGGATTTGGTCAGTTCAGCGACATGCTTGATAGCCGATTTCAGTCTGGCTTTCTGCTCTTCGATTGACTTGGGGAGATCGGCTAGTTTCTTGCGCTCCATATCCAGCTCAGCGTTGCATTCCTCAAGTTGTGCTAGGAGGTCGATCTTGCGTGCTTCAAGCCGATCAATGTTGGACTTGATTGGACCTTCAGATAATTGATCAAGCTTGGATTTTTCTTCATGCACAAGTTGTCGGTTGGCCTGGATAGTGGACTCAATATCTTTGCGTTCTCGCCGTTCGGCTAGTCTTAACTTGGCCTTCTCCAACTTGAATTGGTGTTGTTCAAGGTAGACAGCTGGAGTAAGGACATCGGCTAATTCATCCGGGATTAAGGCTTGGATTTCATGTAGCCGAGCTCTGATTGGGCCACAATCAACTACCAAGCTGTCTAGCGATGATGCTTCTAGCCGATCTAAGATACTTTTTAGAGTTTTCTTGACATCATCAGATAAAGGGGCCAATGCTTTGCTTGTAATATTTTCTTCTCCTTCATCAAGATAATCTCTGATATCAAAAGAGAAAAGATCGGCTAGGGCCTGTGGTGATAATATGAAAGTGGTTAGAAACCAAACAATTGTAGCCGATTTGGATGCTTGCTAGGATAAACTTACTGGGATAGCAGGAGCGGCTGGTTGTTCTTCTTCTTCAATATGATGACTTCCCACGGCCGAAGGGGTCTGATCACTCGATGATTGTTGGGCCGAGGGAGAAGGAGGAGGTGAAGGCTGAAAAGAAAGCAAGCGTTAAGTAGAGCCAGCTAAAAATTGAAAGTTTGAATCATCTTACTGGTGAAGCTGGTTTAGATGTTGTTGCAGCCGATTTCTTTTTCACTGCGGTCTTCTTTTTCTGCAATTATAAGACTCAGGGGTGATCGGCTATAAGGTAAAGGGGTTCCAAAAGGAATTAGTGAAGAATACTTACCCTTGAGAAGTGGACTGGAGCAGATGGAGTTGGAAGGGTTTGCTTAGGTGATGCCGATGGTGTTTTTTCAGTATTGCTTACTTCGGCTGCGGCTTGATCGACTTCATCTCCGATTGCTTCTTCATCTAAGGCTTGTTCAATGGATGGATCCAAGTCAGGCAGATCATCGGCTGGCTTGTCATCTGGTTTGGCTCTCTTGACTCTGGTCTTCTTCTTTGGAGCCAAGATTGAGGTGCTTACGGTTGAAGCTCTGGTCTTCCTTTTTTGGCCTGCATCGGCTGGTTCTCTAGTGAGGCCATGGAGGAGAGTTGATGTCTTGGGGGCATGGTAGCCGATGACAGGGGGAAATAATCCACCTCCGTTTGGAATCAAGCCTGCAGCATATTCGATGTCTTTACCGCTATTACTTTGATGAGGAGGGGATGATTCTGTTGTCACACTTGTAGGTCGCGAAAGTTATATTTTGAATTAAAAAAATTACTCCTACTTGTGAGATGCATTTAATAATGCAGTGGCAAGAAGTGTGTGATTTTATTTTTTTAAAATGTTTAGAGAGACATCTCTTCCTCCAAATCTATCTCTCTCTCTCTCTCTTACTCCTACTTGTGACTGGCAATTTGGCATCAGTTGTTAGAAATTTAATTTTGCCCATGCCCTGTCAGTGGCATCCTCCACAGAGTACTTGAGTAGCTTTCAGAAAGTAATTAACTAGCCGTGTTTCGGTGGATCCTTCAACTTGATATATCTTTCAGCGATTGATTGACGCAGATTCTTAATTATCCGGCCCCGGGCGACTCTGCATTGTCTTCTTCCAAAATGTTTCTTGTGCAAGATAGCACATCATCTTTGATTTTGCAATTAGGTCACATTAACTGAGAATAGTCGGCTGAGCCATGCTTTGTGTTATTCACATCACCATAGTACTTCTTCCCCCAATACATTTTGGTCAGATTGTAGCTTTCAGATAACTATATAACCGTGTTTAGCTGGCTCTTTTGCTTTCATGGACTTATTGCTTTGTATTCTAAGTTCAATCTTCAATTTCGTGAACAGCCTATGTTATTCACAAATGCACATGTTATTTCACAGTTTATGGTCTGAGGTGCAATTTGATATATATATTTTTTAATATAACACATTAGCTAGCAGTTTAGCATCCTGATAAAAAATAACATTTCTAACAACATTTCTAAAACCAACAATTTTAACAACGCCGAATTCATCTATCTATCTATATTATATTATCAAGATAGCTAAAAAAGAAGGCACCAGATTCAATCCGCATGCTAGAAACTCTCATATTAATCCGAGAAAAAGAAACAAAATCCACGTTGTTAGATCGTGGTAGGACCAAATTATAACGGTGTCATTGATAGCAAATAGTCGTATATAGAGTACAATTGTATATATAGACTAGTAAATAAGAGTTGTATAGTAAATCCAATCATTCTTTCAATATCTATTGTATACAAAGTATAAATATATGTAAATAGGAGCTAAGTTGTATAATATCCAATTCAACTAGCCCGCACAAAATTGTGTGGGAAGATCCCCTAGTTCTGATAATGGAAATAAAATTTCAGTACTATCCTCCTGTCTTGCTCTATAATACTCTGCAACATCTTTTACATAATCATGCTTGACTCTGTAATATCCTAAATCTGGATTCATCATCTGAAATTGGAAAGCAGTACATGATGTCAGTTAAGTCCGGCTACTTAAATAATCAATGACATTTATTTGGTGAACATAATTTTGCGTAACAACTTTTGTCAGCAACAGGCATGTCATGGCTGCATCAAATCAAACATAAAAACAACCAACTAACTGTATTTGCAAAGGGACAAATAGAAATCAATCACTTCCTCAGAAGAGAGCAGTGCATAATGACTCAGCAGCTCCCTTGGGACACGACATCGAACAATTTTTCGGTGCGATTACTGTAATTTGTACGCACAAACACTGTGTCCGTTGCATCCACAAAAAGTTCAAAAAACTGTAAAGGATGAAAAGTAAGCACTGTCCAAACTCATGCTGATCGAAAACCAAAAGTATCATCATTTGTATATGATTGGGTTACTCCATGCCATTGATCAAGTTAAACTATTAAACTTGATTTGCCTGCGCCCTTCAATAGTTCTTAAAGTTATCTTGTTTCTTCACCTATTTCAAGTCCATCCTTACATACAATCAAGCCCTTTTGTTCTTGATTTGAGCATGTAAATTACAATAAAAGTGGATTTTCCATTCAAAATTTTAATTAAAAATATTTTAGGTACATTTAGTTATCTTCTTAGACGTAAAAAAAAAACCCCGGAAAACAAAAGTGACGAAAAATCTCCTAAATTAATCCTTGAATCAAATTCGACAAGAGTAAATTATACAAGCTTATGGATAGGGATGCAAGCGGACTAGGAGGCTGTTTGGTTGGTTGCCACACTTTGCCACGCCACACTATAGTTATGTCACAATTTCTTAGGTATACGTTTGGTTCGCTACAGCAATTGTGTCATGCCACACTTTTATAGCCTTGGGACCCACATGTCATACTCTTAAATTTGAAGCTAAGCTTGTCACACTTGTGGCCAACTATTTCTAAGTCACACTTATGCCACCATGCCTCAACTAGCCTAAACTTAGTTATGGCAAGGTTAGGCTCTGTTTGTAAGTCCTAGTTCCCAACTCCTTCCGCATCGTTTTCCACGCGCACACTTCCCAAACTGCTAAACGGTGCGTTTTTTTTAAAAAGTTTCTATACGGAAGTTGCTTAAAAAATCATATTGATCCATTTTTGAAAAAAATAACTAATGCTTAATTAATCACGTGCTAATGGACCGCTCCGTTTTCTATGCGTAGGAGATGGGTTCCCAACCCATTCTAGCGAACACAACCTAACTTACAAATCCAGTTATAAGTCATTTTAAGCGAGTTAACTTAACATGTAGATCAATCTAGAAAATCATTTGTAATTGGGTTCATCTACCGGCCTACTTAACCCTAATACTAACACATTGTTGTCCAGGTCAGACAGGCTGCATGGGTCATCACCAAATAAAAGATAAGCTGGTTTCTAGGCACACCATTACTGAAAAAGACTGTAGTAGCAAACACAGCAACGTGCAATGGTTGCAAGTGTTCTACCTTATTCTTCTTCTCCTCCTTTCTTTTTTTGCCAAAGACTGTTCATACATCGTGATGTCCCATGATGAACTACAGTCTACAAATGTACAGTTCAATGTACATGACGATGATAATAATACACAAGTACCGCACGTACTACGTGGGAGCACGGCCTGTTGGAATTAAGTACTGTTGCCTAACTGAATATTAAGTACCAGTATTGATTGTTGTAAATAGTCTTGTAGACTGATCAATAGTAATTGGCCGTAATAACCAAGTTCACTGCTTCATTCATGTTTTTCAATGCTGCATTTTAGCTAATTTTTTTTGGTCTGATAGACGTGGTTTCAGAGAAACACCGCACCTGCAGAATTGAAGTTTGGCACAAACATCCTAACGATTGTCTTTGATGGAATTGAATTTTGTGAGTACAGTGCAAGGAAATTGGCAGAACGTGAATGGAAAATAAAAAGATTTATTATTGATCAGCTAGGAGTAGTAACTTCAGTTGAGTCATGTTCAGACAGGACACGCAGAAGCTCATCCCAATGCTTCTGTCCTTTTCTTCGACAACATCATCAGTTTTAACTTCACATGGCCCTGAAGATATGGTCACCAACAAACCGTCCAATTGTCAGCTAGTGTCTCAACTTCCTACACTCCTGGAAAACCAACTGCTGCCAAATTCACAAAGAATAGAGTACTCCTAAAATATACTATACCCGTCCTTTATGGCTGTGTTTAGATCCAAAGTTTGGATTCAAATTTCAGTACTTTTCCATCACATCAACCTGTCATACACACACAACTTTTCAGTCATATCATCTCCAATTTCAACCAAAATCCAAACTTTGCGCTGAACTAAACACAGCCTACGTTATATAAAAGACTTTATCTATGTAATTATATGAGTAAAATCCTTATATTTTAGAACGGATGTAGTAATAACTTATAATATTTAAAATTTGTTCTAAAATATAACTATTTTCTCGCCAACTTTCTCTTCTCAACCAATTACAACTTTTCACCATTCAATTTTTTCACTCACTTCATCTTCTCAACCAATTACAATATTCTTCAATTTAATTTCACTAACTTTCTTAATACCCACATTCAACTCTAAAATTTTTTATATTTTATGACGGAGGTAGTAGAAAGCTGCTGCTAGAACTTGCAACTACCTCCCATCTACTCTCTCTTCGACTTTAATTCCTGCTAAACAACCTATACAAACTTATACATTTGTCAATGGAGGAAATATTTGCTTGTGAGATTGACAAAGTTACACGTGTTTCAAATGGATCATAAACATCGTCGGTGACATTCTGCAACTGGTCGAATTGTGAGCCGTTTTTGACTTATACCAAGTGCTTTGGCCCGCGTGGCTGGCGGCAGCAATGGTGACGTTGAGACATTCATGGCCGGCACGACCAGGATCGAATGAGCATGCGGCTGAGACGCGGTGTTGGTTTGGGAGCGAGGTTGACGACGACGACCGGCTGGGCTGGAGCGCCCAAGTCAACGTGCGGGCGTGAGCGGATCAGATGAGATCAGCTCAGCTGATGAGCAGCAGCTCGATCAGATCACTGTGTCATTCTGCCTCTCTGCTAGCTCAACTGCCACCTAGGCACCTACCCCTCTCTCGCACACACATATTTCTCCCTCAGTAAAAAAATATATATTTGAACATAGATATCTAGAATTAGGGTGTGTTTAGTTCTTTGGGTGTAAGGTTTTCAAAGTATACGGACGCATATTTGAAGTATTAAACGTAGACTAATAACAAAACAAATTACAGATTCCGCCTGTAAACTGCGAGACGGATTTATTAAGTCTTATTAATCCGTCATTAGCAAATATTTACTATAGCATCACATTGTCAAATCATGGCGTAATTAGGCTCAAAAGATTCGTCTCGCAATTTACATGCAAACTGTGCAATTGGTTTTTTCCCACATTTAATGCCCTATGCATGTGTCCAAACATTTGATGTGATATTTTTGGCCAAAATTTTTTGGATCTAAACAAGGCCTTAGGTTTTTTTTTGGGACGGAGAAGTAATTTTGTTAGACTGGTACCGAGCAATTCAGTTAGGTCACGGACAATTCTTCTACTTAGTGAGCGGCTATACTCGCCATGTAGAAGCCATGTTACTGTGGATGAGAGAGGGGTGGGAGAGAGGCCGGTTTCAACGGGTTTTCCATGCTTTGGAGAAGGCAATGTAGCCTTGGCAGAAAAATGTGGCCACGCAGAACCACCTGCAACGGAGCCACGTTGGGTGACATGAAAATAAATGGAAAATAAATGTGTGGAGTAAAATCGAAAATATAAGGAGCTGACATGAAAACTAAAGACACCACTTGAAGCCACTTATATTGTGGGAGAAAAGCATTTTATGTGAGTGGCCTTAGCTACATGGCGGTTAGCCTCCGGTGCTAAATGTCCTTACTAGCCACTATTGCTAGGAGCTTGGTTACCGAGTCCGGCCACTGCCAAGACCAACAACCCATGACATTTTAATTGGCATAGTGATTCCACTTAACCTTGAGTTGGCATAGAAAATTTGGATAAAAACGAAGGGTCCACTATAATTATGCAAAATGCATATTTAGTTTAGCAAATAAATGTCTATGAGAATCCATTTGAATAGGAATCTCACTTCTAGAATGAAACATGGTGGCATGAACTAGAAATTTTGTGTGAGAAACTTCAGTATTCTGCTGGTTTCAAAATATAGAAAGTTTTAGCATTTGGCCCCGCTATCAAGGAGGGGCAAAAAGACCTAGGCTGAGTTTGTTTCTCAGGGTTCCCAACCCCTCTCCCTCGTTTTTCGCGTGCACGCTTTTCAAACTGCTGAACGGTGCGTTTTTTGCAACAAAAAAAAACTATATGAAAGTTGCTTAAAAAATCATATTGATCCATTTTTGAAAAAACAAAGCTAATACTTAATTAATCACGCACTAATAGACTGCTCTATTTTCCGTGCACAGGGCTTGGGCGGATTAGTTGGGCCAGGGCTACAATAAAGCCAATGGGCAGTAGGGGTAGCATGTGTAGTTTAGTGGTAAGTGTCATCTTTTATAAGTACTAGGTTATTATATTGGCTACGAAATTTGAGCTCTATAAGTTGTTATATTTTAGGATGGAAATAGTACAATATTCCATCGGTCCACAAGTATCAGTATTTCTATGTTGTTTATCAAAGATTAAGGTTAAGAGAAAAATGCTTTGGTGTCCCCTCCATTCAATCAAATTTGGTTAGTATAAGATGAAAATAAATTTAAATAAGATCTAATTGATTGGACATACAGTGTTACATAAGTCCTTATATTTGTGAATAGACTAATTGTCTAGAATACTATGATTCGTGGATAGGGAGAATATGTACTTGGTTTGCTAATCCTATCTTACTATAAAGTTATCCCCCACTAACTCCTTAAGCTTAACGTGCAAAGATGCCACATCATCATCCACTAACAAGATGCAACATCATCATCCACTAATCCACTAATTAACAAGATGCCACATCATCATCCACTAATAATCATCACATTTAAACATCATGCAAACATGTTATATTATCTATAATTTTATAGTTTTTATAATTTAAGAGCTTTTAAAATACAAGCATGTTAAATTATCATCCCACATAATTCACATAATGTTTCAATGTATATCTTTATTATGTTTTATAATATCCTACATACTTATATAGTTCTGTTAACAACCAAATTTGGTAAGTATTCGTATCAGGAAAGGGGCTCTGATTGGAGAAGAGTTGGAGGCGGAGACCGAGTTCTGAAACAGAGTAAGAATCGGCTAGAGGCGCGTCTCACCGGGATTTATTCCCAAATAAATTTCCAGCTCTCCCGTGCCAGCGCCATAATAGTAGAGTGACGTCCTCGTCACGCACAAGGTCCTTAGGTGGCTTTGTGTATCTCATTAGCACGTGTGTGTATAGTTGATAGGTTTAGCATGCGTGTAGGGGTGTGTGTGGAGTGTGTGCGCGTGGTGGAGTGCGTTTGCACGTATGTTCAGATACTACAGCGTGTACTCAAAGTGGAGAGCTCTCAAAAAAAAAACTGCCACCTAGGCACCTACCCCTCTTTCGCGCACACATATTTCTCCCTCCGTAAGGAAAAAGATATATTTGAACATAGACTTGGTCAGATAGATCTCTAGAATTAGGGTGTGTTTAGTTCTTTGGTGTAAAGTTTTTGAAGTATGCGGACGCACATTTGAAGTATTAAACGTAGACTAATAACAAAACAAATTACAGATTTCGCCTGTAAACTGCGAGACGAATTTATTAAGCTTAATTAATCCGTCATTAGCAAATGTTTACTGTAGCATCGCATTGTCAAATCATGGCGTAATTAGGCTCAAAAGATTCGTCTTGCAATCTACACGCAAACTGTGCAATTGGTTTTTTTTCCACATTTAATGTCCCATGCATGTGTCCAAACATTTGATGTGATGTTTTTGGCCAAAATTTTTTGGGATCTAAACAAGGCCTTAGGTTTTTTTGGGGGGGTCAGTGAAGTAATTCTGATAGATTGTTACCGAGCGGTTCAATTAGGTCACAGACAATTCTTCCACTTAGTTAGCGGCTATACTCGCCACGTAGAAGCCATGTTACTGTGGATGAGAGAGGGGTGGGAGAGAGGCCGGTTTCAACGGGTTTTCCATGCTTTGGAGAAGGCACGTACAGCCTTGGCAGAAAAATGTGGGCACGCAGAACCACCTGCAAGGGAGCCACGTGGGGTGACATGAAAATAAACGGAAAATAAATGTGTGGAGTAAAATCGAAAGTATAAGGAGCTGACATGAAAACTAAAGACACCACTTGAAGCCACTTATATTATGGGAGAAAAGCATTTTATGTGAGTGGCCTTAGCTACATGGCGGTTGGCCTCCGATGCTAAATGTCCTTACTAGCCACTCTTGCTAGGAGCTTGGTTACCGAGTCCACTGCCAAGACCAACAACCCATGACATTTTAATTGGCATAGCGATTCCACTTAACCTTGAGTTGGCATAGAAAATTTGGATAAAAACGAAGGGTCCACTACAATTATGCAAAATGCATATTTAGTTTAGCAAATAAATGTCTACGAGAATCCATTTGAGTAGGAATCTCACTTCTAGAATGCAACATGGTGGCATGAACTAGAAATTTTGTGTGAGAAACTTCAGTATTCTGTTGGTTTCAAAATATAGAAAGTTTTAGCATTTGGCCCCGCTATCAAGGAGGGGAAAAAAGACCTAGGCTGAGTTTGTTTCTCATGGTTCCCAACCCCCTCCCTCGTTTTTCGCGTGCACGCTTTTCAAACTACTCAACGGTGTGTTTTTTGCAAAAAAAAAAAATTCTATACGAAAGTTGCTTAAAAAATCATATTGATCCATTTTTGAAAAAAAAAAGCTAATACTTAATTAATCACGCACTAATAGACTGCTCCGTTTTCCGTGCATAGGGCTTGGGTGAGGTATAGGCCCGGATTAGTTGGGCCATGGCTACAATAAAGCCAATAGGCAGTAGGGGTAGCATGTGTAGTTTAGTGGTAAGTGTCATCTTTTATAACTACTAGGTTGTTATATTGGCTACGAAATTTGAGCTCTATAAGTTGTTATATTTTAGGATGGAAATAGTACAATATTCCCTCGGTCCACAAGTATCAGCACTTCTACGTTGTTTAGCAAAGATTAAGGTTAAGAGAAAAAGGATTTGGTGTCCCCTCATTCAATCAAATTTGGTTAGTATAAGATGAAAAGAAATTTAAATAAGATATGGTTGATAGGGCATATAGTGTTACAGAAGTCCTTATATTTGTGAATAAACTAATTGTCTAGAATACTATGATTTGTGGATAGGGAGAGTATGTACTTGGTTGCTAATAATATATATGTACAACTGAAAGGTACAATAGCTAATCACGTGAGCATTACCAACAATCACACAATTTTCTTTGAAATGCGGCACATGTCAACCGTTGGCCTAACACGGCGCCGCGATCTTTACAGTGATATTGGTAAGTCCCTTTTATTTTATAGATATCTTTACAAATTTTTATCATGTGATATAATCAAGTACCCCTTCAGATATATTTTATGTTAGGATAAAAGTTGGTTCAAACTTTAACAATCCATAATTTCTCAATTGCTTACTTTAAAAGAATAATATACATATATTTGTGTTGAAAGGTACTACTACCTTAATATCATAAACTTTTTAAGATTTTATAAACTTTCTAATACATAATTGATCGTTAGAATATTAAAAGTTAATGAAAATTTAATAACGTCAAATATTTATAACCAGGAGCAGAACTCATGTCAAAATAGACGGTGGTGTCCGTTCCTTGGCCTATGGTACGTCAGCTCGAGCCGTGGCACGAGGTAAAATTATTGGGATTTAGACATGTGGCCTAATATTGAACGGTTGAGAGGGATTGCAATGCAAGAAAATTGCAAAAAGTTGGGAAGGAATATAGTACAAAGTATCTCAAAGATACTGGAATGCAGGTCATGCCTTTCGAATGATACTCGATAATGACGAAGTGTGTGCAATTTATACACGCAAATGTGGAATCATCCTTCTGTTTAGGCGTGCCTTAGTGAGCAGGACACCAACCTAAATTTGTCTAGATTAATTAGTTGGGCATGCCAACCCCAAATTCTTGGTGGTTACCTTGCATTATCAAAGATTCCTTTTTTTACTTGGTTATTTTCTGCCATATACATTTTTTTTGTAGTTTTTTTTTGTTCAAAGCATTGCACACACTAATTTCCATTATGTGGTTGTCTGAATTATTTAGTGTGCAAATGAAAAATCTAAAAATTCAGAATCAGAAAAGAACAGAATGATATTCTCATGTTAATCAGTGAGGAAATAAAAGTAAGAGGAAAATGACAATTTTGGTCCCATGGCGATTTTATTATAGCACTTGAATTAGGCCTCATTTCTGATCATTTGGGCAAGATATTTGGCCATAATGCCAGTCCGTAGCCCACAGGATCCTAATCGGTTATTAAGATCTATAGATATATGGTTATTAAAAAAATACAGCTACAATTTTCATCATATATATTAGCTAGATCAATGTGACAAATATAACTCTATTTGAAAACATAAACATTCATCCTCCGCACCTAGCTAGTTGTGCCGGTCAGTGAAACTGATCCAACTAGTAAGTACCACCTTAATTAGAAAATGTCGTGGTTCCACCAAACTTTTCCCTAGCTAGGAGGAAAGAATAAAAAAAAAAATCAGGTCTCTCTGTTTAGAACTATAAGTTTTTTCTCGAATCATGACATGTAAATGTAACGGAGAAGTCTTGTGAACCCTCGAGGGTTGAAAAGAGACCCCTTATCTGTTAAAAAAAACCATTCAAAATGTTTTTTTTTAAAAAAATAGCAACATTCATACAACATATAAATCAGTCTAAACTTATTTCGCACGTCAAGATAAAAAAAATAAATCTAGAATATAAATAGTACTAGTACTATTAAAACTTAAATTTATCCTTTTTTTCAATGTGGAGATTGATTTAGAATTTTGATTTTATCAAGTGTTGGATGACACTATATGATCTATATTATCATTTTAAAGAAAAATGTTTACAACTATTTACATTGAATTTGAGCGATAATAGTATAAAGGGGACATCCACTCTAAGGATTAGAATTATCAGCATAACGAGTTAGTATGATTTTAGCATAATCTAAACAGAGAGATTATTTATTCCGTAGAAAAGAGAGTGAGAAACACATTTGAGCAAATTCATCCCTCCTACCTCAAATACTCGAACTAATAAATGAAGTTTTTTTTTTCTTTTTTGCAAGTTGAACTAATAAATGAAGTTAACCCAGATGATGATCAACTGCAATGCATATAACTAGTAACTTGATCATCAGAAATAAATGCCAGTGAGAAAACAGCATGGAAATCCATTCATCATGGTAAAGTCCCAACCCAACCCAAGCCCACACTCCTCCTCTATTTAACCCAACCAAACCCCCCTTTGCTTTTGCCCCATCTCCCACACAAATTTCCTCCGCAAGAAACCAAACCAATCCATCCGCCCCCTCCAACGGCGCTTAATTGCGCGCCATTTTTTCTCTCTCTCTTCGAGTTAGTTTAACTTAAACCCTTCGTTTACTCCTCTTACAAAAAGCTATCCCATCTACCTTGTCCACTCCTCTGCACCGGGCGCCGCGCCGCGGCAATGCACATTGCCACTACTGCCTGTGTGTGGCAGCAGGAGAAGGCGGCAGCCATGGGCGCCGGCGCCGGCGACGTTGGTAGCTGGAGGGTGGCGGCGGCGGCGCTCCTCGGCGCGGTGAACTGCGTGGTGAGCTTCGTGGTGTTCTCGTTCTTGGATTTGCTGGATATGGTGCTGTGCGTGGTGTACAAGGTGGTGGACTACGCGGTGGAGGCGGAGTGGAAGGCGTGCTACTGCTCGGCGGCGGCGCGGGGGGACGGCGCCGCCGCCATCTTCGTGCCGCCGGCGTCGGCTGCGGCGCCGGGGCCGAAGGTGGTGCGGCTGTCGCCGTCGTCGGCGAAGATGCAGCTGGAGGACGTCTCCGACACGCTGTACGTGCGCCCCTCGCTGCTGTCGGACGCCACCAAGAAGTCCGGCCCGCCCGCCGCCGTCGCTCACCGTCAGCCCCGCCATCGCCGAGCTCATCCGCGGCAAGATCGGCCGCGCCGCCCCGCGCCTGCCGCGCCACGCCGCCCCCTGCTGGTCCGACTGCGACTGCAAGGTCTGCCACTCATGGAGCGCCTCCTCCCGCTCCTCCCACCTCTACGTCCACGTCCAATCCCCGACCACCGCAAGTAATTAATACACACACCACCACCTCTACGTCGATCGCCGGAGCTGAAGAAGACGATCGATCGATGTGCTTAACATGAATAATGTGAATTGCACGCAGGTGGAGTGGAGACGGAGGACGTGGTGTTCGTCCACGGGTTCATATCGTCGTCGGTGTTCTGGACGGAGACGGTGTTCCCGGCGTTCAGCGAGGCGGCGAAGGGGAGGTACCGGATGTTCGCCGTCGACCTGCTGGGGTTCGGCCGGAGCCCGAAGCCGGCGGACTCGCTCTACACGCTCCGGGAGCACGTCGAGATGATCGAGCGCTCCGTGCTCCAGCGCTACCGCCTCCGCAAGTTCCACGTCGTCGCCCACTCGCTCGGCTCCGTCCTCGCCCTCGCCCTCGCCGTCAAATACCCCGACGCCGTCCAGTCCCTCACCCTCCTCGCTCCGGTAAGCCGCCGCCCGCCGCCCCATCACCCTCACCGCCGGCGAGTTGATCGACAGTGAGACTGACACTTCACTTCATCAATTCTTGCATGGCTAGATGCATGTGAATCCATCACCCTAACTAACTCTCAGTCCACTTTATACATTTTGACCAACTTGCCCAGTACATTTCCACGAAAGAGAACACATGTTCCCATCATAAATCATCACACGCTCACTTTAATTTATTTTCGTCGCTTTAATTGGTTTACCGGTGACTAGTTTACTTTCAAGGCACTACATGATTGATTTGAACCGAGACGGTTTTTTTTTTTAATAATACAATTTGATTTGAACCCTGATGGATAGAGTGTACGAGATTTGGCTGACGTTTTTCACGGATGTGTGAATGTGGTGAGTAGCCGTACTTCCCGGTGCCGGAGGAGGAGGCAGGGGCGGCGACGCAGTACGTGATGCGGCGGGTGGCGCCGCGGCGGGTGTGGCCGCCGATCGCGTTCGGGGCGTCGATGGCGTGCTGGTACGAGCACGTCAGCCGGACCATCTGCCTCACCATTTGCAGGCACCACCGCACCTGGGATCGCCTCTTCAGGCTCTTCACCCGCAACAGGTATATAAATATTTTCTACTAACTATATACTCCCTCCGTCGTATGATATAAGGATTTTGGGTGGATGTGATATATTCCAGTACAACGAATCTGGACACACGGTCTATTCAGATTCATTGTACTAGAATGTGTCACATCCATTCAAAATTCCTTATATCATGGCACGGAGGGAGTAGTAC
The DNA here is from genome assembly GCA_009805545.1 of Oryza longistaminata. Taxonomy (NCBI): domain Eukaryota; kingdom Viridiplantae; phylum Streptophyta; class Magnoliopsida; order Poales; family Poaceae; genus Oryza; species Oryza longistaminata. The sequence continues at coordinate 20,776,091 of CM020179.1, read as the reverse complement.
TTTCTCCACCTTTTAATTATGTAAGTTAGAAATGGTTATATTTTTTAGTATTCTATCTCCATTTTTTTCTTTTAAATTCTGCTTTCTTGCAGCCACCTGGCTGTCTGTCCTGCACTCCTGCATGCTCTGACCTTCTCTTCTATATTCTGTATTTAAAAAACGAACCTATTTTACTTTAATTTTGGGGAAATTGAGGGGTTTTTAAAAACATTTTTTGGGTATTGAATTCGTGTGAAATGGGTAGATGAGCAAGAACAGCTGTGCGACAGCTAGTGTGAGCCTTCTACTCATGCTGGCTACTCAAGTTTTCTCTGGTTGACGTACTACGTCCTTTTGATCGGTTTCTTGCCGTTGCCCTGCTTCGCATGATGCCCTTTTCTTCCCTGTCCTAAACGTACACTTCATCCAGTACTACTAAATGTTAATCCAAAAGAAGAGTTTACTTGTACCTTTTTTGCTCGTGAAAAGTTCAGAATTTGAATAAGATGGAGTATTAGCAACAAAAGCAGAGATTAAATTAAGGCGACCACCATTCCATTTTCCTGTAAGAAACAGAGAGAAATTAATCAAACAGATCAGACGACAGCGACCTTGGACAGTGTCAGTGCTCGAGCCATAACCCAAAACTATGCCATTCTCTCCATCCATCCATCGATCGATCGCTGTCGCCTGCTTAAATGATCGACCTCCAATGTTGTTCTCTGACAATAGGTTCACGTTTGTCGTCCTTCAGAATTAATACCCCGCGATTCCAGCTAATCCGATCATAATAAGCAACCTAGCTACAGTTCTGGCGAAGAACTCCGCTACTGTACCAGACGCAGTTGGTGGCAGGCAGGCAGGCCGGCACCGTCAGCTTGCTGTACCTGTACTGCATGTTTGCTAACTCAGCCAAGCCGAGTTTGCAGCAATGGCCGTCTTGATGGTGAACGAACTCTGAAACTCATTTCGTTCGTAGTACGCATCATGAAGAATTGCAGATGATGATTTTCTCCTCTTCGCCATGACAACGATGGATAGAGCTTAGGGACGTGCCTAAAATGGCGGTGGCTCACTGCACCGTCATAAACCATTCTGTCATGACCCACAGTCTATTTGTCGACAAATCATAGGAAACAATTCTGCATATCGCTTCAGAATCTGCAAAACTTGTGAACTCATCGATTATTATATTCTGCACAAAAGAAATCTGATCTAAAAAAAAATAGAATTTACCTCCTCTTTTTACTGAAGTTTTGAGGTTTTTACCTCTAAAGACCGGTTTCTTCAGTAGGTTGAACAGTTTCAGAATCTGTGTTTATTTGATCAAGAGAAATTTTACGGTACTTATCAGATATCTAAATTTTGCACTAGATATTTTAATATCTGAAGGTATCAGGTTTTACAGTAGAAAATATGGTACATCCTAGTATTTTTTAAGGATGGTAAAATTACCTTCAGTTTGCGCCTATTTTTTCATGTTGTCCCATAAATACGCGCAGCTGGAGAGAGATTAATACTGAACCATTGATTGATCAATTTAAGGACTTGTGTTTTTCATGGAGAAAATTTGGAAACTCTGCACGTTTCTTTCGGCCTTGGTTCTGAAGAAGAGGCGTCCATTTGCCCGGAATCAGTTGGCTAGGCTTTGCCGTTTTGCAGTATAGATTATGTGTGTGTGTTCACGGGAAGAAACGTAAGCAGAGGAGGCGTGCAGTTGGGGCGATGGTAACCAGCATGCAGTGGCTAGTACCATACACCTTCTCTTAAATGTTTTTCGGTTGTGAAATCGTATAGCCGATCGATCGACTCACCTAACAACATTTCTTGATTCCAAAGGGCCACCTTTTCTCAATTATTTCTCCAAAAACCTTTTCTCAATTATTCGGACATCTCCAGCAGTCCAGCTAGCTGTTGAAGAAACGGTAGTGAAACTGAAAATATCTGAAGTTCTGAACTTTGTGCTAGGGCTGCATGATCTACCACACAGGATAAATTCTGAAAAATGCATCGGAAGGTATAATTAACTAGCTAGAGATAGCTTTGCATATTGGTAGTTAGATTAATTTTCTCTTAGGTATAGTTTTTTTCCCTCTTCCAGATCATAGATTATCACGAACACACTTAATTTCCAAGCCCTTGAAAGACGCAAATGTTTGAAAACTTTCTATCGGCGTCCTGCCGGCCGGCCGTCGCTGGCCGCGCCCCGCTCTCTTCTCCTCTTGGCCTCCTTCGCCGCCGCCGCTCTCTGCAGCGCCCGCAGCACGTCCGACCCCGCAGCTGCCCCGCGGGCTCCTGCTCCTGCTCCGGCGCCGGCGAGGAGGGCCGCCGCCCCGCGGCAGCCGCATCCTCCGGATCCGGGTCTGGCTCGTCCGCCGTCACGCGAAGAAGTTGGCGTCGATGCGGTCGTCGGAGGCGCCGTCCTCGTCGTCGCCGCCGCCGTCCTCCACGAGCGGTTGGCGGCGGAGCCGCCGCGGCGTGGCCTTGCCGAGACGGCGACCAGGTATGGCTTGCGGCCGCCGGAGATCGTGGCGGCCCGGCCGGGCCGGACGGGGAGGAAGAAACGTGCGGTGGAGAACATCAGCGATATCTCTATCTCGTGCTGGTAATTTGGAAATTGAATGAATGAATCTCTCGGTTAAGCCACAGGAGACTATATGAGTGCTCGTAGGAGTAAGCACAATACTACTAGTATCTTAGCCTTCCGTCGACTCGCCGGCGGCGGCGAGTTCGCCGGAGCTCCGGCAGACGGGAGAGACGAGAAGATGAATGCAAACCACACAGACACAGGTATAGTAGGAGGGCTCTTTTGTAAATATCCAACGCTTCTTACTTGATACTTACAGCCAACCCCCTAATCCAGACCGCAACTACCTGATCGAATGGCTATCCGTTCCTACATTTGACACTTAAAATTTTACATTTGAAATCCCGTTTATCACAAACTTTACCCATCAGTCCTATTTGGACCGAAACTTTACATGTTAGTCCATGGAGATGCGCTCGATAACTTTTACATTGGGCATGTTTGGGGAAGCTTAAAAATTGAGAAGCTCATTACCAACCAGCTACTTCTCGGAATATGAAAAGTTGAATTTCCCAGCTTCTAGCTCATTTTCTGAATTCTGCTGCTTGTCAGAATCTAGACCAAAGACTGTTTGGAAAGCTTTTGATTCTGGGAAGAGCTAAAGCAGATAAGAAGCTCTCTCAAACAACCCCATTGTTCTACGCGCCGAGGCTCAGATCCGAACAAGACATGCATGCATCACATCAATCAAAAGTCCATTTTGATTGTTACATACATACAATTACATACCTACATGACAGCAAATTTTGCAATGACCGAATCGAAGACGACAAAATTCTGGGACGACACCTTCACTGGCGAGGCGGTCGGCGAT
>CM020179.1:20724758-20772686 GCA_009805545.1 Oryza longistaminata | reverse complement strand
CCTAAACTTGGCAACCCGAAGGAGTACTGTTGAAGAAACATTGCTGATCAGAGCAATACCAAAGAAGATCAAACAGAATTTGGCCGAAGGTGACACTGAAAATGAAATACAACTCAGGTGCAGTATCATGGTCACTTCATGAAACTTTGTGCAGTTATATTTTGTGCAAAATCGCTACTGAGGTGCAGGTAAAATGACCAGTGCATAGAACATCTGTTGTCTAAAAGTGAAACATAAAGAAAACAAATACTCCTCTAGTGTAAGTAGTTGTGACTGTAGTGCAACTGTGCAACAATTGAACCTGCTTAAAAAAAAAAACTTTTGCATCTACACTCTAAAGTATGAATCCTGATTAATGTTGTATCCCAAATTCCCAGGTGTACAAACACAAGGAGTTCGCTTAGGACTTACAAGAACTCTGAATACTCTGGCCGTGTGCAGCCCACAGAAGCAAAAAACTGGTTTTTACTCATGCATCAACAACTGGGAGTATCCCAATCTACCGGAAAACCCTGTTGTTCCTTCTCTCTAAAGGCAGCAAAGCACCAAAATGACCATTGGTATGCATCATTCTCTTCGCCTCCTCAAGCTTTGGCTTGTTCTTGATTCAGTTCACTAATCCTACACATGGTCTGAAAAAAGCTGTCATCCAGGGATCTTGTTAACTGTTCAATAACTGTTAAGCATGCTGATCTTAACCTGAATCCAACGTGCATTTGCCTATCGAATCTGATCCTGATCGGTACTGTACTCCAAATCCCCAATGGGTCAAGCCTGACATACTAAGAACTCTCAACACTCTGAGATCCAGAGGACCAGAACGAGGAAAAACAACAGCGAATACTGATACCATCGTCTCTTCATGTTACGAACTCCCAAATTCTCGATGCGATTTACTAATACAATCTGGAGGAATCCTATGATGCATTTTGAATATGAATTCAAATTAGCGCTGTGATCGTACGCCTCGCTTCTACTGGGGGTGGTGAGTGATGGTGCTTGTCGACGAGCTGCTTCACCGGAGCTCCAGCTGCCTGGATCCTCGTCGCCACTCGCGCCTTATCCGATCGGCCTCGCCTCCGCCGCCGCCGCCACCTCGCGCCCCGCCGCTCGCCCCGGCTCCTGCCGCCGCGCCGCTGGCCGCGCCCCGCTCTCTTCCTCCTCTTGGCCTCCTTCGCCGCCGCCGCTCTCTGCAGCGCCCGCAGCACGTCCGACCCCGCAGCTGCCCCGCGGGCTCCTGCTCCTGCTCCGGCGCCGGCGAGGAGGGCCGCCGCCCCGCGGAGCCGCATCCTCCGGATCCGGGTCTGGCTCGTCCGGCGTCACCGAAAAGTTGGCGTCGATGCGGTCGTCGGAGGCGCCGTCCTCGTCGTCGCCGCCGCCGTTCCTCCACGGAGCGGTTGCGGCGGGAGCCGCCGCGGCGTGGCCTTGCCGAGACGCGCACCAGGATATGGCTTGCGGCCGCCGGAGATCGTGGCGGCCGCCGGCCGGGCCGGACGGGGAGGAAGAAACGTGCGGTGGAGAACATCAGCGATATCTCTATCTCGTGCTGGTAATTTGGAAATGGAATGAATGAATCTCTCGGTTAAGCCACAGGAAGCTATATGAGTGCTCGTAGGAGTAAGCACAATACTACTAGTATCTTAGCATTCCGTCGACTCGCCGGCGGCGGCGAGTTCGCCGGAGCTCCGGCAGACGGGAGAGACGAGAAGATGAATGCACAACCACACAGACACAGGTATAGTAGGAGGGCTCTTTTGTAAATATCCAACGCTTCTTAACTTGATACTTACAGCCAACCCCCTAATCCAGACCGCAACTACCTGATCGAATGGCTATCCCGTTCCTACATTTGACACTTAATTTTACATTTGAAATCCCGTTTATCACAAACTTTACCCAATTCAGTCCCTATTTGGACCGAAACTTTACATGTTAGTCCATGGAGATGCGCTCGATAACTTTTACATTGGGCATGTTGGGGAAGCTTAAAAAGTGAGAAGCTCATTACCAACCAGCTACTTCTCGCAGATATTGAAAAGTTGAATTCCCAGCTTCTAGCTCATTTTCTGAATTCTGCTGCTTCTCAGAATCTAGACCAAAGACTGTTTGGAAAGCTTTTGATTCTGGGAAGAGTTAAGCAGATAGAAAGCTCTCTCAAACAACCCCATTGTTCTACGCGCCGAGGGCTCGATCGAACACAGACACATGCATCATCAGTCAATCACAAAGTCCATTTTGATTGTTAGCATACATACAATTACATTACCTACATGACAGCAAAAATTTTGCAATGACCGAATCGAAAGACGCACAAAATCTGGGACGAACACCTTACTGCGAGGCGGCGGCGAGGGGACGCCCGAAGAGCTTGGCGAAGTAGAACTGCGTGGAGATGAAGCCCGCGGTTGGCGACAGCGCCACCCGGGCGCACGCAGGGCGTCCTACGATGTCGCGCTCCGAGCTGAGGTACGCGCCGCGTCCCTTGGAGGCCCCGGGAAACAGCTCTGCCGACGCGCTTGGGAAGTCGAAGTATAGAGCGTCCTGGCGCGAAGCTGAATGAGCACCGCTTCTCCCCGCCACGAAGGCCAGGGTGCCGGAATCATTGGCTTCGCCCTCCTCCCGCGGGTTAGTGGTATAGCACGTCGAGCACACCACGATGTCGTACTTCCCCTTCCAGGCTCTCAGGTCGCGGAACCTCAACCGCGGCATAGCGGAACGTGCCAGCCTCGACGCCGCCATGGCCGCGCCCCGCCTGCCGCTGCGCCTCCGAGACCATGGCCGCCGAGATGTCGGAGCCAGCACGGACGCCGCCCTGCGACGCCAGCGGATGGCGAGGGGAGCCCGCTGCCGCACCCGGCGTCGCAACCGTTCGGCCCCGGCAGAGCGGACGGGGGGAGTCGCGCAGCATGGAGAGCGTTGGCGACCACCGTCCGCGCGCTGGCCCTCGCGGATGTCGCTGCACGCGGTTCACGCCGTCGGTGGCGAACCGTAATCTTGCGCCACCGCTCGAACCGGTGGAGTGAAGTAGGCGCGCAACCGCCTCCTTGTTCCGCCCCGCCGCCTCCGCCTGCGCGCCGTCGCCGCCGCTCACGGGGTCGAGAGAGGACACCGCCCGGCCAGCGCGGCAGCCGCGGGCCGCCGCGGCGGCAGGAGAGCGGGGCAGTCGGCCGCCGAGGGCAGCGCCGCGGCCGGTGGCGAGGGCCTTGCGCTGGGGGATAGAGGAGTCCTACACGCGAATGTGAATTGATGCCGTCGGAATGAGGCAGCGGCGCCGGCGGCGAGGACGCGCGAGAGCGGCGCGGTGGAGACGGGCGGCGCGCGCCATGGTCGGAGCGAGGAGTGAGGGGGATTTTCCCTGTCCCGTTCGAGTGGTTCGCGGGTGTTAGGGTTGGAATATTTGGGGATAGGTTTTTTCGGAGCCCCTCAATACCCAAATATTCAGTAATAACTCTGCAGTACCTTCATTACTGGGTAAAAAATGTATTCTATTGATTTATCCAACCAAGCCCATATGGGCATGGGTTTATGATGGACCTTACGATGCTCACTTGATTAGATTTGGGTCACCTATACATTCTATTCGACAAATTATATCCTGTAAAATTTAACAGAAGGTAATAGTACAATCATCGATGTAATTACACTATAACTCGCATGTAACTTTTATGCAACTTTCAAAAATCTCTCCTACATGTTATTTTCGGTCTTGAACGGAGGTCTTGGGAACGATCCTCCTACAATGTAATGCGCGCAATGACGTTTTTCCTTCTTTCATTTTTGCAGAAATCTTGAACAAATCTAACGGTTCAAAATATGGTGAAAGTTAACATGCAAGTACATTGTAGTTTATAGTAGTAAGTAACATTAACGATTGTGCTGTAATTGCACATGTTCAAATTTTAGGAGAAAAAATTTATCGGACCAAATATATAGCAAAATTGGATTGTTCGTATATTATCTGAGGAAATCGCATTTTTGAACCATCTTTTATTATTTATGGATATACCCTTTATCCTCATTTTCTTGATTACTTATTCCTTCTCGTTGAACAAGTATTTTGCTTTCGTTTTTAAAAAAAAATTTTGGACCACCCAAAACTCTCTTCGCAAGTAAATCAACAACCTCAACGCACATGAACCACCCCATCACCAATTATCTTCCTATTTACCAATGCAACTCACATACTTTCTGGAAAAAAAATTGAGATGTGGTTAAAAAACTCATTATGATAGTCTGAAGTGTAATAAAGGTAAAAATACCCCGTGCATATTCTCTGGGCCGTAAATTCTAATGGATCCTTCATCTTGGCATGAAGGAGCAAGAAATCTTGGGCTCTATTTGGCCCAATTCAAAATATAACGGGCTAGAAGATCTGTAAGCTGGACTTGCGGCCCATCCAGAGTTCCTGATATACACTGTCGTCCTGACTCTTCTGTTTAGAAGATGGTCTTCGTTCAGAGTTCCTGAGTTCTGATAAACCAACCAATCGTCAGAATCAAATTAATGGAATGTAAACAGAGGTTATCAGCCAGCTAAAATAATTGGAGATTACACACTCCAATGCGTACAAAACTCATTAGAATTTTTTTTCTTCGAGGTAAAAAAACTCATTAGAAACTTTTGTTCACTAGCACAATGACTAATCCAGTTTTTATACAAAATGACAAATAGACACCCTTAATTGTACTAGAAAAAGAAGACAGAAAGAGAAGAAAAAGAGGAGAGGATTCGTTGGTGAAATGGAGGTGGAGGTCTCTTTCGCTCCTTGGGAAAATATATTGGAAGCAGGGCCCGAATCAAGCAAATCGTGCCTGTCACACAAGCCATGCATTATATGCGAGAAAAACATCCCCATCAGAGAACCAACTTCTGCAGCTAATTAATTCTGCCTCGACGTCCATATTATATTACATTCTGACAGTAATAGTGGAGCTACAGGCAGTACCGTCCAAGTTGTCCCAATCATGCAATAAATACAGAGAGAGAAAGAGCTGTATAATCAAAGTACACTTTATACTCCACTACAAGAGGGAAGAAGAAGAAGGAATGAAGGGAAACGACTATATATATTGTATGATTTTATTACTCCTGCAATATATGGATATTGTGTTCCCTTCAAGAAAAGAAAGAAAGAAAATATATATTTAATTTATGGTGTAGAATATATTGCTCATCCTAAAAATAGGGCAGCATCATCATCTTCTTCTTCTTCATGCAGGGCAATCGATCGTTATTGCGAGTTCTTGTTTTAATTTACCGGCCACTTAATTAACTAACTTGCTTCTCTTGTCTCTGCGTTGCACTGCTGATCGTATAATACGTACATGTCGCTTAGTGCTGAGTTAGTAGCGTGTTAGCCTGGCAGCTCGATCGGTGCTACTCGCCGTCGGCGGCGGCCGCGGCGGCGGCGCTCCGGCGCCAGAGTCTTCGAGCTCGGTGGCGAAGAGCTTCTCCTGGCCGACGATGATGGTGATGTGGTCCTTGTGGTCGTAGACGGTGACGCGCGCCCTGGGCACCCTGGCGCCGACGGCGAGGGTGCACTCGACGGGGAAGGAGCTCGTCCGTCGCGGCCGTGGAAGACGGCGACCTCGCAGTCGAGTTGGCCGGCGACGACGTCGAGGTAAGCTGTCCATCTTGCCGGCGCTGCCGCAGATGATGTGTGCAGCGTGTGCCACGCCGCGTTGTGCGTGTGGGCACAATGAACGCCTCGGTCAAGAACGTCTCATCCTGCACCACCACCACCAACCTCACATCAATTAATTCGCCATGGATCGATCGAACTCATTGTTAGAGATATTGTATTGTATCCTGTTCGGTTCCTAATCCTATCTTGATTATGTTTCTATAAGTCGGTTATAAAGATAAGAAATGTACGGTCCCTATGTACTCGTCCGCTGATCAATCTAATTATCGCGTTAACTCGCATACACTTTCATCATCAACATTCAGTGATGGATTCAGTCAGACAGCACAGTGCAATTCACTGATGATCGACAGTGAGACAGAGGGACGAACTGCCAGGGAAGAAGAAGATCTTTGCCATGGCAGCACTTGCTACCCACCATGGCCGGCCATAACTCATTACACTTTGCGTGTACTTGCACAATCCAGTAATAAAAATGGTGGTGGCAACTTCGAACCAACTTAACTGCTAGATCTCTCTGGCAGGCCATGCCAACATTGCTAGCTAGTAGCATATATGCAAGTGGTGTGTGGAACTGTGATGGCACCATTGCCATGGCCCATGGCAAACCCACATTGTGTGTTGTGTTGTTCCTAAGCTTGTGGGGTAACTTCCAGCTTAGTACACTAGCTACTGTACATGCTACTCATCATCATGTTGCTTCGACTGACTGCTACTGCCACACGTGGCCCAGTTGATTGTTCTCAATAGATAAGTAAATGATGCATTATCTCACTGTCTGATGACATTCGAGGTACAAACGATGAATTAACTATCAGTACAAATTGAAAAGTTATTTTAAAATAACCTACGCAATTAGTATGCGAGCGGCGGGGCGGCGAGGTGGCGGCGGCGGCGGAGGCGAGGCCGATCGAGATAAGGCGCGAGTGGGCGACGAGGATCCAGGAGCTGGAGCTCCGGGTGAAGCAGCTCGTCGACAAGCACCATCACTCACCACCCACCCAGTAGAAGCGAAGCGTAGTGATTAGTGAAACCAATTCCTGATTCCATTGCAGTGGATCACAGCGATAATTCATATTTCAGAATGCATCTTAGGATTCCTCCAGATTGTATTAGTAAATCGCATCGAGAATTTGAGAGTTAGTAACATGAAGAGACGATGGTATCAGTATTCGACTATTCGTTGTTGTCTCTGTGCTCGGCTGCGTTCGTTCGATCGGGTTGGGAACCATCTTCTTCGCAAGGTTGGGAACCCATCTTCTTCACGTGGAAAAATAGAACGGTCTATTAACACGTGATTAATTATTAGTTATTTTTTTAAAAAAAAATAAGCAATTTTCGTATAGAAACTTTTTGCAAAAAAATACACCGCTTAGTAGTTTGAAAAAAGCGTACACACGGAGTACGAGGGAGAGGGATTAGAAACACAAAGCAAATAACACAGCCTACAGTCCAAGCTCGAAGCCATTACGTTTTTGCCATTGGGGATTTGGAGTACAGTACCGATCAGGATTCAGATTCGATAGGCAAATGCACACGTTGGATTCAGGTTAAGATTCAGCATGCTTAACAGTTATGAACAGTTAACAAGATCCCCTGGATGACAGCTTTTTTCAGACCCGTCGGAGGCGGTCACGTTCCGCATGCCGCGGTTCGAGGTCCGCGACCTGGAGAGCCTGGAGGGGAAGTACGACATCGTGGTGTGCCTCGACGTGCTGATCCACTACCCGCGGGAGGAGGCGAAGCAGATGATCCGGCACCTGGCGTCGCTGGCGGAGAAGCGGGTGCTCATCAGCTTCGCGCCCAGGACGCTCTACTTCGACTTCCTCAAGCGCGTCGGCGAGCTGTTCCCGGGGCCGTCGAAGGCGACGCGCGCGTACCTGCACTCGGAGCGCGACATCGAGGACGCCCTGCGCGACGCCGGGTGGCGCGTCGCCAACCGCGGCTTCATCTCCACGCAGTTCTACTTCGCCAAGCTCTTCGAGGCCGTCCCCATCGCCGCCGCCTCGCAGTAGGTGTTCGTCCCAGATTTTGTGCGTCTTCGATTCGTCATTGCAAATTTTGCTGTCGATGTAGGTAATGTATGTATGTATGTAACAATCAAAATGGATTTCGGGGCGTTGATTTTCATCCCTCGAGGGGACATCCCTCGTTGTTTGCATGTCATCTAAATAGTTATAAAAAAATTAACAACATAGATTAATACGAAATATATCACTCCACAAACATGCAAGTTTAAATTCAACTTCTACAAGTTATAATAAAGATAACAAATATAGTTGCGAATGTGTGATGAGCCGATGATGTCCGATGATGATGCATGATGTCTTCCTCTCATCGAGCGCTCGGCGCGTAGGCTAGGGGCCTGTTCACTTTGATGCCATTTTCAACCTTACCAAATTTTGGTAAAATTGCCAAAAAAGTGGCTATATTTAGTTTGCTGTTAAATTTTGGTAACTATATAAGAAATCCTGCCAAAATTTGGTAAGGTTTTTTTGGCATCAAAGTGAACAGACCCTAGTTTTATCGCGCGCATCTCCATGGACTAACATTTAAGTTTTGATCCCAAATAGGGACTTAATTGTAAAACTTGTGATAAACGGGGATTTTAAATGTAAAATTTAAGTACTTCCTCCGTTTCACAGTATAAGTTATTCTAGAATTTTCCATATTCATATGAATGTGAAAAATACTACAATGACATCAATATAAATATGGAAAATACTACAATGACTTATATTGTTAAACGGAGGGAGTATCAAATGTAAACGGGATAGCCATTCGATCAGGTTGTTGCGGTCTGGATTAGGGGGTTGGCTGTAAGTAAGAAGCGTTGGATATTTACAAAAAGACCCTCCTACTACCTGTGTGTTTTTTTCTTCCTCCATAGAACAAATCTTGTAATAGATCTAACGATTCAAAATTACGTGAAACTTACATACAAGTTACACTGTAGTTACATGCAAGTTATAGTGTAATTACATACAAGTTACAGTGTAATTACACTACGATTGTACTATAATTACATCTGTCAAATTTTTAGTAGAAAATTTGTCGACAAATGTATAGGTGGTCCCAAACAGAAAGTCAGGACGACAGTGTATATCAGGAACTCTGGATGGGCCGCAAGTCCCAGTTTGCAGATCTTCTAGCCCGTTAAATTTTAGATTGGGCCAAATAGCAGCCAAGGATTTCTTGCTCCTTCATGCCAAGACGAAGGGTCCATTAGGATTTACGGCCCAGAGAATATGCACGGGTATTTTTACCTTTATTACACTTCAGACTATCGTAATGTTTTTTAACCACATCATTTTTTCCAGCAAAGATGTGAGTTGCATGTAAATAGGAGAGATAATTGGTATGAGGGTGTCAATGTGCGTTGAGGTTGTTGATTTACTTGCGAAGAGAGTTTGGGTGGTCCAAATTTTTTTTTTTTAAAAAAGAAAAGCAAAAATACCTTGTTAAAAGAGAAATATAAGGTGATCCAAAGAGAACAATGAGGTAAAGGGTAATCCAAAATAATAAAAGATGGTTCAAAATACGATTTACTCAGATAATATAGAACTAATCCAATTTTGCTATATATTTGTCGAGAAATTTTCTCCTAAAAATTTGACAGGTGTAATTATAGTACAATCGTAATGTAATTACACTATAAACTACAATGTATCTTGCATGTAACTTTCACATAATTTTGAACCGTTAGATTTGTTTCAAGATTTGTGCAAGTGAAGAAAGAAAAAAGTCATTGCGCGCATACATGTGAGAGGATTCGTTCCCACGACCTCCGTTTCACCGAAATAACATGTTAGGAGAGATTTTTGAAAGTTACATAAAAGTTACATGCGAGTTATAGTGCAATTACATCATGATTGTACTAATTATATCTGTTAAATTTTCAGGATAAAATTTGTCGACAAATGTAGAGGTGATCCCAAACTAATCAAGTGAAGCCCATCATAAGGTCATCATAACCCATGCCCATAATGGGCTTGTTGGATAGAATCATACAAACATTTTTAGCCCATTAATTAAGGTACTGTAGAGTTATCAGTGAATATTTGGGTAGTTGAGGGGTCTATCCGAAAAAACCCTATCCCAAAATCCCAACCCCAACACCCGCGAACCACTCGAACGGGAAAGGGAAATCCCCCTCACTCCTCGCTCCGACCATGGCGCGCGCCGCCGTCTCCACCGCGCCGCTCTCCCGCGTCCACTCGCCGCCGCTCATTCCGCGGCATCCACATCCACATTCGCGTGTAGGACTCCTCCACCCCCAGCGCAAGGCCCTCACCACCGCCGCGGTGTGTAGGATTAGTGAACTGAATCAAGAACAAGCCAAAGCTTGAGGAGGCGAAGAGAATGATGCATACCATGGTCATTTTGGTGCTTTGATGCCTTTAGAGAGAAGGAAACAACATGTTTTTCTGTCAGATTGGGATACTTCCCAGTTGTTGATGCATCAGTAAAACCAGGTTTTTTGGCTTCTGTGGGTGCACACGGCAGAGTATTCAGAGTTCTTGTAATGCCTAAGCGAACTCCTTGTGTTTGTAACACTGGGAATTTGGGATACAACATTAATCAGGATTCATACTTTAGAGTGTAGATGCAAAAAGTTTTTTTTTTTAAGCAGGTTCAATTGTTGCACAGTTTGCACTACAGTCACAACACTCTTAACTAGAGGAGTATTTGTTTTTCTTATGTTTCACTTTTAGACAACAGATGTTCTATGCACTGGTCATTTTACTGCACCTCAGTAGCATTTTTGCACAAAATTTACTGCACAATAGTTTCATGAAGTGACCATGATACTGCACCTGGAGTGTATTTCAAATTTTCAATGTCACCTCTGGCCAAATTCTGTTTGATCTTCTTTGGTGATTGCTCTGATCAGCAATGTTTCTTCAGACAATGTACTCCTTCGGGTTGCAAGTTCAGCAAATCTTTAGCAGCATAATTTGTATAGCTGGAATTTAATTGTGTTTTTTAGATAATGGAATTTAAATGTGATGGAACATGATCTGTGTGTAAGCTGGAACTCCAGCCAGCCTAGTCATCTGGAGTTTCGACTGACTGCGATGACTGAGGATCTTTCAACAACACACAAGTGGGGAAAAAAATCAGGCCTATAAGAATTGAGTACTTATACAAGTATAATTCGGTAGCTAGAACTGATAATCAAAGCATGCATCATCAAGCCGTGTATAAACTAATCCATCAACGTCAAGATGGGGACTGAGCCACCACTCCCAAGTCCCAACTAACTCGAAGCATGCAATTCAGACTACAATAATCCCTCGCTACAAACTCTCTTCTTTTTCTCGACCCCAAACTTCAACTTATTCGTTATTCGTTTTCTAGTACGTTTTTCAAACATTCAAATGGTATGTTTTTTTAAAAAAATTGTTATATAAAAGTTGTTTAAAAAATAAATAAAATCTATTTTTTAAATATATGATAATTAATGCTTAATTAATTATGTGCTATGAGGTCTTTTAAAAAAAGTGAACAAAAATCTCTCCCCAAAATGCCACAAAACGGAGCCTTAATCTCCAGTTGAATCCTTTTAAACAAGCTAACCACCACGGATCTGAAACCAGAACGTGCCCACCCCATTCTCAGAATCAATAATACGTGCAAAATTTCACCATACCAATATTAACCAACGCATTTGAAATCTGATTTTATTTCAAAAGAAAGAAAAATTTTCTTTTCAGAAAATAAAATAAAAGAGGCTTGACGAGAGAGAGAGAGAGAGCGCGCGTCTCGTCGTTCGTCGTCGGGTCGGACCCAACCACCGAGCTCGCTCGCTTTGCCGACAAATCACGCCATAGACCAACCCAACCCAACCCGTGCCGCAAAATCCCAAATCCCCCCGCCTCCCAGATCGCCGCCGGATCGATGGCCGCCGCCGCCTCGCCGCTCGCCGCCGCGGCGGCGCTCGCCCTCCTCCTCCTCCTCCTCGCCGCCCCGGCGGCGGCGGAGATCCGGGAGACGGTGATCCGGAGCGACCCGCGGAGCATCATCCCGCTCGACGAGTTCGGGTTCTCCCACTCGGGCGTCCTCGAGCTCAACGTCTCCGGCATCGCCTTCGACCCGCCGGCCTCCTCCGAGCTCGACCTCTCCCAGCTGGGATTCTTCCTCTCCACGCTCGACGCCTGGGTGCACGTCCTCCGCCAGCTGCAGGATCTCGACGTCACCTGCGCGCTTCAGGCCGACCTCGTCAAGCTCGCCTACTCCTTCGACCGCCTCAGGCCGCCATCCAACCCCGCCGGCGTCGAGGTCGCCCGCTCCTCATCCTTCTCCACCGCCTTCCCCATCTCCGAGCCAGGGCAGTACACGCTCGTCTTCGCCAACTGCCTCGGCGGGGGGCTCAAGGTCTCCATGGACGTCCGCTCCGCCATGTACAACGTCGACCCGCCCACCGGCGAGCGCTCCTACCTCTCCGCGGGGGCCACCGCGCTGCCGACCATCTTCGGCTTCTTCGGCGTCGCCTACGCCGCGCTCGCCGCCGGCTGGATCGCCATACTCCTGCGCAAGCGCGCCGCCGTGTTCCGGATCCACTACTTCATGCTCGCCGTGCTCGTGCTCAAGGCGGTCAACCTGCTCGCCGAGGCCGAGGACAAGTCATACATCGAGCGCACTGGCACGGCGCACGGCTGGGACGTGCTCTTCTACATCTTCAGCTTCCTCAAGGGGATCTCGCTGTTCACGCTCATTGTGCTCATCGGCACCGGCTGGTCATTCCTCAAGCCTTACCTGGCTGACCGAGAGAAGAAGGTCCTTATGGTGGTCATCCCTCTGCAAGTCGTGGCCAACATTGCGCAGGTGGTGATTGATGAGTCCGGGCCGTATGCTCGGGACTGGGTCACCTGGAAGCAGGTGTTGTTGCTGGTCGATGTGATCTGCTGCTGCGCTGTGCTCTTCCCGATCGTGTGGTCCATCAAGAACCTCCGCGAGGCTGCTCGCTCTGACGGGAAGGCGGCCGTGAATCTCATGAAGCTGACCCTTTTCCGCCAGTACTACGTGGTTGTAATTTGCTACATTTACTTCACACGTGTCGTGGTTTATGCGCTGATGACCATCACCTCGTACCGGTACCAATGGACCAGCGATGTGGCCAAGGAGCTGGCCACCCTTGCATTCTATGTGTTCACTGGATACAAGTTCCGGCCTGAGGTGCATAACCCATACTTTGCTATTGATGATGAGGAGGAGGAGGCTGCTGCTGAGGCGCTCAAGTTGGATGATGAATTTGAGCTATGAGGATTTAGAATTGCCAGTCCCTTCTTTTGCCACTGATGATACAGATATTGTATGTGCCTCCAAAGGACAAATGGTATAGGCTGGTATCTAGTCCATATCCTTTTCTTTTCATTTCAAGTTAGTTATATTTTTCTTGCTGTAACTGGTTATGGTCAACCTTGTGTTTGTGTTAAGAAATGCAGCAGCTTGGATTTGCCTTGGTCTAATCTAAAAGCATTGAGATGAGCTGTTCTGATTGTACCTTTGTAGCAAATGTTGTATCTAGATGTTTACTTCTCTTGTAAAAGAAGTTGACTATGATTCAGTTTGTTGATTCATTTAGTGCTAACTGTAACTCTTGAGTCTTGAGTCCAGACTGTTTCTAGATTAGCTCTACATCTGCATCTATTGGTACTATTATTTGTAGCATCATTTGGTTTCATAGTGCAGAAACAAATGCCATTCTATAACAGACTTGAGGTTGTCATGTACAATGCTTCCTAATTCCAAAGAGGAACTAAAGTTTGTGGTACATAGAGTAGCACAATAAGTTTCTTTTAATTTTGTTTACTTGTGTAAATCGCCTGACATTTACCTATCAAACTGTTTCATGCATGCATTGATTGCATTCTCGTTGTGTCTGTGTATGCTTAGATATTGATGAGTAATCTCGGTCGTTAGGAAATTTAGCATGTATATTCATAGAACTGCCCAAGCTTAAGTGTTCTCTTCTGTAGTTCTGTTGTCCGCTTTTGGCTGTATGTGTACTTTGCCTTTTCCAACTAGGACTATGATGGGGAGTTGAGGACACGGCATAAACAAAGTATCCTTATGCTTTGAAATTTAGTAGGGTTGGGAGATTAGGTCGCTGGAGTTTTCACTGTCAAAACTCAAAGCACGCATTGTCGTCTTGAACTTGGATTTAAGTTGAAAATACCATGTTTTCTTTTCATCTATTTGCATTTCTTTCTATGTTGTTGGGTGGCTGGGTGCTACGATCATTGACCACTATCTAGTATATTGTTAAATAGAGATTTTGATGTTTTGATATATCTGATTGTAGTACAATTATTTATGCAAATATTTGGTCCTTTGCTTCTATCGACAACTGGATGACTGTGCAGGCATTCTAGGGTCATACAACTAAGCAATTCGACTGATACTTTTTTGAAAGCCTTTGCAATCGTGTGGTCATCAAACCAAACTAGTTTTTCATGTTTTATGGGAGGTATCCAACCAAAAAGTTTCTTATGCCTCCACCTCTAAGCATCAGCACTTACACAAGGATAATATGCAATATTATTAGAATTGGACAGAGCAAAGTTGTCCTTATGTTTGAACATCTTTGATAGTTTGATGGGCATGTTATAAAACTGAACTAGAATGGATTTATTACTCGAAAGTGTTCGTAAAAATATGTTTTATCCTGTCTTAATTTACTCATCTTTCTTTACATTAATTATATTTCACAGTGTTATGCATCTTTAAAGAATGTATATTCTGCCAGTAAGTTTGCAACTTGAGATTTGTCGAATGAGGACTGAATTATTCAAGTATTCCTGATTTAGTTCTTTTGTTGGGACAAGATTCCATCAGTTGCATGGGAATGCGATAGCATGCTGTTTATAATTTTCTGTTTGTGGGCTTTATTTACATGATCTTTGTAAGTTTCCTTCATACTCTGGTCATAGCGTTTAGGACATGATTTGATCAAACCTGACCATCAATAACTTATCAAATGCTTGGTTTAAAAACAAAAATAAATAGTACTCATTGATTTGCCTGTATCATAGCAATATTTTTGAACTTATTCTAATATAAATTGATGGTCAAAGTTTTAAAAGTTATGACCGAATCTTGCCAGAAATTTGTGAGTGGAAGGAATAATTGAGTAAATAATAGAGAAGCCAGAAATTTGCAACTGGATTTCTTAATGTTCACTTTTCCATTTATATTTTATTTCTGGCAATCAAACTGGATCTCAGTATTTAAGTTCTGAGCATTGGCATTTCCTATTACTATTAGTGCCACTGAGCTACTAGGGCAGTTGATCCATGGGCTGAGGATGGATTTTAGGTTAAGTCTGGGCTTGGGCTTTATGGATGGCTACTTTCATTGTCCTAGGCCATGCTTCGCATCTTGATATCAGATGTACTGATTACTTGATCTAAATCCTGGTAGAGGGGATACAGTCCAGATCAGTACTCCAATTACATGGAACAAGCATTTAACTGTGTACTTGTAGTTCACTCTTTTGCATCTGTCGAGGCCTTGGACCTGACTGTTGGAAGTCTCCTTTTTGTAACCACTAAATTAGTTGCTGGATATGACTCCAATAAAATACATGTACAGTTTTGACTACTAGCTATAATATATGTATTGATGCAGATCTAGAAGCTACCTGTATTGCTTTGGATCTACTACATGGTATTTTAAAGTTTTTTTTTTGTGCAAATTGGAAGGCTATGTAGTTATTATGGACAGGCAACCTCTGATTTGCAAGAGAAAAGCACAAAGTTTCAAAAGATTTTGATTCTATCTCAGCCAATAATTTTGGACATGCAACCTAACACATATGACCAACTCCTGAATGAGTGTTGTGTGATTACTTTGTGGTGAATTTCAGTTGCCAAGAATTCTGTGATTCCTTTGTCGTGAAACTTGGTGCATGACTAGTATGAGTATTATGATGCTGAAATGATTATGGATTTCCACCATAATATGAGGGAAAAAAATAAGTGTCCCTTTCGCACTTCTTTGGTCGTATCTTGCTTAATTTTGATTATAATAAAAGTTCGTTATGTCGTGTAAGCAGGTCGCTTCCAAACGGTGGAAGCACTGAACTCTGATCATTAGCAAGGTGGAGCAACTTTTCAAGTGGATGGAGCTATGCATGCTAAAGCCTCAGCTGTAGTTTCCCTAGTAAATTATTTTCTTTTGGCATGTTAACATCAGATCTTTACGGGAGGCACTCCCTTCTGTTAGTGCCAAGAGCTGATTTGGTGTTTTGAAAATTGCATGCCTCCTTATCGTGAAGAACCATGTTGCTAAAATAAACCAAGTTTGTTATTCCTATGTGGTGCTGTGAGCACTCCAGTCTCTAGTCACTAGCTGTTGCCTGTAGGCTTGGTCATATTTGTTACACGGACAAATGTTAATCCTGCTATGGGTTCTCTTTTACCTTTTCTGTCATGCTCCTGCTTAGCTAGGGCAAGATTGCATCCATCCTCCCCATGAATGACTTTGGTGATGAGTCGCAATCTAATTCCCTGATGGTGCTGCCTTGATTTGCACTTGTTGGCCAGACATGCCTGTTTCCCCATCCTCTGCATTTGCACTGTGGGTTGGAGTTGGTCTGAGCTCAGAGCTGCAAATTGGACTGTCTCATGAGCCTGCACGTAGGCCTGTGCTGATGGAAGCTGCCACTTGCTTGCCATTGAGTCTGATGCCCACTACACATGCCAAACAACAGGGGAAGAGCCATTGCAGTGCAAGCTGTCTGATTCATGGGAATAAAAGTTATGCATATATTCCTCTTGTTACTTTCTTTCATGTGATGGAAGGAAAGAAATTAAAAGTGATCTATGGTGCTCCAGAATCTGAAATCTGAATCCAGAGTTTTGCTGACTGGCCATGACTTTTGGCAGAGTGATCAGAGGAGACCCTTTATCCAACTGCTGTCAGCTGCAGCACCTGTAGATTAGGATGCAAGTATGAGTTACTTTACCAATCAGAAAGCTGATATTTTTGTTATCAAGGCGACAGGCGGGTTTATTTGTAGATCAATCTTCTTATGACTTCTAACTTTGCTTGTTTGTGAAGCCAGGTGCCCGTGGAGTCGTCGACTGAGGTTCTCCCTACGACTTTTGACAGGTAAATTAACCAAAGCACTCGAAATCACGGTTCTGTACAACATGCCAGATATAGATTAATCTCCATTACACCAGGAAATAATTATGTTTCTCACTATTGATTTTAGCTTGTCAATAATTCATCTGACTGCTATCTTGCAAGAGGCAGGCTCTATGGCCGCTGCACTTGGGGCAGGAAGTTCCAGGCTATACCTGAACAGAAAGCTTCATCCCCCAGGTTTGTAACATTGCCCCACATTTGGGGCGACCACTGATGAATGTCAGATAGACACCGTTGCTCTGGCCCATAATATTCCTGCTCGTGTTTGGTAGAGTGGGCGTTTGGTGAGATGAGGCTGGAAAGAAGTTGGAAATAGCCAGGCAGAGGCAAGGAATGACCGGTTCAGCCTATTGATCGTTGCTTCTTTCTATGGATCAGGCCAAGCTCAATTGCTAGCTTCTCCCCATAACGGCAGGTAACAATTATCTGTGAAACTAACAACAGTACTTCTCCCATTCCTTTTTTACATTCCCATTCTGGATTTGGCACAGTTAAGTGTTAGGTACTAGCACTTGCAAAAAAAGAACAAAAATGAAAAAATGGAAGAAAAAGTGGTAGGTACTAGGGTGAGTAGGGCATGCATGGAAGGAAGAAAGTTCTGATCATATATACCTTTCACTTTGGTACTTGCCGATAATGGTGTTAGCAACTTATAGCATTCTAAAGAATCATTCAACTCACCGAGCATGGATCAATCATTCGCTAATGGTCTCACTATCTAGCTAGTAGTGTTTAGTCCTTGACTAGTTAGTGTGTGATGGGTGTTACTAGAATCAAACAAAACCAAGTGCCCGATCTGGAGGGCAAGCATGCCCTGCAACAATGGCGATCGGGCGATCGGTGGTGGCGGAGCAGCTGGGCGCCGGGTGCTGGCTGCCATGATGATGGACGTGCTGACCTCGGTGGGATTACATGTCGAGAATCCCCAGCCTTTTTGAGCACTTTGCCATGCACGAGTTAGGCCGTTAGCGCGCATGATTTCGTAGGCCACCCCAGGCAGGCCGGCGCATGATGCCATCCTGATGCTAAGAATTTGTCATAACTCACGAAACCAATCACGGGTTAAGCTGAGTTAGGGGATTAACTAAAACATTAATGGTTCGTCACCTTTATTCTTTTCTCTAGCTATTATGTATTTGCTCATGTGATCTGTCTGGGGCTTATGGCCTATGCTTCTGGTACAACAAAGCACATTCTCCTTTTCAAAAAACAAAGTACATGAGTGCTTGATTTTACCTTTTGTCTTTTGGGTCCTGAAATTTTTAAAATGCTAAGTACAAGTGAGAAAATATGTGAGTGATTATATGGTAATGATCACATTTAACTACAGTTTGAGGGGACACTGCTCTCTTATAAGTTTGATGATATATAGTCAAAAGTACTGATACTCCTATCTGAATACTTGAATGAAGTACCCCACGGATGAGCTAAAGAGATCAATTATGAGAATCCATACAGTTCTATCTGAGGAGATCAGAGCTCTGTTCTTTACTCCTAATTAACTCAAAGGAAATTTGGTACTGTAATAAAGTATGGACTTCATTTCTGATAGCACTCAACTACAAATGTCTTTATGCTGATAATCTAAAAGCAGGTCTCTGCAGCTTTGGGGGCACACTGCACAAGAAGAACATGAACTGATCGATGAGTATGATATATGCACGGCCCGGCCATGATATTTATGCTATAGGTAAATAACCTGCATGGAGTGAGCTTAGTAAGCCTATAGGAAGAAAGAGGCGGCTACCATGCATGCAGTTAATTAAAAACGAAGCAAGCATAATACAGCACTACACTATCCATTAACCATTAGTGTTAGCTCGTGTAGAGTCAAGATCAAGCCCTCCATTCAACCCACTACACTAATTCTTTCTGGTTATCCAGATGGAACAAAAAGAAGCCATACATACATGCATATATACTCCATCCCTTTATTGCATGCTTTTGTCCCAGAAAGAAGGAAGGAAATTGAAAGCAGAGCAACAGCAGCAGCAACTCCCGGATGGATCGACGATCGACGTACGTCGCCGTTGCCGACTTGTAGTGTACGCATTAATCACAAATTCACAACACGTACTAAAAGATTATACTATATTTAATCATGTATTTGGTGTCTATCTCTCGCTACAGATAGATTTTAGATCACTACTGACTCAACTGAAATGATGAACACTAGACACTTACACTAAGCAGTTGAGATTCCCCATATTCCAAACGCCACCAAGAAATACTCTGAAAAGAGAGGACAATTGACCCAACTTGGTCGACACATGTAGCCATGCAGCTCGTCGTCTCTCTCTTTCGCTTCTTTTTTTGTTCTTTCTCCTCCTGCCCCTTTGCTTCGATGGAGTAGAACACCACCACTACATCCTGCTGCTCATCTCGTCGTTCACCAGGTCAATCTGGTTACTGTGCCCCGGTGCCTCGTGGGATAACGGAATTCGTGTGTGAGATGGCGTCGGAAAGCAGGTGTTGACATGGCTATAGCCCACTCAGATCAGATCACGCAGGATGAAAATGGTGGCAGAAACTCCCGGCCGACCGAGTATCGTCTATGTAAAAGCGGTACCGTCTCTGATTTGGGCCGTATATGAAATTTAACTTTTCTAAAAAGTTCCCCTATTAATGTGGTACTCCCTCTGTCCTAAAATATAAATATTTTTGAACTCTGACACGGTCTCTAAGATACTATTTTGATCAACAATATCTATAAAAGTAAGATGCTTTAAATAAAAAGAATTGCATATTATGATAGTTTGTTTAATAACAAATCTAGTAATATCAATTTTACATGATCGATCTTTTTTATTTTTTTGCTATTAATAGTTAAAGTTTAAAATGTTTGACTTGCCATTATGCTAAAAATGCTTACATTTTGGGACGGAGGGAGTATTAAAGTTGTTACTAATAAATAGTTAAATTGCTGAATGTGGAAAAGATCATCAACCTCATATTTTCGCTTATGCTTATACTTATAAACCAAAATTTGAATTTTCAATATTAAATTTTGAGTTGTTTACAGGGTTTTTCCTTGCAGTTTATTTTTCAGCATTTGCTTTAAGATAGCTAAGAATACGTATATAAAAGTTTTATTTATAAATTATTTTTTGGTTGTAAATATGTCGTTTGGCTTTTTCCTTGAATAAGCCAAACAATGATCCTGCATAATTGATCGCGAACCTTTTTGTAGAAATGACATTGTTGACGTTTTCAAACCCAAGCACTCGCTACCTATGTGTGCCTGAAATTTTCGAAACTTTGGGTCCCTTTTCTGAAAAATAAAAGGTATGATTTTTCTCAAATTTGACCCCCCAAAAAAAATCAAATTCAGTGAAAATATTTTCGAAATTCAGTTTTTTTCCCTGGAATTTGTTTGAATTATCCTGATTTCGTAGGTGAACCTGGTGTGCAATGCTGTGCCCTTGATTTTGTCGTTGCTACGTCGAGCTCTCAACGATCCCCGGGGCATGATTACACGCGGAGAAAGTAAGGGGGTGTTGTTTACATGCATTAGCGAGCTAATACAGCATTAAGAACCATTATAATTACGGTCTAGAAGTGTGCACGCACATGCTCCACTAATCCAACCCCTCCATGGCTGAAAAAAAGCAGCAGCAGTGCTGCTTGGATACAGAGAGCGAGAGATCATCATGTTTGACAATTCAGTTTTAACGGTGAACGCACTACCATATACCCAAACCATTCATCCAGCAAATCAAACTCAGCAACTCACCACTGAACAGGGGTGGATCTACCATAGAAGAGCCGGTGTTATATGACACCGATAACTTTCGGCAAAACCTATAGCGAAACTGCTTATCCATATGCTATAACATATTAAATTAAGTATAATTAGCATACTATAACACCGATATATATATATATATATTATGACACCAACGAATCGATTTTTTTATCCGCCACTGCCACTGCCACTGAACACTGATCACCAATTCACCATTCTTGCATTCTTGCATTGCATGCAGCAGCAGCAGCAGCAGAGTAGTTGTAGCACAGTAGTAGTAGCAGAGAAATTCAGAGTGGTTGGGGTGCATCTAGAACGGAGTACAGGTGTGTCTCCGGTGGCCGTGACACCTGGCGCGGTGGCCGGAGACACGTCGGTCACGACGACGGCGACGAGGACGACGGCGATCGATCGATCGGGTTTTTGTGCGCATTGTCGTTGGCTGATCCGGCGTCCGTTGGGTGCGTGTGTGCGTGTGCTACGGTGATGACGCGGCAGGGACAAATATACCCGCGACTGCGATAAAGCGCATGTTTGGTCGCTTGCGTCGCTAACAGTGTTGTGCGTGTGCTGCCGAATCTCTCAATTCACATCTCCATACATCGCGTCTCGTCGTCCATCAGAGATGGGTTCCAGCTAGCTCTAGCTCTGCTAATGCTGATACTGCCGTCGGTAACCTGAAAAAACATATTTGGATTGATCTCCAACACCAACACCGCCTACATATATATTAGCTTTATCGGTCACACTGTTCCGTCCTGTTTTGCCAACATTCACACTGATCTTGACGCATACTTTCTACCTTAATTATTTCCCAAATCATCTCGTGATTAGTAATCTGTATCTGGAACCAAGGGCCTTTTTTTAAAAAAAAAAAAAGCTAAATGACCGAATAGCTAGATGATTTCCATGATCATTATTCGAGAATACAAACGAATAAATCAATTATCGTAAAGTTTAATTTAAAACATATTTTAAAGAATTATATATAATAAGTTTTTCTATGAAAACATTCCGTTTAAAAGATAGTAAGAGCAAGTATAATAGCAGGCTCTAAGCCACCTATAAATATATTTTAAAAATATAAAAGATGAGAGAGAAGATCAATGAGCTATAGATTTGTAACCAGCTACAGTACGGACTCCAAAACGCAATGTGACGCAATGTGAGTATGATAGGTGGGATCAGGTATTAATATGTTTATAGAGAACTATTGCATGAATTAGCTATTAGATTAACTATAGATGATTTGGAGCTAGTAGTTGGCTATACTATTAATCTTGCTGTAAGAGTATCGCACTCTAAGAGTATCGCATTAATCTACTCTTTTGTTCCTTAAAAGGTACAGGCTGATGTTATACTTATACATAATTGATGAAGAATGAGAGGGTAGGTACAGCACTATTAGTACACTATTACTACGTCGTTGCTGCTACGTGCCGACGTACAGCTAACTGATGGATCATGGATATGGATGGATGTAACCGATGGGTAAAAATACATGAAAAAGAGGGTCCTTTCCGCGTCACTCGGCGATCGACAAGAATCCACCACCGGCCGGTTGAGCGATCGAATCGTCTGCCTTTTTTTTTTCTTGCAAAAAGCTCTCATCAAATCCCATATGTTATTGCCAGTAAATTAAACTTATCCTGCACAGAATTCACTCCCTTCTACATGTGTGTTTAGATCCAAACTTTACGCTGAACTAAACCCAAGCCTACGTCCATCTGTACGTCGTGACCAGCTTATGACTTTTTCACCCAAGCTTAGCCAAGCTACCATATCTCATCAACTGATCGACCAGTATTTATTAATTAAAGCTATGTACCATCTGGACTTCTGGAGTGGTAATAATTAACTTGGTGATGTTGTAATTAAACAGGTCCATTCAAAACGCATTCTTGAATTTGTTTGCTTTAGCATTTCCTTCCTGCACGCGAGATAAAAAAACCATTAACGTATAATTAATTATGTATTAATTATTATGAGTTTATTTTATTTTTTTTGAAAAAAAATATATATGCAAAGTTTGTTTTTAAAAAAGACACCGTTTAGTAGTTAGCAAACGCTCTCACGTGTAACAGAGAGTTGCAAAATCTAAATGAGTTTTCAAACTGAGTTTAGAAAGAATCTTTATAGATTATAGATGGAGAAAGAAAATACTTGTATAGATGAGTTAAATAAATATCATCAAGCTAACAAAATATATATCTTAGACAAGATTGTTTAAAAAGTAAATTTCAATTCAGGCTATTTTTTATTACCAAAGTTTATTTGTGACCACCACTACTCTTTTCACTTTAAACTAAGTAGTTGTAATTTAGGTCTCTCCAAACAACTTTCTTCAGCACTTCAAAGGCTTCGAGCACATCAACTTTAGCACCTCGATAAATTATCAAACTCATGGGCAAGCCATAATTTTACCAAAGCAGTGGTTACATATGGCTAGAGTGGTCTAAAGTGCAATAAATATAAAGCTACGCCTAGTCCAAAATAAAAGGATCAATTAAAGGGTAGTCTAAAATAAAACTTTGATAACAAAAGGTTATCTAAATTATAATTTGCTTTTGTTTAAATGATTTTGACGTAGAAAGCTTTTGAAGAGATTACATTTTTAAAAACAGGATACGAATAAGTCATAATTGAGTGTTTACAACGCATTCAAATGTCCTTTAGGGGAAAAAAAAACTCAAGCAGAGCCATGATCATCGACCTGTATTACTTAAAGATAGGTAAATTACTATATAGCTTAGTCGGCATATATACTGGAGTGGTACTAGTAATTAACGTGCTATCTGCTGCCGTCAACACGTCCATATATATATATATATATACACACACTGAAGTAAATTAAAAGTTGAATTAAATAGTTTGACTTTGAAGTCAAAACATATTATAACCTAAAACAGAGGAGGTAGAAATTATTTTAAACAGGACCAGGGGACATACACAAATACTAGCAGGGAGTAGATGGTAATGGCAGCAGTGGTAACAAGTAACAGTGGTGTAGGCCCCATTTTGAGGCCAGCAGCAGGACACATCAAAGGCCAGATTGCCCATTAACAAATCGACACAACCTGCAATTAGCATCAGTCGTACAGTCGTCAATGTGTGATTAATTAATTTGATTATTATTAACCGATCGGTACATTGGGCCACACTAGCTGCGGCTTCTTGGAGAAGAAACCATTAATCTCTCTTCAATTCACATCCCTTCCTTCCCCAATCAGTTGGTTGCAATTAGCTTGCAGCGGCTTTATTAGACTACTACTAGCTGTGTGCTTCCATGCTATTATCATCCGGTTCTTGAAGAGTGCATGGTGATGATGTCTTAGCAAAAGAAAAAAAAAAGATTTTTGGAGCACGTCGCAAACGTGGTTGATTTGCAACCACTTGGCTATAAACATCATGCAGCTAGAAATTGTAGGCTAGTGGTTAATTTGCAATAATCTCCTAACAACAAATAAAGCGAATCAAACATGCATGTTGTACTTTCTCTCTACCAAAAACATGTTACTTCCTTGAGCAATAAAAAGAAATTAAACATGTACGGTTTATATCTTACAAAGTGATCACCATCTCTAAATACTCCTACCAGCGATAGATAGATAAACAACCACCGTGAACTTTCATAGGGTTAATTTACGTATAGTATATATTCAGTGGGGTTTAATCTCGTTTTTAGTACTGGTGGTTGTTGGGTTTAATTTAATCATCCAACATTGATTTTGATTGTGAGAGAGCATGACTTATATTAACGAGTAGGACGTATTCAGCTGGTACTCCCTCCGTATTTTAATGTATGACGCCGTTGACTTTTCGATCAACGTTTGACCATTCGTTTTATTCAAAAATTTTGTCCAAATATGAAAAATATTTATGTCATGCTTAAAGAACATTTGATGACGAATCAAGTCATAATAAAATAAATGATAATTACATAAATTTTTTTAAATAAGACGAAGGGTCAAACGTTAGACAAAAAAATTAACAGCGTCATATATTAAAATATGGAGGTAGTATTATTTTTGGTAGAGCCGCAGACATGCACCTGCTTGACAAAAACATGTGTGGTATAGTGTAGGTTTTCTCAATGAGAGACCCCAGTCTCATCAAGGGGACCCGGTCATCATGGTTGCAGCTATAGGAGTTGGATATCATCACTCACAGCGTGTGTTTGTGCGGTTTTGTTGTTCGATCTGTACCTTACCAGTACGATCCACACAGCTAGCTGTTTGTTAAATGCAACTTAGCTAGATCGATCGAGCTATATAGCTCCAAAGCCAAAGTCGTGTAGAGAGACATGAACTAATCGGAGATATGATCTGCCGAATTGATGTACCTCCAAACGCCGGGAGACCCACGCACCGGCCGGCCGCCGCCGCGCTCGATCGCGGGGCATATGCGCTGCAAAAGTGCCGTGTCTACACCAACCTTCCTGTAGCCTAAACACGTATTTATAAAGATATAAGCGGACCAACTCGCAAACCCACTTATAGTACAAATAAGTGGGTAACCTATTTCTGCTCTATTAATACAAATGGCAAAGCTTTTGCCGGGTTTAAAAAAAAAGTGGGTAACCTATCAGGCCTTGTTCGGTTATGCCCAGATTCAATCCAAGCCGGAAATAACAAGTATAGTAAGAAATTTATGATAGATACAACGAGAGACCGGGATTTATTTCGGGTCGGGAACCAATTCACTCATGATAGGAACAATGAGAGACCGGGAATCAATCCACTAGTCAAGAGGTGTGGAACTAATCAGGATGTTTTGTTGTACCTAATATGAATAAATTGGTTCCCGACCCGGAATAAATCCCAGTCTCTTGTTGTACCTATTATAAATTTCTTGTACCTATTATTCCCGACCCGGAACGAATCCCAGTCATGTAACCAAACAAGGCCTCGTTGAGGCTGTGTTTAGATCCAAAGTTTGGATCCAAACTTCAGTCATTTTCCATCACATCAACCTGTCATACACACACAATTTTTCAGTCACATCATCTCCAATTTCAACCAAAATCCAAACTTTGCGCTGAACTAAACACAGCCTGAGTTTGTGGGTCAGTTCGTTTTGCACCCTTAAACACGTATCATCTGCATATATAACTACTGGTGACGTACCTCACACATGAAACCTACAGTTATAAGACTCTTATTGAGGGGTGGAATGTAGGGGTGAATAACAAGTCAAATCGATTCGTTTGAGCTCATTACCTTAACAAACCTGCTCGATTCGGCTCAGCTCGGTAACCTTAATAAGCTTAAAATTTTAACTCGGATTGGTTTGTGAGCTGGCTCGTTAACGTATTTATAACATCTTTCAAAATTACCATTTTATCATGTATTGACATAATAATAAACACTAATTAATAAAGAACTCACTATATATAAATAGTTTAGATGTATTTAAAAAATAGAAAAAATACAAATTACACCCCTGAAGTATTGGGTGAGTACGAATTACACCCCCCCCCCTAAATCTAAAAACCAGTTATTTTTCACCCTCAACTATCGATACGGGATGAAAAAAAGAGAACTTTTACGGTACAATATACTACCAGTATATACTGGCAGTATATAAAAGGGCATATTAGAAATTTGATAGAAAATAAAACAACACTTTAGTAATTTTTGGTTCAAATTGAATTTAATTGAGAGTACCTGGTCCTGGATCTTATCGTGCACTAGGGGAGGAGCATCCTGAGCGCCATTTGATGACAAAGCACGTGACGATAGCACGATTTGATGATAGAATAACGAAGAAAAGACAAAATTACCCTTTCAAACTTTATACTGCAGTCTAATTAAATAAAAAATTAAATCAATCTACACCGTTAGATCATATATACTTGCAGTATATACTAGCAGTATATTGTACCGTAAAAATCCTCTGAAAAAAAAACCCCAGTAGCTTTGCAAGCGGTTTTGGTCTACGTGACAGCCTAGTCAATCAGTGAGCCCAACATGTCAGTCTCTCACCTTCTCTTTACCCCTCACCTCTCTCTCTCTCTCCAAAATCCTCTCTCTTCTCTCTCCCTCACTAGCTTACCCCGAGGATGACGGCGGTCAGAACTCGGTGCGGCGGAGCTCGGGACAGCAGGAGGAGCTCAGGACGATGGCGGGCGGAGTGGGCGGCGACGAAGAGGGTGCCCGCAACTACCGGCGCTCGGGACGGCGGTGAGGGCGGAATGGGCGGCGGCAAAGGTGCGGCGGATACGATAGCACGTGTAGGGCTCCACCCCGTTTGTTAGCGCGCTGTCCAGCCCCGCCCGCGACGCCCCCTTCCCCGGTAGTGAAGATGCAGCGGTGGAGGCGAGCTCTTCATTAACGGCTAGATCCGGTCAATGCAACTCCCTCCGCTCGACGACGTCGGCGGTAGCGACGAGCCGACGTGGGAGCATGAGGTGGGGGTGGGGAACGAGCGCGGCGGACGCCTCCCCGCTCCGCACATGGCTGTCTCCGCAGCCACACCTTCATCTTCGAGCGTGCCGTCGTCGCCTCCACTGTCGCCGTCCTCACATTGAGTTTGTGGTCAGTTTCGTTTTGCACCCTTAAACACATATCATCTGCATATATAACTACTGGTGACGTTCCTCACACATGAAACCTACAGTTTATAAGACTCTTATTGAGGGGTGGAATGTAGGGGTGAATAACAAGTCAAATCGATTCGTTTGAGCTCATTATCTTAACAAAGCTGTGTTTAGTTCAGCGCAAAGTTTGGATTTTGGTTAAAATTGGAGATGATGTGACTGAAAAGTTGTGGTGTATATGATAGGTTGATGTGATGGAAAAGGACTGAAGTTTGGATCTAAACTTTGGATCTAAACACAGCCAAACCTGCTCGATTCGGCTCAGCTCAGTAACCTTAATAAGTTTAAAATTTTAACTCGGATTGGTTTGTGAGCTGGCTCGTTAACGTATTTATATCGAGGGCAGCTAGCCCACGGGATTCCGTGGAAAAGTGAAGTCACGGGATAATTAAAACACACGCGACAAAATTAAAAAAAAATGCCGTCCCTGCTGTCCACGTGAAGAGGCACGATACCTAGCAGCTCCTCCTCGGTATCGCACACTTCCCTTGCCGGCGTCGTGTTGCCTCTGCTGCCGGAGAAGCACACACCTCCTCGCCGGCGTCGTCGCCCCTGAGCAGCGGAGCAGCAGACAACTCCCCGCCAAATCCTCCTCTTTGCCCCCACTGACAATAACAACAGCAGAAGGAGAAGAGATACGTTGAGGAGAGGAACTGAGGAAGGGAGAACACAAGAGGAGGAAACGACGTGTGGCCACCGGTCAGCCAGGCGGCGACGGCGTGCTCCCCCTTCCCACACCTTTGACCTGGTACCTGTGGTACCAAGTACAATAGGTATCAGGTACCAGGTGGTACTTGATAACTATAGGTATCTGGTACCTGATACCATGCACATGGTACCCATGGATACTGGATGATACCTAGTACCAGCATGATACCCTCGAGGTACTAAGACCCTTGGTACTTGGTACCAAGCTTGATACCTAGGTATCAGTCGTGACATACCTACACATAACAAAGGTACCAGGCATGATACCCTCGAGGTACCAGATCCTTGGTACTTGGTACCAAGCTTGATACCTAGGTATCAGTCCGTGACATACCTGCACATAACACTAATGAGCTTGGTACCAAGCTTGATACCTAGGTATCAGTCGTGACATACCTGCAGATAACACTGATGAGAGGAGGATGGCGTCGACATCGACGAAGAACACTTGACACTGAGTTATCTTGTACCAGGCCTGATACTTGTGGATACTAGCTTGATACTGAGGTATCACGACTGATACTTGATGGAGAAGACCATGGCGCGGACGCTGAAGGTGGTGAGGTCCGGCCGGAAGTCTGCGGCGACCATCTCCAGGAACACGCGCTGCAGCAACTTCATCTTAAGTTGATGGCGAAGAAGAGGCGGCGGCTGAGGCAACCGGGACGCCAGCTTCTTCTGCTTCTGTGGTGGCACCGGAGGAGCCGCCTGCGCTCACGGCAACGAGGCGGCAAGAGCAGCTGCAAGGACGGGCACCGGTTGGCTCGCGAGAAGCGGGCGATGGGAGACCTTGGTGAGGAGCGCGAGGAGAAGGAGGCGGCCCCGGCGCCGGCAACGACGGGGAGTGCCAGTGGATAAGGAGAGCGCCAGTGGACGACGACGGCGGCGCAGCAGTGGGCGGAGGCCTGCGTCGAGAGGCGCGGCGAGATCACCCCCGACGCCTTCATGACTCACCGACGCGGTGCCGTCGCCTCCTGACAACGAGACAACCCCTTCCTCCTGGCCCGGCTTCTTCTCGGCCTTCTCCAGAGAGAGAGAGAGAGAGAAGTTTGTGGAGGGGAAGGAAGGGATAAGACAGAGTAGACTTATCCGGTTATCCCGTTTGTGACAGACACCGGTGTAGTAGATTTTCTGATTTATATCATCTTCAAAAATACCATTTTATCATGTATTTACATAATAATAAACACTAATTAATAAAGAACCCACTATATATAAATAGTTTAGATGTATTTAAAAATAGAAAAATTACGAATTACACCCCTTAAGTATTGGCGTGGTACGAATTACCCCCAAACTGAAAACCAGTTATTTTCACCCTCAACTATCGATACGGGATGAAAAAAAAAAACCCCGCAGCATTACTATATTTTTCTATAAACTTTGTTAAACTTGAAATAGTTTGACTTTGAAGTCAAAACATATTATAACCTAAAACAGAGGAGGTAGAAATTATTTTAAACAGGACCAGGGGACATACACAAATACTAGCAGGGAGTAGATGGTAATGGCAGCAGTGGTAACAAGCAACAGTGGTGTAGGCCCCATTTTGAGGCCAGAAGCAGGACACATCAAAGGCCAGATTGCCCATTAACAAATCGACACAACCTGCAATTAGCATCAGTCGTACAGTCGTCAATGTGTGATTAATTAATTTGATTATTATTAACCGATCGGTACATTGGGCCACACTAGCTGCGGCTTCTTGGAGAAGAAACCATTAATCTCTCTTCAATTCACATCCCTTCCTTCCCCAATCAGTTGGTTGCAATTAGCTTGCAGCGGCTTTATTAGACTACTACTAGCTGTGTGCTTCCATGCTATTATCATCCGGTTCTTGAAGAGTGCATGGTGATGATGTCTTAGCAAAAGAAAAAAAAAAGATTTTTGGAGCACGTCGCAAACGTGGTTGATTTGCAACCACTTGGCTATAAACATCATGCAGCTAGAAATTGTAGGCTAGTGGTTAATTTGCAATAATCTCCTAACAACAAATAAAGCAAATCAAACATGCATGTTGTACTTTCTCTCTACCAAAAACATGTTACTTCCTTGAGCAATAAAAAGAAATTAAACATGTACGGTTTATATCTTACAAAGTGACCACCATCTCTAAATACTCCTACCAGCGATAGATAGATAAACAACCACCGTGAACTTTCATAGGGTTAATTTACATATAGTATATATTCAGTGGGGTTTAATCTCGTTTTTAGTACTGGTGGTTGTTGGGTTTAATTTAATCATCCAACATTGATTCTGATTGTGAGAGAGCATGACTTATATTAACGAGTAGGACGTATTCAGCTGGTACTCCCTCCGTATTTTAATGTATGACGCCGTTGACTTTTCGATCAACGTTTGACCATTCGTTTTATTCAAAAATTTTGTCCAAATATGAAAAATATTTATGTCATGCTTAAAGAACATTTGATGACGAATCAAGTCATAATAAAATAAATGATAATTACATAAATTTTTTTAAATAAGACGAAGGGTCAAACGTTTGACAAAAAAATTAACAGCGTCATATATTAAAATATGGAGGTAGTATTATTTTTGGTAGAGCCGCAGACATGCACCTGCTTGACAAAAACATGTGTGGTATAGTGTAGGTTT
This sequence comes from Oryza longistaminata, assembly GCA_009805545.1. Lineage (NCBI taxonomy): Eukaryota > Viridiplantae > Streptophyta > Magnoliopsida > Poales > Poaceae > Oryza > Oryza longistaminata. The sequence continues at coordinate 20,742,215 of CM020179.1, read as the reverse complement.
TCTCAATGAGAGACCCCAGTCTCATCAAGGGGACCCGGTCATCATGGTTGCAGCTATAGGAGTTGGATATCATCACTCACAGCGTGTGTTTGTGCGGTTTTGTTGTTCGATCTGTACGTTACCAGTACGATCCACACAGCTAGCTGTTTGTTAAATGCAACTTAGCTTGGATCGATCGAGCTATATAGCTCCAAAGCCAAAGTCGTGTAGAGAGACATGAACTAATCGGAGATATGATCTGCCGAATTGATGTACCTCCAAACGCCGGGAGACCCACGCACCGGCCGGCCGCCGCCGCGCTCGATCGCGGGGCATATGCGCTGCAAAAGTGCCGTGTCTACACCAACCTTCCTGTAGCCTAAACACGTATTTATAAAGATATAAGCGGACCAACTCGCAAACCCACTTATAGTACAAATAAGTGGGTAACCTATTTCTGCTCTATTAATACAAATGGCAAAGCTTTTGCCGGGTTTAAAAAAAAAGTGGGTAACCTATCAGGCCTTGTTCGGTTATGCCTGGATTCAATGCCTGGATTCAATCCAGACCGGAAATGACAAGTATAATAAGAAATTTATGATAGATACAATGAGAGACTGTGATTTATTTCGAGCCGGGAACCAATTTACTCATCATAGGGACAATGAGAGACCGAGAATCAATTCACTAGTCAAGAGGTGTAGAATTAATCCGGATGTTTTGTTGTACCTAAAAATGAGTAAATTGGTTTCTGATCCGGAATGAATCTCGGTCTCTTGTTGTACCTATTATAAATTTCTTGTACCTATTATTCCCGACCCGGAACGAATCCCAGTCATGTAACCAAACAAGGCCTCGTTGAGGCTGTGTTTAGATCCAAAGTTTGGATCCAAACTTCAGTCATTTTCCATCACATCAACCTGTCATACACACACAATTTTTCAGTCACATCATCTCCAATTTCAACCAAACCCTAGCTTTGTTAAAAAAATGTTTGTTGACTAGTCTGCCACGTGTGCTATTCGAACCCTAAACCGCTCTCAACAGTACCTCGGGTTTTTTTTGTCCGGTAATAAAAACTTAGGGTGAACGATGTCTGGTTTTTTAGTTTAGGGGGTAATTTGGTCAACCGTTGTAGTTCAGAGGAGTAATCCGTACTTTTTCATTAAAGAATCAAACAGTAGTTAAGAAATACTAAGTATATGAAGGTATAACTATATCTCTTGTACTATCGAACTAGACTAGCAGCTCACGATCTAAAAATCTAGCTCGGTTAATTCGCTATGATAAGAGTTTTCACATATCATTGGTCCTAACTACACAAATATCGTATCAGGTATCTGACATATATAGACCATGTAAGTTATAACACATGAGACCTTAGCTATGTCAGTGTCTGGTGCAGCCAGGGGTTTACCAATCCATTTAGGGTGGGGTTACCGTCATCCCAAACGGTTTGACGTACAGTTACCACGGTAACCACACTGTTACCGTGAAGGTATACCATGATTTAAAAAACTGATAAGGTTACCGCACGTGATAATCGTGATAACTATACAGTTTTGTAAAAATAAACCCTGCGTACAGCGCCGGACGTTATGGCAAACTGATACCGCGGTTGCTTCGCCCGATCGACGCGCGCACGCGTACCTGTCACCACCACCGGCCATAGCGCGCGCCCCCGGTGTCGACACGGACCTCGTCGTCGTCGCGTTTGCCGACGCTCAGAGCGTGCGAGCGACGCGGTCAGATCGATCGATCGATCTCAACGTGCAACCAACTTTAGATAATAGTGTAAGAGCGATAGCCTCTCGCTGCATGCGACTTGTAGTGCTAGGCTACTAGGAGTAGTACATGCAAACGGTGAAAAGAGAAGAAAACAATGTTGATGTCGCTCGATCGCGGGCCTACACGTACGGTCGATCGGAAGGTGCCAGCAGCAGCTAGCTAACCGCCCGGCCTCCTCTTCTCTCGATCACCTGTCTCGATCTAGCTACACCATTAAGCTGATCGATATCTCTCCAAACACCTAGTACACTCTGATATATTCGGAGGTATTTTTTTCCCCCTGGCCTTCAGTTTTGCTAAAAATACAACATCGCTTTTTTTACTCAAGTTTAGTCTTTTTTTTTTGTCACTAGTTATAGACATGTGTGGTACAACGGTTTCTTTATTCGGTTTAATATTGAAAGGATTAGGATACAGTGGGTTGATTGGTTTTTATAACAGTTTTTTTTAGAAATCGGTTTTTACGGGAGGGAAGTAGTATTCATGAAGAAGTAGGGAGGGGATGCTTGGAAGTTGGAAGAAGGACGACTCTCTTTTTTCTAAGTAGTAGAGAAATGTGGTTACATATTAATATCTCTTGTATTTCCTCTTTATGGTAGACAATCAACTTTTATCCTAGTTCTCTTATTACATGGTGTGTGTTAGTAAAAAAAGATACAATTTAAGTGCTTAATTAAAGTTACTGTGTAAGTTTTGAATATTTTACAATGTATATTGTAACCAAAATTTAACTGTCCTTTCTAAATGTGATGTTATAAATATAGCTAGTCTTTTTTTTTCTTCCTTAGTAGATATCTTCTTGCTTTTGTATGTCACCTAAAATATCATCTAAAAACTATATAAAAATAATAGAATAGATCAAGTTGAGATATACCTATTCACAAACAAACAAGTGTAAGTTCGACCTACAACTCTTAAAAAAACAACTATGGCTGCTGTGATTAGGTTATTCACATTTGTTTTTTACTTGTATAGGGTAAATTACATCGTTCATGTTGGTGGAGTGATATACTATATTTATCTATCTTAATAAATGTTTTTAAACTTTTAATGATATTTTAGGTGTCATGTAAACGAGGAAAAATTAAGACTTTCCTGATATATATCCTGTCAACATACAATACAGTGGTGTATATATTCAATACTAAAGCAGAGGATAAGAAACAGAGTGGCCTAATTAACAGGTCGATCGTGTCAGTTAACTGTTCAGAAAAGGAAGGTGCTGATGACATAAATTGATTTTGATACAAAGCAAGATGCTGAAATTGATTTTGATAAATCACGTGTTAAACTATTGTTCTGACGTACAAATTAACAGAATTATTATTTAAAAAGAGAGATGACGTACAAATCGATAGGTCGTCCATTCATCATTTATGGCCTCTTTGGAAATTGAAGGTCGACGAAATTAAGATCGATCTGAGCTTGGTTCCAGGCAGCATCTCTAATTTGTACACAGATATTTCAGTCTCATCTGAACCAATAACAATCGAGTTGCAGATAAATACAAGAAATATGTGCTGGAAATTAAGCAATCATGCAAGCATATATGCAAAATTCTCATAGCCTAATGCAGTAGGTTGGTTTTTTGTGTGTGTGATTCGGTCAATTAATTAGATAGCATAATTTGGAACTGAAGTCAACATACGTTGTTCTCCTCGGACGACTTATGGCCGGAATAAAGCTATTTTGTTTCAATGATAATTTATTTCTCTTGATGGTAGTCTCCATCTTGAGCTTTTTTCTCGTGAAAGAAAAAAAAAAGGAAGAAGAAAAGAAGAGGAGACAAAATTGCGCAAGATCGAATTAACATTTCAACTGAACTGCAAAAATTACGCACACGGACATTTCTTTATCGTTTTCTAGAACAAGTCAAAAAAGCTGTCTGTCTGTCCCTGGCTTGTGCCATAGCCTAGCAGCAGTACCACAACCAAAACCAATTCTTTTTTTTTTCTTCCTCCTCTCCTGCAAAACCTAGAGCTTAAAATAAAATATTTGCCACACAAAAATCTGGAAAGCTGATGATAGAATAACATAAGATTTGAGTTGCTGTTGCTGCTGATGCTGTTATTGTTTGTTGTTGTTGCAGTGGTTGCTGCGGTGGTTATGCTGGCCATGCCATGCCAGTGAGACGATCGATCAGCTTGATTTTACCCCCCAATATATGATAGCTAGACGATGTGCCAAAGTAGTAGCTTGGGGCCGGCCTGGCTGTGCTTTTCCGAGAGATTTTTAAGGTCGTGTGTCAATGGCTCTGGGATGTTGGCTGCTCGCCTTTCTTCTGCTCTCTTGTTATACTGTACTGCATCCATTTCTTGGCTGGCTGGCTCTCTTTCCTCTCGCTGGGGGCCATATGCCTTTGTTTCTCTCTCCCTCAAGGTTGGTGGCACTTCCCTAACCTCGCGAAACTAATCCCACTAGCCACTGTCACTAGCTATATATAACCACCTCCATTGTTACTTGTTTCCTTGTACCCCCATCCGAGATCAATATCCATCCATCCATCACCACCTAGCTGCTCTACACCTCTTTCTTATATTAGCTCTCTCTCTCTCTCTCTCTCTACCCCCATTCATGCTCATCTCCTTCTAGCTTCCAGCTTAATCCCTTCCTTGTCAATGTTAATGGACAACCTTTGAGCATTGCACTACTCATCATCTCCTAGCTAGACTCACCTTAGCTTGTCTCTCCAGTGTGTGATTCTTTCTTCCATTTCCTGTTTGGTTTGCACTGAGTGAACAAGCAATTAAGCTTGGTAGTAGTAGTAGTAGTAGTTGTTGTATTGATCGATCGATCTAGAGACGACGATGAGCATATCGGTGAACGGGCAGTCGGTGGTGCCACCGGGGTTCCGGTTCCACCCAACGGAGGAGGAGCTCCTGACATACTACCTGAAGAAGAAGGTGGCCTCGGAGCGCATCGACCTCGACGTCATCCGCGACGTCGACCTCAACAAGCTCGAGCCATGGGACATCCAAGGTACGTACGCTACTGGAGAAACCATTTTTCTGAGTCAGCAAAAACCATATTAATCCCGGTTTGAATAGGAACCGCGATTAAAAATCATTTTTTTTACATGTATTGATCAATGTGGCATGTATGTACCATACATACATATGCAGAGAGGTGCAGGATTGGGTCAGGGCCGCAGAACGACTGGTACTTCTTCAGCCACAAGGACAAGAAGTACCCGACGGGGACGAGGACGAACCGGGCAACAGCGGCTGGCTTCTGGAAGGCCACCGGCCGCGACAAGGCCATCTACTCCAGCTCCAACCGCATCGGCATGCGCAAAACCCTCGTCTTCTACAAGGGCCGTGCCCCCCACGGCCAGAAATCAGACTGGATCATGCACGAGTACCGCCTCGACGACCCCTCCTCCGCCTCCGCCTCCGTCTCCGTCAACCTCCCCTCCTACTACTCCTCCTCCTCATCGTCATCTTCCCCAGTAAGTGCACGTAACACGATACGTACACTTCATCGGGGACACATCATAGTACTACGACGTAGTACACATGACACTGTAGACGGTCTAGGGGACAAAATTGGGGCTAATAAGCTAGAGGTGTAGCTCTAGCTGGGTTTCTCTTTCTCGTACACGCGGTGGTGAGTGTGAGCGTGAGGTGAGGTGATATATTGGTGGTTGGGAATGGGGCATGGCTACCTCTCTCAGAGAGTGGCAGCGTTGCTTTCCTCACTCGCTGTCACAAAAGGGGGGTAGTGGGTGGCTTCACTGCTTTTTCCTTCAAGGGAGCAAATTATCAAGCTAATTAATACTACCTCTCTAGCTTATTATCAATGAGAAATAGATTGATAGATAGATAGATAGATAGATGAATATAATGGATCATTGGGGGGGGCATATGCTTGTGGTTTCATGATCAGATGGTTGGTTGATGAGGTGAGGTTAGGTGTAGGAGAGCATTTTGGGGTCAAGGCAGCTAAGCTAGCTAAGCTCTAGATAGGGGCAGATTTGTTCATCGAATCTGCATGCTCACCAGCAAGATCACAACGTGTACTACTACACACATGCCCAATATGCCCAATGCAATGCCACCCAACCAACCAAACCACATCCGTACACTGAAACTACTCGTACACAAATGGCAAGAGAAGTAGCTAGAGAAGTAGTAGAAGTTGTTGTACGTGTGTACTACTAGTATTACTACAATATGTGATCTGCATGCATGGCCCAGTTAAGAGTTAGTTAACGAATTGGGAGCAGCTAGGAGTGGACTTGTGCACTCCAAGACAACCAGCATATGACAAATCGACATGACTTAATTTCCCTGAGATTTTGTCAACTTGATTAGTAACATGCATGAAGGAGGAGGATGATAAGCTAGCTTTTGAGCTGGCCATGGCCATAACAGTTTCTTCTTTAGCTCAGCTTGTGGGAAATCTTGCATCTGATTTCAACTCTAGCTAGGGTCGCCACACACTGTGCATATACTTTTTCTGCAAATTGACCTGCAATAACTAGCTTTCCATGCCTCGTTCAATCATCGTTTAATTGTGGAAAAAAATTCAACGATATAGTACATGACACATTGTTAGCTAGTGGAGTACGATACTGATCTCTTTTTAATTATTGCTCGCGGTTAATTGTCTTCTTCTAAATTTCATCTTGTGCAAAGTAAATAATTAATGACACGATCGATTTGGTAATTAATTATCGGTAATTAAACAGATGCACGGTGTCGCCGGAGACCAAGGGGCTCAGGAGGAAGGCTGGGTGATCTGCAGGGTGTTCAAGAAGAAGAACCTCGTGCACCACGGCGGCGGCGCCGCCGCGGCGAGCCACCACGCGGCGGCCATGGAGGGCAGCCCGAGCAACTGCTCGACGGTGACCGTCAGCGACCATGTCAAGGCGGCGCAGATGCTGCACTCGTCCGCCAGCGACGACGCGCTCGACCACATCCTCCAGTACATGGGCCGCTCCGGCTGCAAGCAGGAGACCAAGCCGGCGGCGATGTCGGCGTCGTCGTCGGCGGCGGCGGCGCTGGAACACCTCACACCTCAGTACGGCAAGTTCATGAAGCTTCCGCCGCTCGAGCACGTCGCCGGCGGCGTGGGCCTCCTGGCGGCGGCCGGCGGCGGCGGCGAGTACTGCTTCCCGCCGCCGACGCGTCGGGATCGCCGACTGGGACACGCTGGGACCGGCTCGCGGCGTCGTACGAGCTCAACGGCGCCCTCTCCGACGTCGCCTCCGGCAAGAACATGGCCGGCTTCTTCGACATCGTCGATCAGCCCGCCGGCGCCGCCGCCTTCTCCTCCGGCGACGGCGACCTGTGGAGCCTTGCGCGGTCGGTGTCATCGTCGCTACACGCAGACTTGACGACCATGAATAACGTATAATAATTGGAGACAAGAGGTGACGATGGAGATGATGCATCTAGACGTGGATGGCGTATGCGTGCACTAACTCTACTCTTTAATCTGGTCGGTCTACGCATATTGCATGCATGCATGGACGACGGTATTGTACGTACGTGATCAATAATTAATTACTAGTTAGGGTTCCAGCGAGAGTACAAGACGATGACGACGACGACACAACAGCTAGCTGAGCTGGCCATGTGAGCTAGCTCTAGACACTAGGTCAAGATCTAACCGTCGATCGATCTGAGCCGTTGATCGATCGATCGACGATGATGGTGTTGATCGATCGAATTATAGTGCAGTGGTCGAGCGAGTTGTTGTGTCGATCTGAAACAAGAGAGAGGAAAAAAAGAATTAAAAGGACGTACGGCGTGGTAGGAGAGAGAGAGAGAGCATATATAAATATTATGTATCTATATATTGTTATATATTGTACCTATAGCTTATTATATATCAAAGACATTTTTCTAGTGCAGCGAGGTGTGCTTTCCTTTCTGATGATCATAGCATATCATCATCGATCACTGATCACCGTGTGAGTGTACTAATTATTGTGTGATCGATCGATCGATGGATGGATTAATAAACTAGCTGTGTGCCTGTGCGCGTGTTTTTTCAGAGCTAGCATTAATTCTTTAATTTAATTCTCCTCATGTTTCACTCTTGCTGTGGGTGTTGTTATATAGACACGTGGTGTGGTTGTTTTTTTCTTTTCTGGCTATAGACTTGTATTTTTTTTTTCATGCTATATCAATATATGAAACTCGCATGGTAAATTGTGCGGTTCATTGAAAAAATTATTTAGTTTTCCTTGTAATTGTTTGGGTGCAAATCGTTGTCTCTCGTGTCATGCCAAGAAGAAAAAATAGGCGAGAAAAAGGCAGAGATCTTTGGCCCCTCCAGCTGTTTTGTGGAGATATTTGGAGGTAGCCAAATGCTGATAAAAAATAAGAAGAAAAAGGCTAAGGCAGATGTGAAAGGAGACCACTGAGCACTAGCTACTTTGCTCTCTCTGTGACTCTCAGTGTGTGTGTTGAAAAATTTTGTACTAGTATATAGTAGCTAGGCTTGGGCTGCAAAATATAGTATACATAATATGGTTGCCTCGTGCCACATATACAAGAATACTTTTTGTCGCCTTGTCGCGGTCAATTGATGGCGTTAAAATCTTACGCGATCTGGAGCTTTGTTTCTTCTCCATGGCTTTTACCTTTTCTACTACTGCTGCTTTATTGACAGCTAGGTACAATTGATTAGGGCCTAACACGTGCATCACGTCTTGATGAATCGAATATTCATTCATAGTTGATCTCTGATCGATCGATCGATCTTATGATCACCAGACAATAATATTATTTGTATGGTGTATGTGTTATGTGCACTCATGCATGGGAGAATATGATGAGTGATTGACTCTGAGAGCTAAGCCATGCATGCATGGTGTGGTACATTTATATAGTAGTGATGAAATCATGTACTGTGTACAGCAAAAACCAACTGTGTGTCGATAAGAGTATCAAAATTGTAGGTGAAAGAGTGACATATACCTACCAAAAGGCTAGCTAGTATTTTCATGGAAGCTCCTGCTTTTCGGTGGATATATACAGATCAAGGACATCTTTAATTATATTGTACAGTGTATACATGCATGCATGCTCATGTTATGTATCCCCACCACATCAGACAGGAAATGATTATACATGTCTGGCCAATGTGCTTCTGCACTAAGATACTCCGTATTTTGTTAATTTGCATCATGCTGTTAGCTGCTAGTAATTGAATTAGCTAGTAGCTAGTACTTGACTCAGCTTGGCCATTGCACTTCGCATATGCAATGCTTTGCTTTGGAATAATTAACTTTTTGTTACTAGTGGTGCTAAATTATTTGCCAGCTGCACATTTTAGACAGAAACATTAGTTTCGTTTTAGTTAATACTACTTGAGCAGATCAGTACTATATATATGAAGAATAATATATATATATATATAAGCATCAACCATATGCATATATTATCCCTTGGTGACCATATTCAAATATCGTTTCAGAAGACGCCAATGCAGAGAGGGACAGAAACCAGCAGCAGCAGCTTTGACCTCCAACCATAGGTCCCAAGTACGGAGGAGAACAGTTTATTTATTTTTTACAGATAGCACATTAGATTCGAAAATGGCAAGGAGCCCTACCAAAAGTAGGGATTGGGATCACCTGCAGTATGAACAGCGACTGCAAGTTAACTACTGCACGCGATTACAATCATTCATTTTGGTGATGAATGGACCAGATCATCAGCTACAGTGTCAACGCAAAAATACCGAATATTTTTTGCTACAGTGATCTACAGTATCCGGGGTGCATGTGGACCGTTAGATTCGGATCTAACAGGTGGTAGTGGACTGCATAAGTTGCAGTCACAGTACCAACTGCACCTGATCCAAATCCCAAAAGTAGTGTGCATCGTTTGTTCTTTAACTAATCAATAATCATAATTTCACTTAGAAAACGTACTTAAATATTTGGAGAACACATGCATCAATGGATATAATCTACCTGTATTGGTATTGAAGAGAAGGCTGACTGATAGATTATTGAAAGCTTGAGTTTGTTTGTTGTTTCCTCTCTAGTGATCCATACGCATAGTGCTAAACTTGTTGTTGAATAATATAGTACTAGTAGTATAATATCTGAGTGATTAAGACGATGAACCATTAAACTGTAGTACAGTCTAATATTGTTAGAGGCTACAGGGAGGAGGGCCATCTTTCTTTTGCAAATTACTGGTAACTTTTTTTCAGAGGGGAGGGCCATGAATCCTACTACGACACACCAACTCTGGGCTATCATAGCTGGGCCCACTATTATCTCCTCTCCTGGCCCATGAAGGTAGAAGCTTGAATTTGAATAGTGAAATGCTAGTATGTAATGTCCCTTGTCATTATGTCATCCAACAAGGACCTTCAACCTGAAATCGAACTGCATGCACTGCACAGGCTAGCTGTTGTTCTTCCTTTTCCTAGTTCTCTGAATAAACAGAGCAGACAATATGTACTTCCTAGATTTAAAGAAAAAGAAAAACAATTAAAAGATCTTATTTTTAGTTTCTTTCAGACTAACTAGTATAGATGGAATTCTTCATTAAGCCTTGGCTGCATGAGACTGGGTGAGGAGTGACTCTTCTCTATGCTTGCATGCTACTCCTTTGGTTTTATGTTATGAGACGTTTCAATTTTTCTAGGACAAACTTTTATAAATTTGATTAAATTTATAGAAAAATATAGCAACTCTATCTTATAACACCAAATTAGTTACACTAAATCTAATGTTTGAATATATTTTAATACTCCATCCGTTTCATATTATGAGTCGTTTGACTTTTTCCTAATCAAGTTTGACCAAGCTTATAGAAAATTTAGCAACATCTAAAATACCAAACTAGTTTCATAAAATCTAACATTATATATTTTGAGAATATGTTTGTTTTGGTTTAAAAATATTAATATATTTTTCTATGAACTTGGTCAAACTAGACTAGGAAAAAAATCAAACGAATTATAATATGGAACGGAGGGAGTAGCATATTTGGTTGGTGTAAAAAAATATTATTTTTTTCTAAAATTGATCAAACTTAACAAAATCTGATTTTTTTTAAAAAAATAAAAACATCTTATAATATAAAAACAGATCCAATGTTTAGCCTTCATATACGGTATGTGCATTATTCTTAGTTTGCATGTGTACGAGATGCTGGGTCCGATCGATGCTACTAATAGAGAAGTGCTAATAAATATGTCAAGTAGACTAAAATAAGATATTTGTGGGACGAATGGTTCAACACAAAAATAAGGGCGGTTCGGTCAGGCTAGCTATGGCTACATAGCCGCATCACTGCACCAACTCACGAGTCGAGTCGAGCTAGGTTTTCAGCTCGTTAAGGTTATGGAGCTCGTTAAGATTACAAGCCGAGTCAGCTCATTATTCACCTCTAATAACCCTAGCAAAAAATTTGTTGTGGGAGGGTGTAGTTGTAGCAGCGGCTGCATCACCATTATAACCAACTGATCCAAACACAATTTTAGAACTGAAGGAGTAGAAGTGTATAGACAATGTAGATAGTGGGAGGTGGCAATTACTCCCTCCGTCCCTAAATATTTGACGTCGTTGACTTTTTTAAATATGTTTGACCGTTCGTCTTATTAAAAAATTAAAGTAATTATTAATTTTTTTCCTATCATTTGATTCATTGTTAAAAATACCTTTATGTAATTCACAAAAGTTTTTAAATAAGACGAAAAGTCAAACATATTTTAAAAAAGTCAACGGCGTTAAATATTTAGGGACGGAGGGAGTAATTAAGATAGGCGTGCATGGCGAAAGGGTTGTGACGACCCGAGAGGAAGGTGTGCGTTGGATCACAGACAGTGTCGTCGACGGAGCTGACCGACCGCGAGACGTGCGCCCTCGTGTGGACGGCAGGGACCGATCAGAAAGAGAGATAACGAACGATCGACTGATCGAGCCAAGGAACGAACGCCACCTCCGATCCATTCCTTATCGGTGGCTGCCGCGTCGCTGTTTTGCATGTTGCCCCGGCTACTTAATTACTCTTCTACTTTGCTCTGTCAGGACCGGACCTGACTTGACCCAGAGAGAGCTAGCCAGCTCTCGAAATTACTCTCCCAATTCGTTCGTCACGTTTGCCTTTGCCCTTGTGAAATCCGTTTTTTCTAGAAAGAAAGAGAGAGTGAGAGGGATATGTATAGATTCGTGGTGTTGGTTAGGAGTTGTACGTATGGAACGATCGACCGACCGAGACAGGTTTTGGTGTTAGAGCCGGTGATTTGTTGTGTATTTGGACACTGGGGCACGCAAGTAACGCAAAGCAGCGCAATTAGGCCCGTGTCAACTTGGGTGAAGCACTGAAGCGGACGGTTTCTCGCACGGGCCGGAGAGATGCATATGGGCGTCACATCGCCGCCGACGCGCGCATTGGTTGGTTGGTTGGTTGGTTGGTTGGTAGGTTCGTCGCATGCGGAAACGCAAAAAAAAAGGCGCGTGCATGTGGTGTCCGGAACGAAACACGGCTGCTTTATAAGGAGATTTCGCTGTATTCCTTTCGGCTTTGCGATGGTGAATCGTGTCATGTCATCGGCCGTTGGTTAAGGGTGGTTCCCTAGATCACGACCGTACATTTTTTTTCTTTTGCTTGCATAGAAGTATGTGCGTGTTTCTTCTCTTGTTGCTCGAATGGCGATGTTGATTTTTACACTGTTGAGATGGACAATTCAAAATGGGACAAAACTTTTCTTTTCGTGCAATGTTGGGTTTCCTCGAGATTAACCAAATCTATATATTTCGAGATAAACGAAATCACTATAAACGCTTCGCTGTTGTCGAATACATCTTGAAGAAATAATCAGTTATAAATATGAGTATCCATAAGTCCGGAACTTAAAAATTGAAACCATGTGGACAGGTTCCAACATAAAGAATATAACAGTTAAGCCATGTAAAGTAACAATTGATTTTAGTTGCTAGTAGCAACTAGTAGTAAGAACTACGTTTGTCTTTGGCATCTGTTCTTTTCTTACGTACTATGCTTGAGAAGTCTGAGCTTTCATTGGATTCTTTTCAGTAGACTACGGAAACACCCCATTAGAGAAACAACCTAGGATATAGTAACTTGTAATTAATCAGAAATATGGATGGAAAGAAAATTCATGTGTTTAAAGTGTACTAGTGATGAAATAAAGGTCCCAAGCATTTTGTCCCCAAAATAGAATCAACCACCCAAAGCCACAACTATTTGAAGTGAAACGATCTGCTGTACGAACTTGAGACTCTTCAGTTCAGTTACATGTCTGAATCAAGTGCGTCGCCTTCAGTTTCAGAGCCTGGTTCACTCCTCTCTGCCCTGCCGACTGAAAGAGCCAGGTCGGTACACAACATCTCTGCAAGATGTCGACGAACTTGTGGGAAAGAATTGGTCGATCGATCCCAATTTGAGCCAGCACTTTAGCTTTCCTCAACTACTTTTCTCTTGCTTGAGTGCAGCTTCTCTTTAAAATACAGTATCCCCCAACTCTCTGCCTCTTTTGCAGCTAGCTAAGCTAGCTGCCCATATGCATGACATTGGAGATAATCAGATTACACTACAAAAGCAAGGAAGACATGGGAACGGATGGATGGATGGATGGCTCCAAAAGAAGGTAAAGTATCTTGCATAGTGGCCGACTTTAAAGTGGTGGTTTGCATTGCAAACTTTACTTATTTTCGTGGACACTCATCGCACAGACCATAATTTCCTTTTCCCTACGTCTCGATTCCGTCTACACGGTATAAAACGGTCGAAAGCTGCTGTGTTGAGATCAAAACGCAGAGGAAGTTTCAACAGATTCAGGTCTTTCAGGGCACGAAATTAATTCAGAGTAGAAGACCATAGCAATAGCAAGATGAAACTGAACAGCTCCCCTTCGTTGAAAATAAAAGTTAGCACAGTGCAAAAGCAAAGAATCTTTCGACGCAAAAGAAGGTAAGCTATAGCCATGTGACAGATGAATAAGCAACATACAGTACTTTTTTGAAACAACCCGCACAAGATAGTGCGACGTTTCTATTGATAAAGGAGGAATAAAATACAAGCCTATAGTCCTGGGAGACTATAGTCAGGAAAAAGAAAATATACAACCACACCACGCGTCTACGTCTGATCCTACTGCTTAAAACAAAACAAGCACACAACACCCCCAAAGGAATAGGACTTCTAAACGACGCCTCCAAGAAGGAAAACGACGCCAAAAGCGCCGCCGCCGTCCGATTAATTAGGCTTAAAAAATTTGTCACGCAAATTAGCTTTCATTTATGTAATTAGTTTTGTAAGTAGTCTATATTTAATACTCTAAATTAGTATCTAAATAGAGAGACTAAAGTTAAGTCCCTAGATCAAACACCACCTCAATTATTTATCCCCCAAAACATTAGCGTCAGAGTTTGTCGCCGGAGATGCAGTCGTTGACGAGCCGGCCGGTGACGAGCGACACGAATCTATTCCGTAGGCACGCATGTACAGTGCTCTGCAGATTGCGTAGATAAATCGCGACAAGACGCCGATGCTAACTGTTCAGAGAATCAGAGCTCTAGTAAAGGTTAACTGGCCTGACGCTACACTGTACTGAAAATACAGTACTGTAGTACATCTGTAGCCATAGGCTCACGTTATGTTCCTGTTCAGAAAGTTATTTTTCTTTGCTTTGCTGTACAGTATGCCCCAACTCCCACAGTCTTTCAAACCAGGAGGGAGTGCTGAATTTTGATTGAGTGCTAAATTTTACGAACATCGACCGTTGATAAGTTTAAGCAAGCTTTTGTGCTATAACTATGATTTGCCACACTTTTTTTTTTATAAATCAGACTCACCCGTCACACTGGGCCGTGTTCATTTCTCCAACAATGGTTAGATTAAATTTTGGATACTCATGGCACGTTTTTCAAACTGCTGAATGGTGTGTTTCGTACGAAAACTTTATATATGAAAGTTGCTCTAAAATATTATATTAATATATTTTTTAAGTTTGTAATAATTACAACTCAATTAATCACACATTATTACCATCTCATTTTACGTGAAACACTTAATGCTTACCTTCATCTTTTCCTTCAGGACATTTACACACCACCTATGTAATCAATTTTTTTTCGAACAAAACCTCCTCCAAACCGTAGGCGGGTCATAGTTGTCCCCACGTAAAAAAATCGTGTACTGGTGTCAGTTTAAGAACCACATAAAAAATGCACCATTAACTTATTTTTGTCACAGCTTAGCAGGGCACATTTTATCAACACACTTTTTGCAAAGTGACGGTGGCATCCAAGCAATCCCATCATCGACTAGAGACAGTCAGCCATCAGTTCATCCAACGAGAGAAAACTTGCTGGTTCATCAGTTCACTAAGATTTGTACCTTTTGACGAAATTAACATGTACGTCTTAGTCCTGAAAGCGTTGTTATGTCAAGTCTTAACTTTCGATTACCCCTTCCACATAAAAAGGGAACTCTTAAATCCCATTCAAATCCCTCGGGTGACTCTAGGTTTATCCTGAGTCACTAGATATGTTAGAGTGCCGTCATAAGATAACTACGACGTATCGTAAATCTCAACTTGTTCTTTTTTCTTCATATGTTTAGTAATAGGTGTTTAGTGGGTTTCTCGTTTTTATTTTTCACATAAATTTTTAATTTTTATTAGATCTATATCTCACTTCCTCAATGGTTAGATCCGGATCAAATGGCCCTCTCACCTCCTCCTTGATCAATCAAATTGTCAGGGTTACGGGTCAGGCATACCCTCTACCCCACGATATACGTCACATATCGACAAGGCATATCCACGTGTACACGGATAAATCTCTTAGCACCTAAGGAAACTCTTCGTAAAGACAACAGACCAGGAGAGACCTTCTCGGACAAGAACTGAGTTGCCTATGTATCGTACCAGGTCTGGTATATTCGAGTTCTACTCGGATAGTGCCCAACCTACGGTATAAAAGGGACCCCCCGGGGAGGGCATAGATCATCGAATCTCAGAGCCAACACAACCTACACAGCCTATGAAGCCGGAGCCTGCAAGGAGCCAAGTCGACGAGAGCTAGTCGAATCATCTCGACTACAATCTCGCCGAATCCCCCCGAGTTCCACCTTTCCCTGTGTAATCTGTGTTTTCCACTATATAATCCCATATCAACTGGATTAGGGCTATTACCTATCAAGGGGCCTGAACCAGTATAAATCTTGTCTTTTGATTGTTCGATGTCGTACTACGTAGATCCTTATACCAGCGTACCCCAATACCCTCTATATCCGGTCTACGGGTATCCCCCGTCGACACAAATGACCCTTTTTCAAACCAAGGATCCAACTCGATGTTTATCGGCACCACTGTATGATGGAGAAATTGCATGTGAAATCCCTGGTTTTAGAAGATGCAATGAGATTTTAGAAGACGAAAAAAATCGTGTAACCTATGAATTGTAAAACCCAAAAAAAGTGGGTCACCTTGGTTGACTAATGACTACGTACTTTGTGTATCTACCTTCTCAAAGGAACATGTTACACCATTTTCACAAAACCCTACAGGTAAAGGTGTTGATTTTTATTATGGAGGAATATGTTGTTTTGAAAACACTAAATTTTTCAAAAAAAGTTCACGACTTTAGATCTTTTTCCCTTTTGTTGATAGTATGTACCAATATATTATCTTCATCCTAAAATATAACTATCTAATATCGAATAGAACATATCCTATTACAACGAATATGGGTATATGGTACAATAATACTTGATGAGTATGACACTGATTGCCTGTAGAGCAATTCCCCTTCATATTGTACTAGGTTGAGATGGAAGATGGAAGGGGAGGGTAATCCACCACGTTTGTAAAGAAAAATGGCGTTAGTGTACGTTTTCTTTGCCTTCTAGATGTGATGCAGCAGAGTGGTGGAAACTTTGCCTCGCTCTTCAATCAACTTCGCATCAAGATTTCATCAAGATTTTTAGTACTTGCTCGGATGTCAATAACTTGACAATAAATGTTTCTAGATACGAGGCTAAGGTTTACGTTTCCTCCCATGATGCTAGAACGTCCCTCATCCAGGGTCACCGGTGTTGTCTTGTATCACCACTTGAGAATCCAACTCATTGAAGAAACGAAGCTAAGGGTAGATCTCCTTGAATTGGTTTCACAAAGGTGCTAGAATCAACACAAAAGGTATATATCTCCTTTGTTCCAAACATGACAACAACCACTTAGTTCATGTGCAAGCCCTATAGTATAAATAATTATACTCCCTCTGTTTCAGGTTATAAAACGTTTCAAACTACTTTAAATTCAACTAAGTTTGTAAAAAAAATAATAACTTTTTAACCCAAGATAAATTTGTTGTAAAAATATATTCAATTATTGATTTGATGAAACAAATTTAGTACTACCTCCGTTTTTTAATAGATGACGCCGTTGACTTTTTCTTACATGTTTGACCATTCGTCTTATTCAAAAAATTTACGTAATTATAATTTATTTTATTATGAGTTGTTTTATCACTCATAGTACTTTAAGTGTAATTTATATCTTTACATTTGCATAAAATTTTTTAATAAGACGAATGGTCAAAGATGTGAGAAAAAGTCAATGATGTCATCTATTAAAAAACGAAAGGAGTATTATAAATATTACTATATTTGTTTATAAATTTAGTTGAATTTCCCTAGTGCAACCCCGATAGAGACTGAATCAAAAATGGCGGGGGTACACGTAGAA
>CM020179.1:20701613-20718464 GCA_009805545.1 Oryza longistaminata | reverse complement strand
AAGAGGTTAGGGAGAACTCGTCGGGGTTCTTAGGGATCGCCGACTGGACCCCACACTCCGCGGCTAGCTGGTGGAGGCCGGTGTATGTGACCCTCAGAGAGCCGCGGATCTCGGAGAGGTTATCTCCGAGTTCCGTCAGGCGGTTCTCGAGTCCCTTGCGTTGGCGCTCGTTGCCGACCACGAGTTCCCTTATTTTCATGAGGTCCTCGCGGGCTTGGGCCAGCTCCCGCACCAGCCGCTCCGCGCGTGCGTTAGCCGCCGCTGTCTCCGCCCTCGCCTCCGTGACCTCGCGGCCAATGCCGCGAGCACCGGCTTCGAGAAGGCGCCCCATCTCGACTTGGAGCTCCTCCCAGGTGAGGATGGACTCCGGCACGCCACGGCTTCCGACGGGGTCACCGCTAGGGCCACTTGGTGTCGCTTCCCGACTCCCGATCACGGGAACGACGTCAGCTGACGCTGTCACGGGGGACGCGCTTGAAGTCCCCCCAGACTTGGCCTGAGCCGTTTTCGCTCGTGCCTCCCTGTCAACACTGACGGATCAGAGTTCGATTCAAAAGGAAGACTTAAGAATCCGAGAAGTTTCGCGACTTACTTCTCGCCGATCGTCACAAGGCGTTGACGACGCGCAAGAGGAGGAGATGCGTCGGAAACCTGCAAAGTCGCCAGTGAGAACAAGAACCTTCCTAGTCGCTCAGCTTAACGACAAGGCGAAATGTTACCGTCGAGGTCTCCGCCTTGCGACGGTGTCCGAGCACAGACGAGAACTTCCTCGGCTTACTCGGAACCTTGTCGCCACCACCAGCAGCGGCGTCGGACGCCTCCTCGACCACCTTCTCCTTCAGAGAAGCCGCCACCTGGTGATCCGCGAGCGGTCCGATGACGTCAGTCAAGGGAATTGCCTACGCTAAGTCAGATCACAAGCTGATCTCAAACAAAGGAGGAAAAAGACATTTAACAGGCTCACATTGATTGCCTCGTCGCGTTCCACCGCTCCCTTGTCACAAAGGGGCGCGGGGATGTTGCTTGCGGTTGACGGGCCGCTGATCATCACTTGACCAACGCGCCGCTCCACGCCGTCGCTGCTCAAAGCTGTCAAGGAAGGATTAATTTCCGATAAGTTGAAAGTGAACGCGAGTACAGTTACATCAAAATGAATACAAGAAAGATACCCCGAGGAGAAACCCGGGTCGCGTCATCTGGCCCGGAATAGTTATATGCCGGGTGGGCCCGAGCCTGAAGCGGCTGGATCCGCCTACCAACGAAGTCTGCGACGACTTCATACCCCGATAAGCCCCGTTCTCGGAGATCATCGATGATGTCGATAAACGATTGGAGAGAGGGGGTCAAAGGGGGCTTGGCGGTCCAAACCGGAATTTTGTCCGGCTGCTCCTCAGGAACAACTAGGGCAGGATCCGAGTCCTTGATCTCAAGATAAAACCACCTGTTCCGCCATTTGCTGCGAGAAGAGATGCACTGGAAGGGGATGTAGCGCGACTTCATCCCGTCACGAAGCCGGAACCCAACGCAGCCAGACACTTTGTTGAATTCCATCCAACGCAACTCGTAATAAAAGCGAAACAAATCTAGAAAAGGCTCTACTCCAATATAGGCCTCACAAAGATGCACGAAAACGCTGAGAAATGCGATGGAGTTGGGATTCAAATGCAAAAGTGAAAGCCCATAGAAGTTTAAGACCAGCAAAAGGAATTCGGAAGGTGGAGGAAGAAACCTGCAGACAATGTAATCCTCAATCGCAACCATGCGACCTAGGACGGGCTGGGGAGTAGTACCTCCTGTTTCCCTCTCTGCCTTGTCACGGCCAGGGAGGCCGCCCTCTTCCTGAAGCTTCTTCAGAGTCGCGGCGGTGGAGGTCGACTTCCCAAGATCCATGGTCGTCGGGAGATCGCCGGAAGATCGCCGGAAACGGACGATGAATCGGTGAGGCTAGGGCTTTTTGCGGTGGCGAGGAAGGCGAGGAATGCAAAGGAGCAATGTATACTTAATGAAGTAGGCGGACCTCAAAACTCACGCCCTAAATCCCTTTAAATGGACGCACTACCGACGGTGCGAATTCCAAGGAAACTGGAGAAATCCCCGCCGGAGATTTCTAAGTCCGTTGTGCATGGCGGTTTTTTAGACTTCAGTTCAAAATTCATTCGTGACCGTTGGACTTCAAACGGTGCGCTCGACTACACGTCACCTCCTTGGTTCTCGCACCTGGAATGGTAACGTTCTCGACACCTGGAGTCGCAAACGGTCACACGAGTTCATTTTTGAGCAGAAATCGGGGGCTACTGTCAGGGTTACGGGTCAGGCATACCCTCTACCCCACGATATACGTCACATATCGACAAGGCATATCCACGTGTACACGGATAAATCCCTTAGCACCTAAGGAAACTCTTCGTAAAGACAACAGACAAGGAGAGACTTTCTCGGACAAGAACTGGGTTGCCTACGTATCGTACCAGGTCTGGTATATTCGAGTTCTACTCGGATAGTGCCCAACCTACGGTATAAAAGGGACCCCCCGGGGAGGGCATAGATCATCGAATCTCAGAGCCCAGACAACCAACACAGCCTACGAAGCCAGAGCCTACGAGGAGCCAAGTCGACGAGAGCTAGTCGGATCATCTCGACAACCTACACAGCCTACGAAGTCGGAGCCTGCAAGGAGCTAAGCCGACGAGAGCTAGTCGAATCATCTCGACTACAATCTCGCCGAATCCCCCCGAGTTCCACCTTTTCCTGTGTAATCTGTGTTTTCCACCATATAATCCCATATCAACTGGATTAGGGCTATTACCTATCAAGGGGCCTGAACCAGTATAAATCTTGTCTTTTGATTGCTCGATGTCGTACTACGTAGATCGTTATACCAGCGTACCCCAATACCCTCTATATCCGGTCTACGGGTATCCCCCGTTGACACCTACCCTTGCCATTGGTGTGCTAGCTATAAAAGATTGTTCTTAAGATTCAGCTTGGAGCCCATCTGGCTTGTGGTTAGTATGAGTATATCTTCCAGGGATTCCCGAGAACCGGTCCTTAATTGTCATGGGCACAAGCACCAAATAAATCATGCATGTGCCCACGACCCACCAAATAAAGCATTTTTTAATTAATTAACCATATGCCTAGATGGCACAACATCATCATAAAATTAAGGACTATATTATAGTGAATCCCATGGTGAGTTAGTTGATCTAAGTATGGCTAAGCAATCCTAGACCAATCATCTAGTTAAATTAATATCCTAGGCTATCAATGAATCAGGGTAAACAAAGACTAAGTACGGGTAAAAACCATCCCACATGACATTATAAAATAATGCAATTTTAAGAGAAAAGCAGGGGTTTTGCAAATAGGCTCAATATGATCAATGATATATGTATGACTTGCCTTGCTCTTGAGCTGACGGGACCTTGGCGACCACTTCAAAATAAAACTCACCATCTGACAGATTCTCGGCTTCTGGGGGATTGGGAAAAATAAAGCAAGACTGAGTACAACCACCGTACTCAACAAGTTATACCAAGGGGAATGTATGATGCAAGGGTAATCAAAGGATTGGCTCATAGGATAGTTTTGCAGTAAAAGCAACATTTATAAATCATAAGTTGAAAGCAGTTAAACAGTAGATAATTAAGCAGTATTACATCATCACTGTCCAATGCTAAACCACATTGCGACAGGCCCAACCCAAACCACATGAACTACACCAGTTCATTAAAGTCAAATTATTAATCTATCTCTGATTGGTGCTGACAATCCTTGAATATCCTATACTATTTGCATTAGATGAGCCAGACCATCAAACTCATGGCAAAATAATCTATCTCTGATTGGTGCTGACAATCCTTGAATTGCAAGATTTGCTAGTTGCTCATCACTTAGGCTCAAACAATAACATCGGCTGCGGACATTACGAAATCTCCGAATATATTCCATAGCCGATTCTCCCTCTTGCTGCTCAACGGATATTATGTCTGAAAGCTTCAACTTGTTGATGCCAATAAAAAAGTACGCATGAAACTGTTTTTCTAGATCGGCCCAACCTTTGATAGAGTTCGATGGTAAAGAAGAAAACCATGTGAAGGACGATCCAGTCAAAGACAGTGGAGACAATCTAACTTTCAGAGCTTCCTCGGCCGATGCTTCCCCACATTGCACTAAGAATCGGCTGACATGTTCCATTGTAGATATACCATCTTGCGCTGAAAACTTGGAGAAATATGGAATCTTGTATCGGTGTGGCAATGGAACCCTATCAAACCACTCAAGATATGGCAGCTGATACATAGAAGTATGTTCCTTAGGTTTGATTCCAAACTGCTCCTCTATTATCTTTGCAATTATATCGGCCAAATCATTGTCATATTGATATTCTTCACCATGCCCATATTGATGAAGTTCCTCTGGCCGATATTGATATGACTCATCATGCTGATATTGATGTGTTTGCCCCCCGAGCCAATATTGTTGTTGTCGATGACGCTGAAGTTGTTAACCGATTTGTCCCCCGAGCTGATTTCTTTGAGCAACTAACTCGGGAACTATTTTCTTGATCACATCTTGTAATGTACTCATCAAAACTCCAGACTGATCAAACAAGCCACGATGAATTGCTTCATCAATTGTATCTTGAAGTGTCTTAACCATCGGCTTGGGAGATTGCTCCTTCTTGGCATTGACTTCCTCTTCAGACATGTTGGGTATAAAACTCGTGTCCCACCGGGCATGCCAAAATGTGTTGATGCGAAAAACACACACTGGCTTGGGAGATCTGCTTAGCTCCAGTGTAGGTCCAAATCTTGGTGAGGTGCAGTCGTGCGAGTCAGTTTGACCCTGCAACTGACAAGATATACAAATAGCAGATCAATGAGCCGATCGGCTGACAAGCCGATTGATTAATTCCAGCCGATACCGACACCAGCCAATAGCGATAGGGTTTTGAGCTATGGGCTATAATTATGCTGTAGATTTTGACGCTTGATGTAAATAACAATATAAAGGCAATCGGCTCATGATAATGCAAGAAAGAAACAATATAATCCAGTAGAAACCAATCGGCTAACAATGACATGATAGAATAAGCACTGATCCAAAGGTTAAAGCATAGCTAACAATGACATGATAGAATAAGCACTGATCCGAAGGTTAAAGCATACATCGGTTGGAGGTCCGATGTCATAAAATCCACAAGATTAGATTAAACAATGAAATCTTTGTTGCCATCGGCTGGAAGGAAGCGAGGGACGGTTTTTCGTTGAGCTCGCACACATGCGTATCATGTAATGCCGTTGCCGGCGTCATGTGGTTCACGGGGAGGTTCGTAACACCTCAACGACACTGACATGTGGGGCCTGATGTGTACCACGTCAGCAAAACTAGGACAAAAAGATCTATACTGCCTTGGGATTAACTTTGAACAATTTTGAATAGTTAAGGGGTAGAGATTTCTGGTATTAGGGTTTAGGGACCTCAGACATACTTGACGTAAACTTGAAGGATGTCAGCTGAACTTATTCCCCGAAGTTTACCATTCCCCTCTCCCCCTCCCGGCTCCCGCGGCTCAACCGTCCCATGCTGCCCCCACCACACGTGGTCATCGTCTTCCTCCAGCCTCGGTTCGTTCTCCCTGGCCACGAACCTAGCATGGCCGCCCAATTCGATCTGCCTCCTCACTTGTTTTCCCTTTCGATTGATTGCGAAAATCGATTCCCCTTCACTCCTCATCAATCCACATGTTTCCCCCACCAACCGTGCTCTAACTCGCCTTAAATCATTGCCTCTTCATCTCCGGCGAACCAACGCCATTAACTCCGGCCGGTGAGCTCCCCAGCGTCGTTCCTCCTACCCTTATCTCCTATAAAAGGTCGGCCTCACCTCTCCTCCTCCCTTTTGGTTGCTTTTCGAACTTCTGTGCCTTCTCACTCCCTCACCACGTCGTCCTCTCTCTCCAACCGTGGCCAACCACCTCCAGCTCCCCTGCCTTTGACCGAAGCAGCACAGGACCTTGGCGCTGCCACCCTTGGACATGCCTCGTCCTCTCCGACCCCATCCTCACGTCCGTCTTGCCCGAAGCCCACCGAAAGCATGTACTCATCGGTGAATAGTGGGGATGTCATTGTCTTCTTCCTTCGGTGGCCCCTCTTGCCTCGCTGGAGCGCCGTCTCGCAGTACCGTCATCGTTGTTGGTCTCTCCTCCTCGTTCTCTTCCCTAGCCTCGTATTCATGTTGCCCAAGACTACCGAAACTGCATCGCCATCACCGAACCGAGACGACTCGTCCCTTCTTTCGCGTCTGCTGCCCTCGACGTCGCCGTGCTGTTGAGACCTCGTTGGTGACAAATATAAGTTCCATGAAATGTCATTGTACAAATGACTTTGTCCCAAAAAATGTCAGCGTCGTTTGGGTTCCGTCTATCCAGCTCTGTTAAATGCACTGCTCATCCTATAGCACTTAACGGAGGGTTGCTAACGGAACCTAACATCGATGTCATTGTTGGGACAAAGTCATTTGTAGAATGACATTTCATGGAACTTATATTTGTCGATAATATTTTTTGTATTTGGGTGTTTGTCAATGGCAGGATTCACAATTACGACGTAAACCGGTCGAATTCCACGGAATTTTGAGGTTTCGACATGGATCAAAAGTAGAAGTTGTCTGAAATTTCGATGGGTTTCATCCAAATTCAAATTTGAGTTGATAAAAAGGGAAAAAAATAAAAAAAACCTATAAATAGTATGATATTCACAGAACCTATTGGGATATAATTTTTTTCCAAAAAATTGGTGTGTATTTTTTGAACTTTCCAGTAGGAAAGAGAAGAATAACGGTTTTAAAAAAAGAAAACACTTTCCTAGCGATGGCAATAGTCTCCTGTGTCATGGCTTGAATCAGGAGGCACGAACACATCTACTCAAACTCCCGCAGGTGATGGTAGGGGGTTTCCTGGTCTAGAATAGAGAAAGATTTCTCCCTAACCATACTGATGAATTCGGGATGAATTTCATAGGCTCTGATGAAGGAGGTGGCTCGTAAAATTCACCCCGAGGAGCAGATAATTGGAAGATAGTGGCTCCATGGGCGATAAGAGTTTTACAGGAATGCTTCTCTGGGGTAGCAGGGGTGGAGGCAAAAGAAAGAAAAGTAAAAAGGATACGACGATGAAAAGATTCGGAGATAAACAACAACTGCTCCCTGGCAATGACGCTAGAAATGTTTGTTGGTATTTCTTAATGTCATAGATAAAATCCGCAAGCGCACGGAAGATACCGATGTAGCACTTCACCTAGGAGTATTCGAAGGTATTGATTTCCATAAGGAACGTGTGTGCTCAGCTCCTCATCAGGTTCATCCAAAGACACGAAGCAAAGATAGGATAGAGAGGATTTACTAATAAGAAACAATGTCTACGGAAAGCTTAGTATAATCCTAACACGATACTTCAGGTACTGGCCAGCCCGCTGCTTCCTGATGTCGCTCTACTGCGTACCCAGACATGGAGGACTTTAGTGTAATTGAGGGCTGTCACCACCTCTACACCCACCTCAAACGTACTATGGGATACAGAGCAATCACCGGAAATTAATTACCCAGACACTGCGTCTACGCAATTAATAACTACTCTAGTGTTCACTAAAGCAATCACTATATTTTAATGGACTATAGTGAACAATGATCCCGCACGCTAATTAGGAACTAACCAAGAGTTAATTCTCACCGAGCAAATCTTAATTACTCAAAATGATATTTCTATCAAACCAAAGTAATCAACAAAGTATAAGAAATACGAGAGAATTATCGACAACTCCGGAATTCCTCTGACTTCTTCTACTCTACTCTCTCCATAATCTAGTATACAATAAAGTACAATAGAGCCTCTTGTAGCTTTAGTATGTGTGAATGAGGGAGAGGAGAGGGGTATTTATAGGCCTATAGGTGCCTTGGGAGTGTGGAGATGCTTAAGCATCTAAAGAGCATCTCTTTTCTCCTCTCGGCAAGTGTCCATGATGGTTTCCTCTGGTAAAATGCTCACAGCTGTCATTGGGAGGTTGTTAACTACCGAACAAATTAGTAGGGTTCTAAAGAAGTAATACTTGAACCAATTAGGAACCAAATAAATTTTTGAAACACACTAAATTAATCAAAAGTCAGCATGATGCAGTCAAATTTTAGTTTAAAATTTGAGGATGTTACAACCAACCAGCCGATTAGATCATGATATATGTATTTCATAGCCTGTTGATATGTAGCTCCAGCACTTTTCAAGCCAAAAGTCATCACAACCCACTCAAACAAGCCGATTGCACCCGGACATCTAAAAGCTGTCTTATGAATATGTTCCTCTACCATAAAGATCTGATTGTATCCTACATTACCATCCATAAAACTTAATATCTTGTGCTCTGATGCAGCATCAACCAATTGATCGGCAACTGGCATTGGGTACCCATCCTACGGAGTAGCCTTGTTTAAGTCTCGGAAATCAATACACACTCTGACTTCGCCGTTTTTCTTGATAACTGGAACTATGTTGGAAACCCACTCAGCATATCGGCATGGACGCATAAAACCAGCATCATATAAACGTTTAACCTCAGCCTTGACGGGCTCGAGCATATCGGCTTTGCATCTCCTCGGCGGCTGCTGGTATGGTCTAACCCCCAGTTTGATAGGTAGCCGATGTTCAACAATCGATCGGCTGAGTCTTGGCATCTCATAATACTCCCAAGCAAAGCAATCTCTATATTCTTTTAACAGCTCTATCAACTTGGTTCTGAATTCAGGAGATAAGTTTTTACTAATGAATGTCGGCCTTGGCCTATCACCTGGACCTATATCAACTTCTTCCAAATCATCGGCTGACATGAAACCCTGTCCTTGCTTGTCATCGAGATCATCTACTGTGTCCTTGGTGTAGACGTTTGAACCCTCCACGACGCCCTCGAAATAATAACTTGGGCTCTCCATCTTCAATTGGCTATATATCATAATCGGACACTTTTAAAAAATCTCCATCCCAAACTTTTCCGGACAGGCAATCAATACCGTCCATCTCCCAAAGAGCTAAATCGGCACTGGCAATGTGAACTGACCTGTCGGCTAGCACAATCTCAATCTTGTCGCCTTGCCATTGAATCAAGCATTGATGCATGGTTGAAGGAATACAACAATTAGCATGAATCCAATCCCTTCCAAGCAACAAGCTGTAAGAACTCTTCCCATCGATGACAAAAAATGTTATAGGGACGGTTTTGCTGCCGACTGTCAGCTCCACATTCAAATCTCCTTTTGTTTCTGATGGATTGCCACCAAAATCCTTGAGAACCATGTTTGTCTTGTTGAGATCTTCAGCATTTCTGCCCAGCTTGCTGAATGTAGCATAAGGCATCAAATTCACAGCAGCCCCACCATCAACCATCATCTTGGACATCGGCTTCCCATTGACATAGCCGTTAATGTACAATGGCTTAAGATGCCGATTCTCTATCCCTTCTGGCTTCTCAAAAACTACTTGCTCTGGTGACAAAATTAACCTAGCCGAAGCTTCCTCAACTTCATCAACATCGGCTTGTTTAGCTCGAAATTCCGCATGTAACGTGAAAACCATGTTAACCGATGTAGTCACAATGCTCTTCCCTTTAGCTAACCTCTTTGCTTCATTGGCTTTGACCTCATCGGTTGTGGCAGCTTGGTTCTTAACACGCCATTCTTACCTCGGCTTTGTTTTCTTCAGCCGATAGTTGATCTCCTGCTCTACCTCATGAAAGCACTCCATGTTCCTTAATCTTTGAACCCTTCTCTTTTGATTCTTTTTAATAATACTAGAAGGACACCATTGAGTTTTTCTGTCCTCATCATCTTCCTGATCACGACCTTGATTCACCGGGCCCAATCTCTGATGGATAGGAACTCTCGCTTGCCTCGGCCGATTGCTTCTATTATAAGATCGGCTTGAACTTTCTGCAACATCACTGCATCCAGGACAATCTTCGAAAGATGGCAGCCTCATACCTTCATTCCAACAAAATCTAAAAAATTCACAGTCCCAATGAGGATCAAAACCACCATCATCTTCCTCATAATACCTTTCCTGCTGCTAATTGTCATATTTCCTCTGATACTTGTTGATAATTATAGCTGAATTCATCTGAAAGTTTCTATTTTTCCCTCCATCGGCTGCCCTTCCGGATGTATGCACCATATTGACAGGGAAAGGGTTACCATCAACCTTCATCGGCTTCTTTGAGTCATCAAATTTGATCTTCCCCCCTTCAATGGCCACCTAGATCTATTGTCTGAAAACCTTGCAATCATTAGTGGAGTGAGAACCAGAATTATGCCATTTGCAATACCTTCTTTTGCCTAGTTCCTCAGCCGATGGTATGATATGACCAGCAGGAAGTTGAATCTGCTTCTCCCGAAGTAACAAGTCGAAAATCTTATCAGCCTTGGTGATATCAAAATCAAATCTTTCTTCTTTTCCAGAACTCCTCACCCATGGGCATGGCACAACCTTTTTGCTCCTGACCCATTCGACTTCTGCTACTTCGGAGTCATCCTCATCATCAGATCCATACATGTAAGGATACACATGATTGATTTTCTTGAAATTCTTCTTCGCCTCTGCAAACCTTTGCTCATGCAACGTCACCTGTGCAATGTGAGATAAGCTTTCAAACTCCTGGGATGAAAACTTTTCTTTAATCGGAGCTATCAAACCTTGAAAAGCCAAATCGGCTAGCTGGGAATCTGTTAGAGCCAAGCTGTAACACCTATTCCTTGTCTCTCTAAACCTTAGAATGTAGTCCCGAATAGATTCATCATGTCTTTGCCGAATTGCTGTCAGGTCAGAAAGTAGTTTCATCTCATGAATTCCACTGTAAAAATAGCTATGAAATTGTTTCTCCAAATCGGCCCAACCATTGACAGAATTGTATGGTAGAGAAGCAGCCTAACTCTCAGGGCGTCAACAGCCGATGCTTCACCACACTGAGCTAAGAATCAGCTGACATGCTCATATGTCGAAACATTGTCTTGCCCTGAAAATTTTGAGAAGTCTGGAACCTTGTATCGGACAGGCAATGGAACTCTCTCAAACCACTCAGGGTATGGATGCCGACATAAGTTCCCAGTATCCTTCGGCTTAAGCCCAAATTGATCCCTCATCACATCTGCGATCATGTCGGCCCACTGTCTCTGCTAAGGCACCCCTTGCGTATTCTGTTGTATCGGCTCGAACTGGTTGAACTGAGGAGCAAACTGAAGTTGAGGTGACCCCCCTTGGTGGACATGAGGTGAAGGAGGCTGATAATGATAATTCAAGTGACCCCCATTGTAATTATGAGTATTCGGCTGGATGTTACGCACCAAATGTTCAGGTATAACTTGAGGTATCACTGATTGATCTGGTTGTACATTATGAACCAAGTGCTCATGGACGACTCGAGTTGCAACATGCTGCCTTAGCTGATTATCAGGTGTCCCCAACCTAGCCGATGCATTTAGCAAACTTTGCTGTTGAATCGGCTAAGTAATGTGTTGTCTTGGTGGCGTATGTTGGCTTTGCAGTGCTGGATCGGTAGCTGGTGGGTTTGGCAGGAACATAGCAGCCACCTACTCCTGAGTCAGCCGATTGATGTTTTGTCCACCTTGTTGTGGCTGTCCTCTTGTCAACAATCGAGGATTGGTCATTTGCCTTTGTGCCGATGATGGTGTAGCTTGTGCAGCCGGAGCAGAAGTTGTAACCGGTGCCATCGGCTGAGTTGATGGTGTGTTAGAAGAACCCTGTTGATTGCCTGTAACCAAAGGCCTATAATTTGGAAAAACTCCACCTGGCAAATACACTGGTCATGTAGCTTGATGCTTAGCTATTGTGCCATCAACCATTGTTTTCACCATGTTGGTTAAAGTGTTGACTAAGACTCCTGATTGATTGATCAAAGCATGTTGCACAGCGTAGTCAATCTGATCTTGGAAATTGTTAAAGTATGGTTGTAATCCACTACCATCTGGACCAAGATCCTCAACCATTCCTTCCTGAAAACCGTCACCTTTGCCGCTTGAGCCGCTTGTGGTGCCTTTATCACCCGAATCATCTATACTAACTTGAGTTTTTTGCACCTCACCATCTTTAGAAGAACCTGTTCCAGGGACATCGGCAACTAGCTTCAACTTGTACTTTTGAACAACTCTCCCTTGCCGAGTCTCTATGAATGAATTCATGAACTGTTGTTGTGTCTGTTTCATCATCAGTTCAAACTCTTTCTTTTGCTCTGGAGAAAGCTTGTCTACAGTGACTGGAATGATATCTCCTTCGTTAACCTCAGACTCATTAATTCCTGGATGCTTTGCGATCTTGGACTGAGGATCTGTCGATTTGCCTGTCGACGACGGAGATTGCTTTTCTGCTGACATGTTTGTTCGTCCTACAGGGTGTGCCAAAAGCGTGTTGATGTAAAAACACGAGGCCTGGGAGATCTGCTTAACTCCAGTGCAGGTCCAAAAGCTTGCCTTTAGGTGTGTGAGCGTGCCAGTTGATTTGATCCTGCAATCAACAAGAAATAAAGACAAAGAAACCGCGGTTAAATCCATAAACGATAGCTGATCGGCTAGTTGCCGATGATGTATCATTTATCTCTGAGCCAATGTCATATGAGTATCGATCGGCGATCATGAATGAATAAAAAAGAACTAAGTCTACCCGATCGGCTGTAGATATTAACAATATATAATCCTTATGTCGATATATACTTAAAAGTTAAAACAAGTGATTGGGATAGATTGGTCACCATGCTGAGACAGTATAAATCACTTAGATTGAAATATATATTAACAAGGAGACTATATATGTTCATAGCATAGCCGATCAGATAGATCTAGCATGCATCGGCTAATACTCCGATACTACTCTATATTAAGATATTAAATCAAGTAGAATATACTAAACAAAAGCCTAAATATACTTAAATGCAGCAAGATCTTAATATAAATGGCAGATTTAACATGTCAGTCAAGCATATAGGATAAAAGTAGTTAAATCAGGTAAGATCGGCTGAAACCCCGATGCTACCCTAATCGGCAACCAAAAGCAGGCTATAGATTGAGATTCTAATCACGACTTATAAGGTGAAACTCAACTGATACAGCTATAAGTATGAAAAGAAGGACAATATCTAGACAATCAAGCCACTGGTTATTTCATAGAGTGGTGGATATCCTATATAATCTAAGTCAACATTGGTATTTAACCTGATCGGCTGCCTTCTAGTAGCAGATATAGGCCGATTGGAAGTTAGATAACAATATTGCCAGAGATTATATAGAATATATGATAACACGACGAATTACATAAAGATGGAAGCACTAATCCCGAGAACGCAAGCCGCCATAACAAGTTTTACCTCTAGTTGAAGATTGAAACCGATGCAGCTCAACCCGAAAGCAAGAACTCGTCGAAACAAAACGAAAGTAAAGGGTGGCGATGCGCCGAGATTGTATTGAACATGTGTTATCGTATTACATGCGGCTCGGGATCTATTTATACCCGAGATTACAAAATATGTCCGTGTCGGACACGACTCTTATCTCTAACAAACTCTAAGATACCATAAGCCTTTGTGGCAGACTTTAGCCCAAACATATCTCTAAGGAAATTACATGAAATATCCTAATTAATAGATACAATTGCCTTCTCAGGACTCAATCCATGCACGGCAATCCTCATGAAGCATATTAACTCAACCCGACAACATGTACCACGTCACATTGACAGTATCGGCTGAATCGGCCAACCTAGTCCGACTCGAACTCTGCTGATCATAGTCATAGCCGATTCGGAGTTTAGCCGATCCTCACTCTGTTTCCAGAACAATTTCCATCTTGAATTCTGCTTCGATCCTATCTTCATCTCTGATACTTGGATTACCAAATTTGGTCGTTAAGAGTGTCGCGACTCCGCCCAAATCGTTGTTTATTATAACCTTTCGGAAGATCGGGAACTGTTGACGGTCCTTAAATCATAATATCTGACCGTCAATACCTGCAAATAGTGAAATAAAACATGGTATCCAACTTAGTGATAGGTATTATTACTAATCATTTCTACTAGTGTTGGTGAAATATGTGTATGCAGGTATTTTGAGAAGAAAACACATCCGTAAAGCGACAAACTGCACCTCCGCGCATTTAGGACACATTTACATGGATTGGAGGCCCCATAAGTCAACTAAAAAACTCCAAATGGGCCCAACTATCATGCCAATGGGCTAAGGGCCTCAAAATTAGTGTCCTCGACGAAAAACGGGCCAAACGGAGCCGTCCCGGGTTCGGCCGAACCTCCAAATTTTGCGTGGACGGCCCTGGTCACATCCTAATGGCGGTTCCGAGGTAGTTTGGTCATTTCACATAGGCTGTAACCATCATACCTGCCTATAAAAGGAGCTCACTCTCATTTCCAACACACAACTTTGAGCTGAATTACAAGAGGCTCTATTGTAACCTTTGTACATTAGAATAAGGTAGAGAGTGAGGGGAAGCTCTGGAGGAGTGCCCGGAAGTTTGGCGCTCATCCGACTTCTACCTCGACGAGTGTAGCTTCCTAGGAGAAATTCTGGAGGAGTATCAGAGCTGTCGGTACACTCTGCTCCGGGTTGGGAGAACTTCTTCTATAAAGTAAGTATTTGTGTTCCTTTCTTATGTTATTTAATTATTTAGTCTAAGTAAGATAGATTTCCATCTTTGTGGGTTCATTGTTTACTATTCATACTAAGTACTCTAGTTATAGGACTCCGGATAGAGAAGGAAGTTCCTGCGCAAGTATTAGAGTAGTAATTAGTAACTTAGATGTGGTGTCTAGGTTAGAGAATACATTTGTTTGTTGTGTATCCCACGGATTTGTCAGAGGTAGATGGCAGGTGGTCTTATGTTATTTCAATGCAACGAGTCCTTAGGCCCCCCCTCCAGTTATCTTAGGTCTAGCTTTCATGAATAAAATAAAATAAAGTTGGCTCCTTGGTCTTCCAACCAAGTGAGCCCTTTTTGCTTCACTCTTGTCTTTCTTTTTCTTTTTTGTGTCCAATAAAGCCTCCCAGATACAAATACAAGTGTGGGGGTGATCTTGCACATCAACGCCATAACGAAAGCAAGATCACCCCAGAAGTGATGAGCCATGACGAACCACACAAGGAAAATTGTTGCAGTCAGAACCAATGAGGAGTCAGCCAAACCCTCAGTT
The DNA here is from genome assembly GCA_009805545.1 of Oryza longistaminata. Lineage (NCBI taxonomy): Eukaryota > Viridiplantae > Streptophyta > Magnoliopsida > Poales > Poaceae > Oryza > Oryza longistaminata. Next base: position 20,703,217 of record CM020179.1, on the reverse strand, counting down.
CAGCTGAACCTCCTTTACCATGAATCGTCCTTTGTTTTATACAGAGTGCAGGTTTGCACAATTTTTCCTTTGAATATCCATTCTATCTTGAGTTTGATTTGATTATCAATTCTAAAATATCGAAGATAATTAAACTCAAGCTAGGGATGGTACAATTAGAGTTCATGATCTCCCTTAAAATAACATGCACGCCTATTATTTTTTGCTTATTAATTGTTGCTTGTGATGATATATTCAATAGGGACCCCATGCTATCTTGGTAATTGATAAATGAGATATGGTCTGATGATAGAAATCTTGCTCTTCATGTTGCTCACTTGGGAATTTTATCTAAAAAAAAAAAAGAAAAATATATAACGATGCTAAACTCCTCATTGATATTTTTATTCCCACTAAAGCCATAGGTTGATCATTCATGATTAGCTTGCTACATACGTTGCTTGTCATTACATTGAGCGTTGTCAAGTTTTGTCACACTAGTGAAATGCTTTTCATACTTTCATGGTCAAGTTCACACACATTACACATACACCCACTTATGCTTGACTTCTACACTGGAAGTTAGCATTCCTCATTTACCATTCATTCCATTCATTTTGCACAAAATAAATACTCCATATCATTTATGCCTCTCCCTCTAAAGTTCTTTCAAAAAAAATGAGAGAGAGGCATGGCTCTGCAAAAAGAGAGAAAAAATGCTTATACAAGTATGGAGCATGATGATGAAAAAAAAAGAAAAAAAAACAAAGAGAAAAAAATAGCCATGCACTCTCCCAAATTTCAAAAGAGAAAATAAATGGAGGAGGAGGTATACAAAAGGAGTTATCTTTATTTTTCCTTTTCCACCCACAAATTCACCATACACATACACATGCACATTCTTGACCAGAAAGTATGTCTTGTATTTCCGTGGATCCATTATTTGACTTTGCAATATATGTGATGCAAGTAATGCTCTACTCTTTTCCATACCCTGAGCTCCACATAAGGCTTATTAGGTGGTAGGAAAAGAAAAGGCACAATCATATGCCTTTGTGAGGAATCATACACTTTGAGTGATCGAGAGAATCAATTGAGGAGCAAAGCAAAGTAATAGTTTTGTTTTACTTGAAAAAAAAAACCCAAGTTGTTCTTCATGAAAAGTTAGGGTGACATGAGTCAAGATTGTTCCATTTCTCAATTGCTCAGGATCGCATGGTAGACTCTACAAAGACCCACAAGTATAGGTATGGCTTTGAATAATTTGTAGTAAGAAAGTCATAACTCTGTTGTAGAGTCCATAGCTTTCACGCGGGACGAGCAAAGGTTAAGTGTGGGGGTGCTATTGACGGTCCTTAAATCATAATATCTGACCGTCAATACCTGCATATAATGAAATAAAACATGGTATCCAACTTAGTGGTAGGTATTATTACTAATCATTTCTACTAGTGTTGGTGAAATATGTGTATGCAGGTATTTTGAGAAGAAAACACATCCGTCAAGCGACAAACTGCACCTCCGTGCATTCAGGACACATTTACATGGATTGGAGGCCCCATAAGTCAATTAAACAACTCCAAATGGGCCCAACTATCATGCCAATGGGCTGAGGGCCTCAAAAT
>CM020179.1:20673529-20694714 GCA_009805545.1 Oryza longistaminata | reverse complement strand
GACATCGTTGTCAAAACCAAGACAAGCGATTCATTAATTGATGACCTCCGGGAAACGTTCGACAACCTCCGACGATATCGTCTCATGCTCAATCCAGAGAAGTGCACGTTCGGAGTACCGTCGGGCAAGCTACTCGGATTCCTTGTTTCTGGCAGAGGAATAGAGGCAAATCCCGAGAAGATCAAAGCAATCGAGAACATGAAGTCGCTCACAAGACTCAAGGAGGTACAGAAGCTAACCGGATGCATGGCGGCGTTAAGCAGATTCGTCGCTAGGATGGGAGAACGAGGACAGCCTTTTTTCGCCTTGTTGAAAAAAGAAGACAAATTTGTATGGACACAGGAAGCCGAAGAGGCATTTATTGCACTCAAGCGCTACCTATCAAACCCTCCTGTACTCGTTGCTCCCCAACCTAATGAAGAATTATTTCTTTATATTGCTGCTACGCCATACTCCGTTAGCACTGTCATTGTCGTCGAGCGAGAGAAAGTACAGCAACCAGTCTTATTACGTCAGCGAAGCTCTCCATGACGCAAAGACAAGATATCCACAGATTCAAAAACTGCTCTACGCAGTCATCATGACATCAAGGAAGCTACGTCACTACTTTCAAGCCCACAGGGTCACAATTGTTTCCTCCTTCCCTCTTGGCGAAGTTGTGTGAAACAAAGACGTTGTCGGCCGCATCGCGAAATGGGTAGTCGAGCTAAGCCAATTTGATGTCCACTTCGTGCTGCAAACAGCCATTAAGTCTCAGGTACTCGCCGACTTCGTGGCCGATTGGACCATGCCAGATAACAAGCCAGATAACCAAGGCGACAATGAGACATGGGCAATGGCGTTCGATGGCGCACTCAATAGCCAAGGAGCGGGGGCTGGATTTATCTTAACATCTCCATCCGGAGATCAATTCAAACACGCAATCCACCTCAACTTCAGGGCAACTAACAACACTGCAGAATACGAAGGACTACTCGCCGGGATACGAGCTGCAGCTGCACTTGGGGTCAAGAGACTAATTGTCAAAGGGGACTCTGAACTAGTCGCAAACCAGGTGCACAAAGACGATAAATGCTCTAACCCGGAGTTATCCAAGTACCTTGCAGAAGTCAGGAAGCTCGAGAAGAGGTTCGACGGGATCGAAGTCCGACACGTCTATCGCAAAGACAACGTCGAGCCAGACGACTTAGCGCGACGCGCATCCAGACGAGAACCGCTCGAGCCCGGTACCTTTCTCGACGTCCTGACGAAACCATCGGTAAAAGAAGTTAGCGGCGAAGTTGGCCCGAGCACCCCCGACATCAGCTCGGAGGTCATCGAGGCAGAACGCGCCGTGGCTGACATTGAAACCACGGATGACTGGCGCACCCCATTAACCAAATTCATTAGTCAGCGAGGAGTTACCCGAAGACGATACAGAAGCCGAGAAAATAACCCGTAAAGCAAAAATCTACTGTATGGTCGGCAACGATCTATACAAAAAAGCGCCAAACGGGATACTTCTCAAATGCGTCTCTACCGACGACGGCAGACAACTCCTCCTCGACATACACAAAGGCATATGCGGGTCACATGCCGCCGGTCGGACATTGGTCGGCAAAGCCTTTCGACAAGGGTTTTTCTGGCCAATAGCCCTCAAAGATGCATGCGACATGGTCTAGCGATGTGAAGCCTGTCAATTTCACAGCAAACACACAAAGCTACCTGCACAAGCGCTTCAAACAATCCCTCTGACTTGGCCGTTCTCGTGCTGGGGGCTAGACATACTTGGGCCATTCCCACGAGGAGCAGAAATTCCCATACATAGCATGGCCACATTGAACCTGTAGCATATATCACTAATACGCTACAGTGATGACCTGACCAAGTTCCTATGCATTGTTAATGTTGCATGCAGCCTGCTCAACGCAAAACCAGCCAAAGCACAGATCAGTGCATCCAGGAACTGCAACCTCGTGTCACCACCTGAGCACACAATCAACTTAACTCAGCCTCCAAGCACAAGAAACCTTTTTCAGCGGTCAACCAGTTTAAAACACGGCCAACAGGAAACAAGCCACAACTGACAACTCCTCGTTCAGATTGCTACCGCTGCTTCCTCACGCACGCGTGCCGACTGCCGCGCCGCACCGCCACGCTCCTGCTCCAACGGAAGCCACTGCCTCCACCGAAGCAACCGAGGCCCGCCGTCTCCTATTGCCGGAGACAGCCCGCGTCAAGTTCCGCTAGCACCTGCACGCCGACCGCACCAAGCCACGTGTTCCGGCCGCCTGCCTGACGCCGCAAATCATCGCCACCAAGAAATCCAATTCCGATCTCCTTTTGCTTTGATAATTTGCACGATTGCAATCTTGCAATCCCGTGGATATCCTCCTTGCTGACGTATTACTATGGCGATTGTATCCGATTTTAACTCCAAACCGAATCCATATCCACCACCTCCTTGTGTCAGACCTGGTCCCTGACTTAGCTTCGGTGCTAGACTCAATGGTCCGAGTCGCTCTCCATCTCTGCCCGCACACACAAAGTCAATCTCCTGCATGCACCCGCTACATCCTGGCCCACAATGGTCTCTCCCTGACCACCAGCCTCACGTACACACTACGATCTCCCGCACTGCCCACAACATATTCCGGCCAACTCCGTCGACGACTAACACCGCCGATTTCTGACCATCCCTATAACTTTGAATAGTCCGGTCGCTTGTACAAACCACTGTAGCATCGTGCACCACCTCGTCATCAACACATCTCCATCAGCACCATGGATCCACCCGCTCCGACTTCCAATTAACAACCCGTCAATCTAGCCGCGAGCCGAAGCCGACAAATCACCATGCCGTCTTCACAGCCACTGAACGACCCGAGCACTACGTCTAGCCATCTCCCTGTCGAACGCAACTCATCGAAAGGCCCAGGCCACCCCGCCCAGAGGGTTCGATTCCACTGATTGAGAACGCCGATCACCTCCAGCTTCAATCAACCCCGAGCGTGTGGCCACACGTCTCCCTATTGAGAGTAGCTCACTGGAAAGTTCGACCCACCCGCCCGAAGTGTCCGACCCACCGATTGGATCGCCAATCGTTTCCGCCGCCATCAACCCGAGCACCACGTCTGGTCGTCTCCCTGTTGAAAGCAGCCAACGAATGGTTCAGACCGTCGCCTAAAGTGTTCGATCCACCGATCAAATTCCGTTGATCGCCGCTGTGCTCCACCTTGCATCCATGTCTGTCCCTAGACATCCTGTGCGGTCATCGCGGCGTGGAGCACCTCCCTCGCACCTCTACCATGGATCTCCCGCAGGCTCTGATACCACTTGTTATAAAACCGGCCCCGAAATCACATGTCTAGCCGATTGGGAGTTGGCCCATTCCAAGTTGTCTAGCTGAGCTCATTGGGTGATAGAATTCATAAGAGACTTGGATATTTCTTCCCTGATGGATGTCGATAGGAAGGATACATGGACTGATTGCAGCTGTGAAAACTTCTCTGGACTTTTGGTATCTTTCATGATTAATGTCTTCAAACCTAAAGTCCGATGGGAGCTCAAGGTTTGCTGAGTCTTCATAAGGAAACCAGACCCGGGCATCTTTCTGAAAGCTTTCATAAAAGCTGCAGAACCAATCCTTGAGCAGCTCAGCCGATAGTTTTGCTCTAGCATCGGCTGGTGTGGATGCATATTCCCCATAAGACATACATCTGCGATGGGTGCGTTCTTCTCCATCGTCTTCTGTGATCGGCTCCAGTCTCGGAAATTCGGCTTCTGTCACAGGTGGTCGATTGACAACTTTCATAACTATTAGATTTAGCCAAGTTTGCAGCAACCATCATGGTCCACCTGCTCCAACTACTGAGTTGACAGCTATCTTAGCCGATGCATTATTTAGCATTTGGTACAAGTAGCCGAGGAGGATTTTGCCTAACGGAAATTGTCTCTTTGTTTCCAAGGCTTCGGCTACAAACTGCCAATTCGTTGTAGGGCCACAGCTTGATCCGCAGAAGAGGAATTTCTCTAACCACATCAGCAGAAAGGCTACATGCTCTCGAGAGGTAACAGAGCCTTGACCCATATATGCTGCTACATAATCTGACCAACTGCCTATGCTCTTGGTCTTGAAGTCATACTGATTTTTCGTGTTCAAACTCATGGGGTTAGCCGATGAGGTGACATCTAGACCGGTGATCATGGTAATGTCCACTAGAGTTGGAGTCATCGGCCCTTGATTGAACAAGAAGGCATTGATGGTGTTGGACCAGAAATAAGAGGCGGCTGCCATTAATGGTTCGTCTTTGGCTGAGTTGGCTATGGTAAGGTCGAGTGCTTGGCCGATTCCAATTTCGTCCCAATGAACTCTTTTGCTAGCCGACATGCGCTTGAACCATGTAATCCAACTTTTCTCGGGTGGAGTTTTCTCAAGGGATGGCCAAGATTTGAAGGTGTTTTTCCAGTGACCTAGATCTGGGTTGGCTAATCTGAAAGGGATCCTATTGGTTTCGCCAATAATGAACTCGGTAGGATCAGGGTTGCCGAGTGGGCCGAGGAAGTAGTAATTTTCATGCGACAGGCTAGGAATTGTGACTAGGTTGGAGAGATGCTACAAATCCAAAAGAACCGAGAAGAGGAAAACATGATGAGGAGTTGGAAAATCGATCTATTGTGAGGAAAAGGGATTTGGTTGATGAGAACTTACCTCAGCGTACTCGGCCGACGGCGCGGCAGACGGGCTGGCGGAGGACGACATCGCCGCGGGCGGAGATCTGGCCGGAGATGGAATCGCCTGGAGGTCGCCTTGTACGCCGGAGAAATCACCGGGGAGAGAGAAGACGGGGCTTTGCTTCGGCAGTGAAAACGGAAGAAAACAGTGTGAGATTTCTCGGGGAGAACGGTTAGTATTTAAAGCACTGGAATAACGGTCGGGAAACGGCAAGAGCGGATTTATCTCGGAATCGACATATGGCAAATCTGAAACGGCAAAAGCGGATTTATCTCGGAATCGACATATGGCAAATCCGAAACATTATCCAATATTCCGGACTTGGGGGCCCACCTTCTCCTTCAGAGAAGCCGCCACCTGATGATCCGCGAGCGGTCCGATGACGTCAGTCAAGGGAAGGGCCTACGCTAAGTCCGATCACAAGCTGATCTCAAACAAAGGAGGAAAAAGACATTTAACAAGCTGACATTGATTGCCTCGTCGCATTCTGCCGCTCCCTTTTCACAAAGGGGCGCGGGGATGTTGCTCGCGGTTATCGGGCCGCTGATCATCACTTGACCAACGCGCCGCTCCACGCCGTCGCTGCTCAGAGCTGCCAAAAAAGAAGTCGATTTTTGATAAGTTGAAGGAGAACACGAAGCACAGGCATATCAAGATGAATACAAGAAGGATACCCCGAGGAGAAACCCGGGTCGCGTCCTCTGGCCTGGAATAGTTATATGCCGGGTGGGCCCGAGCCTGGAGCGGCTGGATCCGCCTACCAACGAAGTCTGCAACAACTTCATACCCCGATAAGCCCCGTTCTCGGAGATCATCGATGATGTCGATAAACGATTGGAGAGAGGGGGTCAAAGGGGGCTTGGCGGTCCAAACCGGAGTCTTGTCCGGTTGCTCCTCAGTAACAACGAGGGCAGGATTCGAATCCTTGATCTCAAGATAAAACCACCTGTTCTGCCATTTGCTGCGAGAAGAGGGGCACTGGAAGGGGATATAGCGCGACTTCATTCCGTCACGAAGTCGGAACCCAACGCAGCCAGACACCTTGTTGGATTCCATCCAACGCAACTCGTAATAAAAGCGGAACAGATCTAGAAAAGGCTCTACTCCAATGTAGGCCTCGCAAAGATGCACAAAAACGCTAAGGAATGCAATGGAGTTGGGATTCAAGTGCATAAGTGAAAGCCCATAGAAGTTCAAGACTAGCAAAAGGAATTCAGAAGGGGGAGGAAGAAATCCGCAGACAATGTAATCCTCGATCGCAACCATGCGACCTAGGAGGGGCTGTGGAGTAGTACCTCCTGCTTCCCTCTCCGCCTTGTCGCCGCCAGGGAGGGCGCCCTCCTCCTGGAGCTTCTTCAGGGTCGCGGTGGTGGAGGTTGACTTGCCGAGATCCATCAAATCAAGGCATACCTGAGGGATAACATCTGGAAAGAGGTTTCTCATGTACATGGAAGCCGATTGATGGAATAGATGCAGTTTCCATTCACCCCACCATCTGTCAAAGTTTTTGCTTCTGAACATTGCCAGCTCTATATTCTCAATGCTGCCCAGAGGAGGTCCTTGAAGATTGAGCAGCCGATCCATCATCAAGGTTGATGAAATTTCTCCTCGGCACTGGAAATTATCGGCAAAGAATAAGCCGATTAGGAGTTGGCCCATTCCAAGTTGTCTAGCTGAGCTCATTGGGTGATAGAACTCATAAGAGACTTGGATATTTCTTCCCTGATGGATGCCGACAGGAAGGATGCATGGGCTGATTGCAGCTGAGAAAACTTCCCTGGACTTTTGTTATCTTTCATGATTGATGTCCTCAAATCTAAACTCCGATGGGAGCTAAGGTTTGCTGAATCTTCATAAGGAAACCAAACTCGAGCATCTTTTTGAAAGCCCTCTCGAGCATCTTTTTAAAAGCCCTCGTAGAAGCTGCAGAACCAATCCTTGAGCAGTTCGGCTGATAATTTTGCTCCAGCATCGGCTAGTGTGGATGCATATTCTCCATATGACATGCATCTGTGATGAGTGCACTCTTATCCATCATCTTCTACAATCGGCTCTAGTCTTGGGAATTCGGCTTCTGTCACAGATGGCCGATTGACAACTTTCATGACCATCAGATTTAGCCAAGTCTGCAACAGCCACCATGGTCCACATGCTCCAACTACTAATCTGATAGCTATCTTGGCTGATGCATTATTCAACATCTGGTATAGATAACCGAGGAGGATTTTGCCTAGAGGAAATTGCTTCTTCGATTCTAGGGCTTCGGCTACAAATTGCCAATTGGTTGTAGGACCACAGCTGGATCCATAGAAGAGGAACTTTTCTAGCCACATTACCAAGAAAGCTACATGCTCCCGAGGAGTGACAGGCCCTTTGCCCATATATGCCGCTACATAGCCAGACCAACCCTCTATGCTTTTGGTCCTGAAATCAAATTGATTCTTGGTGTTCATGCTCATAGGGTTAGCCGATGAGGTTACATCTAATCCAGTGATCATAGTGATGTCAATCAGTGTTGGAGTCATCGGCCCTTGGTTGAACAAAAATGCATTGATGATATTGGACCAAAAATAAGTGGCGGCGGCCATCAGAGGTTCGTCCTTAGCTGAATTGGCTATGGTAAGGGCAAGCGCTTGGCCGATTCCGATCTCATCCCAGTGGACTTTCTTGCTAGCCGATACGCGCTTGTACCATGTAATCCAACTTTTCTCGGGTGGAGTTTTATCGAGAGATGGCCAAGATTTGAAGGTATTTTTCCAGTGACCTAGATCTTAGTTGCCAATCTGAAGGGAATCCTATTGGTTTCACCAATGATGAACTCGGTAGGGTCAGGGTTGCCGACTGGACCAAGGAAGTAGTAATTTTCATGCGACATGCTGGGAATTGCAACCAAGTTGGAGAGATGCTACAAATCCAAAAGAACAAAGAAGAGGAAAACAAGATGAAGAGTTGGAAAAGCGATCTGTTGCGAAGAAAAGAGATCTAGCCGATGAGAACTTACCTCAGCGTACTCGGCCGACGGCGCGGCAGACGGGCTGGCGAAGGAAGACATCGCCGCGGGCGGAGATCTGGCCGGAGATGGAGTCGCTAGGGGATCGCCTTGTGCGTCGGAGAAATCGCCGGAGAGAGAAAGGACAAAGTTGGCTTAGGCGGTGAAAACAGAAATAACGGGGTGAAGATTTTTCGGGGCAACGGTTAGTATTTAAAACATTGGAATAACAGTCAGAAAACGGCAAGGTGCGAATTTCACTCGGAGTTGATATATAGCAAATCCGAAACATTACCAAATATTCCGGACTTGGGGCGCATGTGTTAACGACCAAATTTGGTAATATCAGTATCGAAGATGAAGATTAGATCGAAGCGGAATCAAAGACGAAGATCGATTCGGGAACAGAGTAAGAATCGGCTGGAATCCAAATCGGCTACGATCAGGATCGGCCGAGTCTGAGTCAAATTGGGTAAGCCGATACAGCCGATTCCGACAATACGACTCGGTATACATCATTGGGTTGAGTTAATATGCTTCGTGATGATTGCCACACATGGATAGAGTCCTGAGAAGGCAATTGTATCTATTAATTAGGATATTTTATGTAATTTCCTTAGAGATATATTTGGGCAAAAGTCTGCCGTAAAGACTTATGGTATCTTAGAGTTTGTTAGAGATAAGAGTCGTGTCCGATACGGACATGTTTTGTAATTCTCGGGTATAAATAGACCCCGAGCCCCATGTAATCAATTTAACACACGTTCAATACAATCTCGGCGCATAGCCACTCTTTTTACTTTCGTTTTGTTTCGACAAGTTCTTGCTTTCGGGTTGAGCTGCATCGATTTCGATCTTCAACAAGAGGTAAAACTTGTTATGGCAGCTTGCGTTCTCGGGATTAGTGCTTCCATCTTTATGATACTCTAATCTTGTTTATGTAATTCGTCGAGTTATCATATATATTATATAATCTTCGGTAATATCGTTATCTAACCTACAATCGGCTAACATCTGTTGGTAGAAGGCAGCCGATTAGGTTAAATAGCGACGTTGGCTTAGATTATATAGGATATTTACCACTCTATGAAGCATCCAGTGGCTTGATTGTCTAGATATTGTTCTTCTTTTCATACTTAATGCTGCATCAGTTGAGTTTGATCTATTAAGTCGTGCTTAGAATATCAATCTCTAGCCTGCCTTCTGGTTGACGATTAGGGTAGCATCGAGGTTTCAGCCGATCTTACCTGATTTAACTATTTTTTACTCTATATGCTTCGTTGATATGTTAAATCTGCCCTTTATGTTAAGATCTTGTTGCATTTAGGTATATTAGGCTTTTGTTTGATATATTCTATTTGCTTTGATATCTTAGTATAGAGTGGTATCGGAGTATTAGCCGATACATGCTAGATCTATCTGATCGGCTATGCTATGAATATATATAATCTCATTATTAATATATATTTCGATCTAAGTGATTTATACTGTCTCGGCATGGTGACCGATCTATCCCAATCACTTGGTTTAAGCATATATCGATATAAGGATCATATATCGTTAATATCTACAGCCGATCGAGTAGATTTAGTTCTGTTTTATTTATTGATACTTACCGATCGATGCATATATGACATCGGCTCAAAGATAAATGATATGTCATCGGCACCTAGCCGATCGGCTTATCCGTTTATAGATTAACTACGGTTTCTTTTGTCCTTGTTTCTGTTGATTGTAAAGGTATCAAATCAACTTGGCAACGCTAAGCAACTGAAGGGCGAGTTTTGGCCCTGCGCTGATGTTAAGCAGATTACTTCCAGGCCTCGTGTTTTTACGTAACAGGTTGTAACCATGAGATTTCGGTGGGATGAGGATGGAGAATTGAAGAAAAGAACTTTATACCTTTTCAATACCTAGAATAGGGATGGTTATGGGGGGAACTCGCTTTATTTGCCTAAACAAATCTGAACCATCCATTTTCATTGAAGATTTAATCCATCCATTTTCTTTAAAAATTTAAATCTCGAACTATATCCCTGTTAATTTCAACATCACTACGCAAAAAAGGAAATTGGGAACTAAAAATCAATTTCCATCTTCGGTAATTTGTGTCGAGAGGTTGCCAACAAAACCGTCTCTTTCTTGTTGGAGAGCGCCGCGCCCAACCGGCAGGGGAAGAGGAAGAAGAGTTCATTCCGCCACGTCCGGACGCCATCGCCTCTCGCCCGATGTACGGCGGCGAGCTCCCCTCCTCTCGCACACCCGCCACCATCCCCTCCTCCACCTCCGCCTGCGGCACCTCCTACCCCTTTCCGGTCTCCGCTTCCGGCGATTACCAGTAGCTGTGGGCCGTGGCTACCGTTCTCGGCCGGCTTCCGCTACCGTGCAGCCGCCGGCCCTCTCCGCCCTCTCTGAGCCGCCGCCACGGTCTCCCCACGGTAAGGCTGCTGTGCGTCCCCTTCCCTTTTTGCTTCCGCAGTTTTATGCCGTGCTCCCAAGTAATTGATTAATCGATTGAGGTTGGGATGTGTTGACTAAGAGAATTACTATGTTAAATTGGTGTCCGATCCAGACCCTCTTTGCCGGGGATTTGAGATACCAAATGCTGATTGTCGGTTTGTCTAACGGCAAATGTAGCTTTATACTGTGTTCCATGTTTAATAAAAGGGTTGTGGGACAAAATGAATTGCTGAAGAAAGTGTCCTCTTCATCCGTAGTGTGTTAGTTTGGCAGCAGAGCACATAGATGTAAGGGGAACAATGTATCGGTTAGCCATTTTTTTTATGGTGTTCATGGCAGGCCAGACATCCAGGCTTCAATATCATGAGAATGTTAGCTGTCCAATACCATGTTTTCTTTTGGTGCCTAGGAAACTAAAATATGAAAGTATATTGTTATATCTTAAAAGTTGAAACTGCTGCAACATATGTAATATATAGTTACTAGTTGTTGCCCTCCCTAGTAGAAGTAAACAGTACAAATCATAATTAGAATATCAGGTGGATGGCCTGATTTGCAAACAGCAGCTACTTAATGCTGCAATTGTAGGACTGGAAATCACTAAACCACTGCAATCAACACTTAGGCCCTGTTAGTTAGGTCGGATTGGTCCTTAGTGGCTTAGTCATGGTCAGACCACGAGCCCTGTTTGCAATCTGTCAACCAAATGTAAAATTGGTGTCTTCCTACCCCTCTAACTCTATTGGCTGGAACTTTTTGAGCTACTATAAACTTTTCCTATTTAGAAACTGTTCCGGAAGAACTTTCGCAGCTTCGACTTATAGATCTGAACATAATTGACCCTGGAAATCATAAAAACCTGAAAATGTGGGTCATTTTCAAACATCAGAAATGAACATCTTTGTGAAATTTTCAGAATATTTCTTTCTGCCTAGCAAGTTTTTGGAGTGGATCACTTGTAACAAAAATAGACAAAAATGGAAAGAACAGTGGAGAAAAGAAAGGATTTTACACCTTGGATTTTATGAATTTATCTTTGTTGCTTTAAAATGTTTACAAAGGTGTATCCTTGGCACCCTTAACCACATGGGAAAACCCTAGATGAAAATGGGAAATTTCTAGCTCCCTAATTCGTCTCTAAATCCTCAAGCAAATTTTGCTCTGCGACCGAGTGTTTATATACCCGCAACATGGCTGTCACAGCCAAATCTTTCTTTATCTAGGGCTCGTAGCTGTAGAGGAAAGACCGCATAAAACCGAGTTTGTCCTCGCCAACCTTGGACTATTTTTAATTATTAATACTTTTCCATAAAGATGCACATCTCCCATGATACCTATATGGAAATCTCACCTTCGCATGCACTGTTTCTACCCGTGTGTGGTCGCACATGAACTCATTGACTATCTGAATGACCTGAACCCTCAACACGCCCATTCTGTCTTGTTCTTCTCTAGGTGCATCGACTCAGCACTGCACGCTCGAGTAATACTGTACATAAATCATAACCAAACCAAGAAACATTTTTTTACCACCAAGTTCTTTCTGAACTTGATTGCAATTAAGCGTCTACACATCATATGTAATGTGTGTAAAATCACTAAGAATATTGCAATATGCCATCCAACTCAAAACCAACTTGGCATAGAGGTTCCTAATCAACGCATCTTAGCTGGCCTTAGTCAGAACTGTTTGTTATGTGACCTGTCCAACCCATGGGCACACGCGAGGCGACCAAAAGTCAAACTACATGAGTCGTCCCAGTTTGACCACTAGGGCCATAGGTAGACTACGGTACCATACTGGGTCGCCACTAGCAGAATGGCACTTCACCTCTCACAAGACAAATTTTCATCATTGCAATATATCATAATTGTTCCTCACGTACATTGATCTTGCCACATAAATCCCACAATACTTTGGTTTTTAGTTTTTCTTGGGGTGGTCTTCAGCATTCTTCGCACACTAAGGGAACTCATCAACAATGGGAAAACTCTGTAGTGATTTTTTTTCCTTCGAAACCGCAAGAGAAATGTGTTTTCATTTCATTAAGGGGAAGGAAGAAAAAGAAAAAAAAACAAGTAGGAGACCAAAGCTCCGCACCGAAAAACACCCACACAATCCCAGGCCAACACCGGCAAGCGCTAGCTGGCCTAGTTTGCCATCCGCAGCTTAGACACTTTTGGAGGGCTGACTCTGTGTTGCTATTCTTTTTTGTGTTGGTTTTGTGTTGAACTTGAGGGCATGTCATCGTCAACAAACTATAATCGTTATCTTTGTATACTTAGGAATGCTTAATTTCTTGATGCTATTTTAATTTCAGAGCATATAGTTGGAGTTGTATCTACTTGTTTGATTTAACTTTGTCAGTGGCAAAACTTTTAGTTAAGATCATAATATAGAGATTTCATTAGTTGTTTAGGTGATGTTCATCCACATTTGTTTGAAATTTATTAATGATATGTACATCATCGTGTATCACTTTTGCTTGCAACAACCAAAAACGAGATTGGGGTTTCACAATGCTATCAAGGAATTGTGTCTAGGAACAGTCAATCTCTGGTGAACTTTGGTGGCATTATCTTTATACTCCTAGTTCTTAATAATTGTATGCATTTTAAACTTTTAGCCAGTAGAGCAGTGCAATCAATTTTTTGTATTTTTCTTCTCTGTTTCTATCTACGTTTACCTATACTTATTCATGGCCGGCAACTTATTTCTAGTGTCTCTTCAGGATTGTAAGTTCATGCTAATGGATGCATGCATTTAACCATATGTACGTAGTCTTTCTTCTTTTGATCAGGTTGGCAAGAGAGGTATCAGATTACAGGATAGGATACGCATATTCCTTTTTGCAGTTTCTGTTCTGGAATGGCCTCTGTTTTTCTGGGGGAAGTGCCTTGGGATGGGAATAACAATTCCAGGAGGCACAAAGCGGCCAACGGATTCCGTAAGAATCGTAGAGGATCCTTTATCAAAGTTCGCAGCTGTATGTAGCTCTGCAATATTCAAAGCACACGATGCACTAACAATGTAGCTCAATTGTTATGTAGCAAGAAGGCGCCTTTTGGCAAATTCGTATGCAATGTGTTTTATGGTAGCAAGATAGCGCTTTTGGCTAAATCATATATTTTGTTCCATAAATCAAGGCAATAAGTCGGAAATCTATAGTGCCTGTTTTGGTTAATAGCTTATCCCGGTAAAGGAATTTTCTGTAGGCATAACAGGTGTCCAAGTTACTAGGAAAAAGTATTGCACAGTAACAGCGGCACCAACCTGACTAGTAACTTTGCTCGCTGCTAACGCTATGGTAACATTAGGTAATGCAAATCATAAACCAAAGACATCATATGTTAACAAGATAAGCATATGATTAAATAAATTAAAAATTTACGTAAAGATGAATGATAGAGTCATTATATTTTAATACAGCATAACCATGTGCTCCAATACAACATCGCAACTTCTATATCTTCAAAACTAGATGACGTAGCTAAGAATTCTTTTATAACTTAATAAATATTATTTGGCGTCATGATGCCCCAAATAACTCAAGCGACTCCAACAAAAGTTTTCCATAACAAGTCACTGAACATGTTGTTCATGGACCCCAACATCTCAATGAGAGAATGAAGGTCAACTTTTTTTGGTCTTTTGGCCTAAATAAGGATTTTACATCCATAATGATTTGAATAAGTAAATTATCAAGAATTTACATTATGCATTCCTAAGTAAAATGCGTTAGGTAACAAGGAAACGTAAAGACCGGGCAATAATACATCCATGCCATGCCCATGGTGTGACTCCAGACCAACCGAAAAAAGAAAAACACATTCCCAAACTCAACCAACAAAGGGTTCAACAGACCAAAATGCTTGTGTCATTCTTTCTGACAGTAGTTGGATTCGGGTTGGGATCAGTTTTTTGGGTAAATTACAATAGCCAGGAAGTTTTGGCACCACTAAATCAAATTGTCTCTCCAAAGGCATGCATTGACATGGAATATATATATGCAGTATACTGCGATCTAATATTTGCTTCGCATTTTTGATTTCATGGATGGCGGTAATACAAAGGTGGGTGCTGCTCTTGCAAAAGTAGTTCTGAATACCGAAAGGAGGCTGGCCTTCGATGGGTGGGTACGTCTGCGTGTACCCTTCATTCCAGCAACAAAAAGGCCTAAATAGATGCAGAGAATATCGATGAAAAGAATTATAATTTGTTTTACACCATTTGTATATGCTAAGCAAATTTTTTGATGAGTGTATTTGCTGCTCACTGCTAGGGCAGTGATGAGGAAGTGGAGCAGATTGTTTTAAGCCTATACTATTTGAGAAGCATTTTGTTACTTAATGGCTGGGATGGGATGGTTCCTGCCACATTCAGGGTTAGGCATAGAACTGAAGCAGCATCTGTTCATATCAGATTCAGTTTGTACCAAAAAGGAGCATATCTAGCCCATCGGTAATCACAGTTCGCTTTTAGCTGGAGCAATCAAGTTATAACGATATGTAGTCCGTACATGATAATTGTGCCTTAGTTTTTGGGAGCAAAATTAACTCACAAAAAGAAATGACCACATTAACCATGAGGAAATCATTAAAATTGAAGTGATTGCCCTTGGAATAATTCAACTAGAGGATGGGGCGCCGTCTATTGCGCGCCTCTGTACGTAGTTTGTTGCATTCTTTATTGATATATGTACTCCCCGTTTTCATATTTATAGATTGCGTACATCTTACGTATGTTAATGAATCTAAACATATTATATGTGTCTTAGATTCATTAACATTACGTAAAAATGTGGACAATACTAGAAAAGTCTTATAATATGAAAACGGAGGAGAGTATGTAATTATGATTTATACAGAGAAACCAAAGAAAATCATGATATTGTGTGGACCTCTAAAATATAATTGTCAATTGTTTCTCGTCCTGACACTCATAAAACATGCCAACAGATCATAAAATTGGCGAAATAACATTCATATTAGAGTACTTTTTCAAAGCAAGATTCATCAAAGTCTGCGATATACAGTAATTGCATGTGGGCAATATAACTTGACTCAAGCAAACTAATTACAGGAAGACATATTAGAAAAGCAAATTCTTCATATCTTCTGGGTTAATGTTGCTTCTTTTTCCTTCCCCATCTGCCTAGGAACATGTTTTATAAGGAGCCTTGTATATGGAAATAATCGGTTCCCTCTTTTTATAAGGAAAATCTAACATTCTCTTCAAATAATCGGTTTTTTGGAACCCCCTTCTGATCTATGAAAATCAACATTATGCATTTCCCACTTGTCATATCATCGATAACATCATCCATATATCATGTGTTATGCCAAATAGAATGGACCAGTTAAGGCAACCAATGCAGCCATATAGGAGGAAAGGAAACCTTCTCTAAAGTATATATAGGCACCGTACAAAAAAATGGCGGGGCACTTGTTTTGAGCTCTCTCATGTCATTATTAACAATGCTTCAGACTTTTGTCAGTGAAAGGCTAGCATGCACCATTCAGAATTTCGTACCTTGTATAACTCGCTAACCTTTAAAAACTCACACAATTATTCAGGATTCAGTGCTTACCGTTATATTGCAACTTAAATACATACCAGCCAACCAAGGATAAAGTCCCTGTTGTACACAATTTGTTCTAAGAATAACAAATCGGTTAGGAAACATGATTAATGCAAGCTAACAGAGGAAACATACATAATTTGCAGCCAAAATACCACTCTAGAGAGCAACTGGCCACTAATTGGTCACAAACTCCTTTCACTCAAGAAATTTGGTCACAACTTTAAGGGGAGGCTTTTTCTCCAAGGTAACCAAAGGAGTTATGGTTCGCAAATTAGTTCTGGCCAAAAACAGGCTATGGGAATTATTTTCTACTCCCTTTGTGCCCAAAATATAAGGGATTTTAGGGTGATGTGACATATTACTAGTACTACGACATTTGGTCAGTAAGGTTGTCTAGATTCATAGTAATTATGATGTGTCATATCCACCTAAAATCGCTTAATATTTTAGGTTTCACGAGCTCGCGGGAAGTGATGCTAATTGGGCATTCGAGTGGAACGTGGGAGGGCGAGAAACGCGGCTGCCGAGTTTTCGGGCCGGTCGGGGCCCCATGGTGGGCGGCGGAGGCCGATAAGAACGGGAAAAGTAGAGAACGAGAGATGAGATAGTAGAATTGAATCTTGCTTGCCTCTATTAATGGAAAATGGTGCTTATATAAGCTTACAATCGAATGGATGAAACCAAATCCTAACAAAGCAGTTATCTAACAAACTGAAACTGAATAACAAACTGGATAGTTCTTCACGCACTGTTGCGCGTCGTGGCAAGTGCACACTCACGGCGCCGTCGTGCCCCTCTGCGTCGCGGCAACCCCGCGCGTCTGCTTCTGCCTCGCGTTGTGACTTTTCGTTCTCTTTGCGTTGATAACGTAGTCCCGACCTGCATCTCTCCCCTCCTTTGCAAACAGCTCGTCCTCGAGCTAGAACTCTGGGTAATGATGGGCGAAACGAAGCCTCATTCTCTGCGTGGTCGCATCTGCTGGCAGCATGGCTGTCCCACCTGGATCAAGAGCTTCTCTTCACTGCGTGCTATCCTTCATGAATCACGGCAGCTGACGCGGTAGCACGCCTGCCTATTGACGGTGGGTTGGCAGGTTGGAGTCGACGCCTAGTGGTTTTGCCATGGTACTGGCTTGAGGGACAGCCAAATGTGGGAACAAGTTGTGAGACGCGGGCGCTCTTGGCAATCGAAGGACGAATAAGGCCACCTCCCGCGGATTATGTCGAGAAACCTGAAACGGATCCGTAGAATTTCGGCGTGCTTCCGCGGGCGGAGAATCCGGCAAGGATGCCGCCCTGATTGGTGCAGCGATGGCGAACCACTACAGCTCGCCGCCACGCCGAACGCTAACCACTTCTTCCGGTCGCTTTGGTCGTCGTGGGTCTAAGCTTAGCATAGTCTTGTCGCGCCTAGGTATCGCAGGCGATCATCAGTAGATTTAGAGAGGAACCTGCTATCGCGATGGACGCTCAGGGGCCGCGTTGTTTCAGTGCCGGCAGGCACCGGGCTTGATCCACGATCATAAGTACGTAGCGCCAGTGGTGGTCGGCTCATAGACGACTTGAATGGTGTCGTCATAAGCGAGGATGGAACGTTCCGTATTGAAGCAAAATTCCGCCACGGCCACCACCCGAAGGCCACTGGTGTGGCCGATCTCCTGTGAGACACCGGAGATACCATCCCGACGACACGGGTTGGCTGATTCCGACTGGCACGTCACTCTGCGGAATGGAACGCCGAGCTGAGGTTTGAGCTTCAACCCGGATAGGCGAAAGAGCTCTCTTCCGAACATGCTCGTGGAACACCGGGTCGCGTACTGACGATGGAGTTTGGGGGATGCCGGGTGGAGGCGTACCACTTTCGCCGGAAGAAATGGCCTGAGCCACCGAGGTCGCCGTGTACGGGTGGCCAATGGGATACATGTGCGCATACTTGAGAATCGATCAATGACCCGTGAGGATGACAGATTTCCCGTGAACGCGCGGCAGACCGGCTCGACGAAGTCCTGGTGATGTCCTCCAATTGTCGTCGGCACGGCAGTGGTTGAAGTAAGCCCGGTAGGGTGGAGATGGCTCCGAACTAGTTTTGTTTGACAACACCGCGCACAGTGCGGCTGTGGTCCTGGACCCAGCTTCTGTGCCCGGTGTGTCGCAGTCCGGCTCGAAAGTGGTGCAACGTGCGTTGACGCCCTCGTGAACCAGCGTGCGGCCGTCGCCCAGCAGCGTGTAGCGATTGGGGAACAATGCTGGCACGAAGCCGCGGCCCGGCTTGTGGGTGATGAGTACCGTCACACACTGCCCACGGCTAGTCCTGGGTGCCGTCAGCGGATTCTTGTCACGGAGAGCGGACAGGTCGGTGTCCTCGCGACTTCCTGGGCAGATCGGCGGGACACTTGGAAGGACAGCACCCAGTATATCGCAATTGAGCGAAGCCGTGGCGTCTTCCTGATCTACGACGCGAGAGCGCGACATGCCACCAATGTTCACCCGCCCTGGCCTGAACTTCACTGTAAATTGACGCATTCGCTGCTTATGCAACGATGTTTGTGGGATGGTGGAGAGGTGTTGTTGAGGGCAGGACCTTGAGGCTGTAGTGGTTCGTCCGTACGTGAACGTGGCGTCCCACAATACGCCGCAATGGTGCACCGCCTGCACGAGACCGCTGAGCTCCGCGCTTGTACACGGCGAGCCTGCATGTTCACGGCGCCAGCGGCCGGGCTGAAGACGCGAGGCGGGCCCGGCGCCCTGGTGCAGGAATGGCGCCGTGCGGAGCCCGCGTTGTGCACTTTCGACAATGAACGCCTTGGCGAAGTCTGGCAGCTGGAGCACGGGTGGCAGACGACAACCGCTGTCTTGAGTGGCGACGCACGCCGCATCGGCCGTTGGTGACCAGGCGGATGGGCGCCTCAATGCCCTTGAGCGCGCGTCGTGATGGGGTTGTGGAATCGGCGCCGTAGTCGCGTTTGAAACCTTGCGGTAGTAGCCGGCGAGAACCGAGGAAGCCACGGACCACACGCACCGAACACGGCGGAGGCCAGTTTTCCACCGCCCTGGATCTTCTGTTCATCATCGCCACTCCCTCAGCAGACAGCGACATGGGCCCAGGTAGTGCACGGGTGCGTTTGCGCAAATCGACACTTTGGAGCGCTTGAGCGCCAGCTTGGGTTTGTCGTGGGACGACGCGAAGGACGGCGGCGGATATGGTTGCCAGATGCCTCCGAGCCACGTTGAGCTGTAGAATCAAAAATATCATAAAAGAAAACAAGGGACGAAGGCGGGCGGAGGAATGGGGCGAGCAACGATGTTTCATGAGTGCTTGGAATTGGCTGGGCACTTGTTGAGGCCCAACGGGCATCACAGGGGACTCGAAGTGCCCTTGATGGCGTGCGGAAGCGCCGTCTTGTGGCTGGTCGGGCGTCGTGCATCCGCACCTGGTGGTGACCGGCGAAGCGGCAAATCAAGCTTGGAGGAAGAAGCATGCACCGCGCAATTCGTCAGCTAGCTCATCGACAATGGGGGATGGGTTAACTTGTCCTTTTGGCCGTACCGCGTTGAGCGGCCTGGTGGTCGCACAAAATCGCAAAGTGGCGTCGCTTTTGCAGACCAAGGAGCACGGGAGAGAATGGCGACGTGCTTGGCCAAATTATCCCTTGCTGAAGCATGTTCGCACATTGCCCGCTCCAACTTATCCTTCTCTTTTTTTTTTTTTTCTGCTTCGCTGAAGCTGGGCGGGTAGCGATATGGCTCGTACTCCGACGCTGCAGCCGAACCTGTCTTCAATGGATGCCGGTGATCGATGGTGCAAGGCAGGCGGCAGGTCCTTGTGGCTCGGCGAAAAGTCGTCGATTCTGCCAGGAGGCGCGCGCAAGAAGGTGTCGTTTGCGAGCGCTGCAGCACAGCGGTGGCCGCTGTCCCGTTAAGCCGTAGAAGCGTGATTTTCGCTGCGTGCTGGCCCACCGATGGCCATCCGCATGGATTTGAAGTCGCCATAGGAAATGGGGGCCCTAGGTGCGCAGGGCCCAGGGCCGTGGCGCCAAGATGAGTGCCACGGAACAGTATGTCTAGGGCATATGGCAGTCGATTGTGAACGGCTCGCCCATCGTCATGGATGTGCCAGGGTCGCGGCAGAGGCCCGTGCTGACTAGGCCGATTCCCCGTTGGCCGACGATGCCGTGCAAGTTGCTGTGCACCGGGACAGTGGCAAGTTGTAGAGTCCACAGGGGTGATCAACGCGTTTGTCACCCATATCACCGGAAGACTGCATAGTGTGCACCCCGGTCATGCGGAGATGGCATTCAGAAACAGCGTGTAGCTTTCGTCGGGCGCTGTGGTCATGCATCGCCACCGGAATATCGTCAATCGGGTGGCGGTCTCGTCATACTCGATGTAGAAGAGACGAGCACAATTTGGTGCGCCACGGACGGTAGGGTGGCGGGAGGGGGGGTGGCCAACACCCCACCTATGCCCAACACCACTATCACTACACCCCCCCCCCAATTTTTTTAGTCTGTATTTAAAGCAATTTTTACTCTATATAAGGTTAACTAAGATAAATATTTATCTAGTTTATTTGTGTAGCTTGAAATTATTATCAAATTTAGTTTAGTTAGTCAAGTCTAAAAAACATTAGGAAGAAAACATGATTGCAAAATTAGCGTGTGATTTCTGCATCTTTTTGCAAAGTAAAATGTTATCAATATTGGTTTATTCGGTCTCATTGGGCGGCTTATCCTCATCCCACACCCCCTAATTCTCAAAATGCTGGCTTCGCCCCTGCAATATCCCGTCGGCCTGCTTCAGTGCCCTTGCCGTTCGAAGGCCCGAGCAAGGCTGCATGCCTCCTGGGAGAATTGTTCGGGGGCGGGTTGATCTCGACGTCGATTGCCAAGTCTTCTCGGAGCCCTGCGGTGAGCACTAAACTTGCTGGTTTTCCAGTCAGGGCAAATCCGCTGTCCGGACTGGCGAGGGTTAAGACGCGACACTGGTACGCCGGCCACCAGGCGGGTCGTCTGCGAACACGCTTAAAGTTCGCCGGGAGAGGGGTTGTGACGAATTTTGGTGGGCGAACTGGGTGTAGCAGAGATCCTTGAAGGTGCCCCCCAATCTGGTGGGCCCCTTGTGTTGTTCATGTGGAAGTACCATTCTTGCGCATCGCGCGGTGAGGTGGTATGTCGCGGCCACACGGCGATCGCCAGCATCCGTGCATTGGCCGTGAGAATTGCTCACAGTGATTGAGCCAATTTCAGAGGTTTCCTTGCCGTGCCGAACTTTGGGAAGCTCCAGCTTGTAGTAGCGGTGGAACGCCAGCCACAATTGTTGCCACGCCGGAGCTGTGGTTCTGGTGGCGGTGTAGCGCCCGACGGGCAACTGAGATGGGTTCGGCAGGATGGCCGGTTGCCCACTGAGTCGTGGTGCCGATGAATTGTTCGGTGGAGCGG
>CM020179.1:20648625-20673504 GCA_009805545.1 Oryza longistaminata | reverse complement strand
AGAGATTGGTCTGGGCAAAATAATTAAAAGACTTTGCACAAAGACCCAAAAACAAACAATAGATAAACATTTCAGTTAAGCATATACAAAAAAATCCCAAAAAAAAAATTTGGCATAAAAAAAAATTAAAATAACCGTGACGAGTTTTTTTAATTCCACTAAAAAGTTTTTACATAGGGCTAATTGGAACATATAGCCCTTTACGTAGGGTTTTGGGAACTGCACATAAATCCAAATAGTTCACATTAGAAACAGATTAAACACTACTTAAAATAAATGCTTGCGTTAATACTTTCAAGGAACTCCCGATATATCAATCTTGGTACAGAGTGCTAGAATATTTAAGTGGTTGCCCATTCCATAGATCAAAATAACATTTAACGAAATCATTATGTAGGAGTAAAACAGGTTACCGTACTTACATGACTCACTTTATTGAAACAAATCAACTAATATAAAAAAAACTATATTCATCCATGAGCATAGCTTATAAACAAACAAAATTGATCGATGAAGACAACAAATTACCAACATGTTATATGCAGGGCAGAGATATAACAAACCAATTTGTAGCTTGCATATAAGGTGCTTTATATTTATATGTAGACATAGAAGACAGAGGGTTCCTCATGTGTGTAACATTGGTAACTCAAGTATTTAGCCCTAACACTTCAGGAGTCATGCTGCCATGATGCACATATTCAGGGAGTGAAGACGAAATCTCCAAATTCTAAAGTATCAGAATTCAGGTGAAAACTACAAGAACATAGATGGTCTGAAAAAATTCAGGTGAAATCTTTGTACTACTGTATCTCTGAATTATGTTCATGTATGTAGCTACATATTCAGAGTCACAAGCTGCCAAAGAGCATCCCATGGTTCACTGTTTCTATACCAAGACATGTCCTAAAATTAGTGAGCTGGTAGCCCAATCTGGCTGTGAGGTGTACTTACATGCAAACTAATTCAGGTGAATCCAAGGCTAACCAGGCCTATCAGTCAACACAACAATATGAAATATGTCAGGTAAAAAACATGCAGTGCTAAGGGATTACTGTACATTAGCTCAAACAACACCATGTTTACTGTTGGCAACTTTTTGTGACAGTCGACAAGCACGATCGCAACACCTAAACGCCTTGCGGTGATATGGAGTCGCCAACCACCTCGATCTAGCCAAAGGGCCAAATCAAGATGGTTTTGCAAAAAGAGAGCTAATTAAACCGGCTAGCGAAGCGGATTTAGAGATCAAAATCAGCCTCAAGGCCGATTTAGATCGATATGAGGATAACTACCCGTCTCGTGGGCAAAACGGAAGGTTTTCGGACAAACCTACAAGAGGTGTCGCACTCTCGCAGCGGCGGCGGACGGTTTACGGCGCAAACCGCACAAAGATGGACTAAAACTAGGGTAAAATAGAAAACATAGTAAAAGAACGATTCGAGTAGATTGTATTCGGGGGTTTTACAATGAATCGGCCTTGTCCCTTAAATAGGGGTTGGTCTTGCCTCTCTACAGTCCTTCTCCACGTCCAATTCGGATGAAACCAAAGGAAACACGAAACATGCCTTCCGAGCAGGAAACCTAAGACCCGACGAAAATAGACTCGGACTCGGACCCTGCCGGTCTGACGCCCATATACCTGCGGTCAGACCGGCCCTACTACCGGTCAGACCGCCCATATACCTGCGGTCTGACCGGCCCTATGAAGGAAGCCCGGCACTTTCCAAACTTTGGCAATTTTCCTCTATTTCATCCATAGGTGCCAAATTTGGGTGTAAACAGTTACCTCGTTGATCTAAGATTCATGGTTACATCCTTTGTCATTCTCCCAATTCTAACACCTGAAACAAATTCTGATTGCAATCGATGCTAAATTCGTTAAAGTACAGAACAAGCAAGCAGGTCAATCAGTTACCCTCGACTTCTAAGCAACTAATGGCTACAAGTTCCCATCCAAATCCATCACGCAAGCACCAATATCAGACAAATTGAGTAAATCACAGGGCGGACATACAACCAAGAGATTTGATTTTACCTGAATAAGGGGACTTCCTTGATGTCAGAAGAGGAGGAGGCAGGCACCGGAGGCGGAGGCGATGGGAGACGGCGGAGGAGGTCGGGAAGAGGGTGGAGTCAACTGCAGCAATGGGAAGGCGTTGGGCGGAGGAGGAGCCGACAGCGAAAGCCGGCGTGTGGGTCGAGTCGGAGGTGGGGAGGAGGGGAGGATTTGGGTGGAGTCGGAGGTAGGGAGTAGTGGAGGCGGCGCGCGGTGGGAGAGGAGCAAGCAGGCAGATGGATGAGGAGGAGGAGGAGGGAGGAGGCGGGGCGGTGGATGGGGTGCGCGCGGTGTGGGTGAGGCGGAGGAGGCGGCGCGCGGTGGAGGAGGAGGAGGAGCGGCGCGCGCGCGCGGTGGATTTGGCAGAGGAGGCGGCGACGCACGCAGTGGATGGCGAGAGAGGCGCGCGCGGTGGATAGGGCCACGAGGTGGCGACGCCTAGGGTTTTTTTTTCCGTCGATTTTCTCTTGGCTTGGATTTTTTTTTTTTGCGTAGGGGCTTTGCTCGGCCCGTAATATTTTTAGCCCACCAAAATTTCCTCGAAAAGTTAACTGGAAATTTGTTTTCCTGTAACAAAATTCCCGGCAAGAATAGTGTTGTCTTCATTATCTATGGCAGATCAATTGACCTGTTATATTAGTTCATTGCCGGCACTTAATTTGCTGCCCTATTTTTGTAATTGCGGCAATGAGATGATGTCCAAGATTATTTCCGGCACTTGATATATTCCCGGCAAATAGCGCGCCACTAACTTCATTTTATTGCCAGCAGTTAAGTGCCATGAATACTAGGTTATGGTGTAGTGCATGGCCTTTAGAGGTTGGGGAATTGATATGATCGGCATGATTAATCCACTCAAGTAAAGACATAGTTTATATTGGTTGCAACCGATTATTTTACCAAATGGGTAAGGGCGATTCCTTTGAAGAAGGTTGATTCTGGGGATGCTATACAATTTGTTCAAGAGCAATATAATCTGTCGATTTGGTATTCCTCAAACCATTACAACCGATCAAGGTTCAATTTTCGTATCTGATGAGTTTGTTTAGTTTGCCGATAGCATGGGTATCAAATTGTTGAATTCTTCACCATATTATGCACAACGATGGGTAGCCAGACATCTAACAAGAGCTTGATCAAGTTGATTAAGAGAAGATTTCTGATTATCCTCGGCAATGGCATACTCGTTTAGCCGTAGCATTGTGGTCTATCGGATGGCTTGTCTAGGATCGATCCAAATCCCTCCTATAAGCTTGTTTATGGACAGGAGCTGTTTTGCCATGGGAAATTAGAATCGGCTCGAGGAGAACGGAGTTGCAAGATGATTTGACAGCCGATGAGTATTATACCTTATGGCCGATGAAAGGGAGGACTTGTTCAATCACGGATGCGAGCTCTTGCAAAGGTTACCAAGGATAAGGAACGAATTGCTCGACACTATAACCGAAAGTGGTGCCCAAGACTTTTTCGGAAGGTGAACTTGTATGGAAGTTGATTTTGTTGATTGGGACTCGGGATAACAAATTCGGCAAGTGGTCACCGAACTGGGAAGGACCGTTCCAAATCTATAAGGTTGTATCTAAGGGAGCTTACATGTTGCAAGGACTCGATGGAGAAGTCTATGGACGAGCGCTCAATGGCAAGTACCTGAAGAAATATTACCCAAGTGTTTGGGTTAATGCATGATCAGCTGATGTCACGTCCTGATAAATTCATCCCGAAATAAAAATCATTCCCTAAAAGGAATAATAGAATTAATTAATTCGAAAAGAAATTGGCAAACATTAAAATGCGTACAAGAAAATTTCGAATGTAGCCCAGAGAATTTTGTTAAATTCTCCTTGGTCTAAAACGGAGCCCAAATTTTACTTGAATTTTCAGTGCACCGGAAATATTTATTAAACAACAACAACAATTAACAAAGTTTTATAAAAAGAAAAAAGCTAAAAATAATCCCCCTCCTCCCTTTGGGCCAAGTCTGGCCCAAAGCCTCCCTCTCTCTCTCTCGGCCCGCGGCCAAAGTCCTCCCTTCCTCCCTCTCTTCCTCTCCCTCTCCTTTCTCCATCTCTCTCTCGGGCCGTTCCTCCCGAGAAAATTGTAATATTGGGACTGCAAACATGTGGCTTCGCTGTTTTGACACTCCAGTGGATGAGAAATGGGTCCATCTGTGTGTATGAAATGTGGGTCCAGTGTCATTATAGTAAAGGTTAATGTTTGCAGTGTTATAATTGCAAATCCCCCGTTACTCCCTCCCTCCGGCCTGCCGGCCCAGGCCGTCCTGCCCCTCCCACCTGGGCCGTGTCCCGGCCCAGCCGAGCCTCCCCAGGCCGCGCCACACGCGCCTGTCACGCGCGCGCCGCACCGCGCGCTGACCGCGCGCCTGACCGGTGGGTCCCACCCGCCCGGTCGTCGTCCTCTCCCGCACGGCTCCTCTCTCTCTCCCGTGAACCCTAGGTTCTTGCTCCCTATAATCCGCGCAAATCAAACCATGGATTCCAAAATTAAGTGGGGAGTTTTAATCCCCATTGATTCCTCTTCAATTCCCCTCAATTTGCCCCTTGAATCGTGCCCCCAATCGCCGGGAACGGACGCGCCAACCCCGGCCGCTTTCCATGGCCGCCGGCCGCCTTTTCCGCCGCCGTTCCCCGCTCCTCCCGTGCTCGGCTCGCTTCCCTCCGCTATAAAACGGAATCCCCTCGCTCCGTTCTATCGTTTTAGCCCCCTCCGGCGCTCTCCCGTGGCCTCACCACCCCTCCCCGCCTCCTCCCTCTCTCTCTCTGAGCGCGCCACCTCAGCCGCCTCTGCTGTCGCGCCCGTGCGCCGGCCGGCCGCGCCGTCTCCTCCCTCGGCGTCGCAGCTGCTTCCCCTCACCGGCGTCGCCTCCGTTTCACGCGGAGACCACCGGAGGCGTGTTCCCGCCGGCTCCAGTGGCATCGCCGCCACTGCACCGCTCCCGCCGGCCGTTCGCCGCGCCTAAAGCGTTGGCCGAGCTGCTGTCCCCTCCCTCGGCACGGTGACGTCGCCATCAACCTTGGCCACTCCCCGGTTTCGCCCGGAAGCCGCCGCACGTCGCTGCCGGCGCGGCTTCTCCATCCTCCTCGTCGACGTCTCCTTCGGCCGCCCGTTCCACCCCGCTTGTGCACCGGCCAACGTTGCCACCACCACTCCGGCATCGCAGCGTCAAGGTTGCCCTCGGCATCGCCTCCCCTTCGCCCGAACACCGCCGGTGTCCGTCGTCGTCTTCACCGTTCATCCTCGCCGGCTCGTCGTCTCGCGGCCGCCTCCGTCGTCGGATTCGCAGCGGCGTGTTCCACGCCGTCCTCGTCTCCGTGCAGCTGCCGCCGGCTGCCCTCGTCGCCTCCTCGCCGGTCCCGGTCGTCGTCCTCATCGTCGTGGCGTTCATCCCTCCGTCAAGCCATTCGCGTTCGTCGTCCGCGTTCCGTCAGTGAGCCACTGCAGCCCCGTCATCGTCTTCGTCCTCGGCTCTGCGTCGTCAAGCCTCATGCCGGCCGCGTCTCGCCTTCGTCCAAGGATCGCCGCCGAAGTCGTCCCCTCGCCGTTCGTCTCTGTCGTTCCCGGCCGTCTCCGCCACGCCCGTTCGTCGTTGTCCTTCCCACGCCTCGTCGCGTGGTGGTAAGGATCTCTCCTCTCGCTGCCCCGTCCTCGTCCTTTCGGTGTCGCCCCGTACCCGTTGTGCGGTTGTCGACCCCGGTACCCGTGTACCGGTGTCGGTAGTCGTTCGCTTGTGCGTGTGGTGACCGTGTTTAGTGTGCCCGCTCGGTAGCCGCGTGGTTTCCACGTGTGCAGCCCGTGTGGTGTCTAGTGGAGTCCGTTTGTCGGCCACTCGCCTCGGTTGACACACGGGATCTGCTTCTATCGACCTGTGGACCGTCTCTGTGTACCCGGTCCACCGTGGTCCCTTTGGTTGACATGTGGAGTTCGCATGTCAACAGCGCAGCCTTCCTGTCTTTTCCGGGCTAGCGCTTACACATGTTTTATAGTTGCAAAACCTAATTATAATAATCCGCAAATCTCCATATAACAGCATTAAACTTCGGATGACCATGTCTTGGTCATACGAACTCCGAATCGGTCCGTTCAAGTCTCTTAATGTTTGTTATAACCTAAAGAACCCTGTGCTTTCTTTTTATGTATTGTTATTGCTTCTTTATAGGCTTGTAGCTTTGCTTGTTGGCTTCGCGTAGCTTCTATCGTTCCGGAGGTTCCCGAAGCGTGGTTCGCGGTCGTCGCCGAAGGTTCGGAAGGCCGTTGTCTCTAAGCAAGGCAAGTCACATCATCCTTGAGCATATTGAATCCCAGTTTTAAAATTATTTTGATTTAAATTATGCATTATCGCTTTATTTAAATTCCCGCGTTATCACTTGTTTTATTAGCCATGCCTATTTACCTTTGTTATGACATTATTATTGCTATTGTTATTATTACCTTGTTCACCTAGAATAAATAAAACCCCAACTAGTGGGTACTCTATTCATGGTTCCACTAGTATGAATTTAGGTAGATGCTTCGCTGATTAATTTATGCAACATTAGGTGGTTTTATAACTTTAGACTTTGGGAATTCTCATTCATTTGGCCAGTATGGAATGGCTGGCTTATGTTGGAATTGGACACACACCTCCCCTCTTTTCAAAACCCCCAAAACGGTTTTAGGCTGGGCACGAGGTGCGTGGTTGGGTTTTGTTAGTCGTACCTCGGAAACTATAAGGATTAAGCTCGGGCCTCTGTTGCAAAGCACTACCGTACTTCACATGTCTAGTGGGTAAGGCTTAATTTGTGGCTCAGTCTAGTTATAAACAAAGGTACACGATGGAGATGGACGAAGTCGGGGGTCGATGGACATCTCTAGGACAAATGAGGCTACACGAGCTGCGGCCCGGTAGTCGAGATGTCATGGCACAGGGCTGGTGTCCTGCTGCTAGGGGCTCAATCCTGCCTACCTGTCCCGGAGGTTCCGGCCGTAGGCGGGGTTGGGTCGGTACTCTTGTTTATGGCTAGGATGGGATGGGAACTATGTCACGTTTTTCGTCCTATTATGCCGTGGTGGTATGTGGCACGTGGTTACACGTGAGGAAGATGTGTCTTGTGGGTAAAGATGTACACCTCTGATCAGAGTATATCTATTCGAATAGCCGCGCCCTCGTTATGGGCAAGCCTAGCAATGTACCCAGGTTAGTGTTTTAATTCTTAAAACCTGATTAACAACTAAAATGTGGAATGGTTGGCCTGGTTTGGCTTAGGACGAGCTAGGACCCGAGGTCGGGTTGCCGTTTGGTCTGAATCATCATATGCCTTGGGTTAAGGCAGGTTCGTGAGGGTTCACGGCCTTAATTAATAATATTGTGTAGCTCTAGAATCGTGTTTACAAAATAGCTTTGAGCAACTAAGTGTCTTTTAAATGCTCTTTACTGCAAAACCTAAACCCTATTATTAGCTCCTTGTACCCCTTGCATTAATCATGCATCTCCCGGTGTGACTTGCTGAGTACTGTGGTTGTACTCATTCTTGCTCAATCTTTCCCCCCTTCAGTAAGAGAAGCTTTGGAGAAGAAGTCTTAGGTGGAGTCCTGGCTTATACCCCAGTTGAGCGCCTGTGATGTGAAGATGGAGCCGTAGGCCCGCTAGTCCGCTGCTGTTTATTTTTTATTGTCAGGCCTGAAGCGCCTTTGTAATAATGAAAATATTATCGATATAATAAAGATGTGTCTTTTATATCATGTTTGTGTGGTGTACCCCGGCATTTCCTAGGACGGGGATTAATACACTAGCGTTCGGGAAAAGGCAATTTTCTCGGTCGTGACAGCTGATGCTGCCGATACATGATAGCCGATGTATTTGCATCGCCTTGAGATGGCCGATATTGTTATATCGCCCTTAGTTGTTTTTCATATTGTAATCGGTTATGGTTTGCCGATGTACAATGGCCGATATTGTTGTATCGCCCTTAGCCGCTTTTATAATTTTATCAATGCTTGTGACATTGTAAAATTAGGGGGGCACATATATATGAAAAATTGCATATTTTTGAGCCAAATATGGGGTCATATTAAATCGGCTTAAAGATTGTTGAGATGAGTTACATAAAGAGTCAGAGTTTCTTAACCGATTGCAAAATTCTAAGACCTATTACATAAGATATCACTAAGACAAATATTGCTGGAAAGCTGAAATAGCTCTTTGCCTGATTTGTTCTACTTCTTCAATGGCTTGGGCATCTTGAGCATCGGTTCCAGGGATGACTTTTAAAGACATGGTCAGATCAGCAACATTTTTGATAGCCGATTTTAGTCTTGCCTTCTGCTCTTCAACAGACTTTGGGAGATCGGCTAGCTTTTTATGTTCCATGTCCAGCTCGGCATTGCATTCTTCAAGTTGTGCCAAGAGCTCAATCTTACGAGCTTCGAGCCGATCAATATTAGATTTGATCGGGCCCTCAGATAGCTGATCAAGTTTGGCCTTCTCTTCATGAACAAACTGTCGATTGGCTTGAATTGTAGCTTCGATATCTTTGCGCTCCCGATGTTCAACTAGTCTCAGCTTGGCTTTCTCCAGCTTGAATTGATGTTGCTCGAGATAGACGGCTGGAGTAAGGATATCGGCTAGCTCATCTGGGATCAGAGCTTGAACCTCATGTAGCCGAGTCCTAATTGAGCCACAATCAACCACTAAGCTGTCTAACGATGATGCCTCTAGCCGATGAGAGATATCTTCAAGAATTTTCTTCACATCATCGGATAAGGGGGCTAAAGCTTTGCTTGTGGTATCCTCTTCTGTCTCATCAAGATAGTCTCTAATGTCAAAAGAGAAAAGATCGGCTAGGACCTGCAATAATTATTTAAAGGAAGTTAGAGCTAAGTAGACATAGCCGATCTAAATTCTTGTGTCAAAAGGAAACTTACTGGAATGGTAGGAGCAGCTAGTTGTTCTTCTTCTTCAACATGATGGCTCCCTACAGCCGACGGAGTTTGGTCACTCGATGATGGTCGTACAGGAGAAGAAGGAGGTGGAGTAGGCTGTAAAAGAGACAAGTGTTAGACAAAATCAGCTGAGATCAACTAGTGAAAGGATTAAAAATATCTTACTGGTGGAGCCGGTTTGAGAATTGTTGCTGCTGATTTCTTCTTCACAGCAATTTTCTTCTTCTGCAACTATAAAATCTGTGAGTAATCGGCCGAAAAGTGAAGTGATTACAAAAGGGATCAAAGGGAGCTGCTTACTCTTGAAAAATGAACTAGGGCAGAAGGAGTTGGAGGGTCTGCTTGGGCGAAGCTGATGGTGTTCTCTCTGTATCGCTCACTTCGGCTGTGGCTTGATCAACATCGTCTGCGATGTCTTCTTCATCCAGAGCTTGTTCGATGGATGGATCTAGGGCAGGCAGATCATCAGTTCGCTTAGTTTTCTTTGACTTGGTTTTCTTCTTTGGAGCTGGGGCCGAAGTATCTATAGCCGATGATCTGGTTTTTCTCTTCTTGCCGGCATCGGCTGGTTCTCTAATGAGCCCTTGAAGAAGAGTTGAAGTCTTGGGGGCATTATAACCAATGACAGGAGGAGATGGTCCACCCCCGTTTGGAATTAGTCCCGGGGCATATTCAATATTTCTGCCACTATTGCTCTGGCGAGGAGGGGAGAACTCTGTTGTCTGCAAGTCAAAAAGAAAATTAGTCAAGTTATGAATCGGCTAAGCAATTATTCAGACAAAGTTAAATCAAGGCATACCTGAGGGATAACATCTGGAAAGAGGTTTGTCATGTACATGGAAGCCGATTGATGGAATAGATGCAGTTTCCATTCACCCCACCATCTGTCAAAGTTTTTGCTTCTGAACATTGCCAGCTCTATATTCTCAATGCTGCCCAGAGGAGGTCCTTGAAGATTGAGCAGCCGATCCATCATCAAGGTTGATGAAATTTCTCCTCGGCACTGGAAATTATCGGCAAAGAATAAGCCGATTGGGAGTTGGCCCACTCCAAGTTGTCTAGCTGAGCTCATTGGGTGATAGAATTCATAAGAGACTTGGATATTTCTTCCCTGATGGATGCCGACAGGAAGGATGCATTGGCTGATTGCAGCTGAGAAAACTTCCCTGGACTTTTGGTATCTTTCATGATTGATGTCCTCAAATCTAAACTCCGATGGGAGCTCAAGGTTTGCTGAATCTTCATAAGGAAACCAAACTCGAGCATCTTTTTGAAAGCCCTCTCGAGCATCTTTTTAAAAGCCCTCGTAGAAGCTGCAGAACCAATCCTTGAGCAGTTCGGCTGATAATTTTGCTCCAGCATCGGCTGGTGTGGATGCATATTCTCCATATGACATGCATCTGCGATGAGTGCACTCTTCTCCATCATCTTCTACAATCGGCTCTAGTCTTGGGAATTCGGCTTCTGTCACAGATGGCCGATTGACAACTTTCATGACCATCAGATTTAGCCAAGTCTGCAACAGCCACCATGGTCCACCTGCTCCAACTACTGATCTGATAGCTATCTTGGCTGATGCATTATTCAACATCTGGTATAGATAACCGAGGAGGATTTTGCCTAGAGGAAATTGCTTCTTCGATTCTAGGGCTTCGGCTACAAATTGCCAATTGGTTGTAGGACCACAGCTGGTGTCAGGGTTACGGGTCAGGCATACCCTCTACCGCACGATATACGTCACATATCGACAAGGCATACCCACGTGTACACGGATAAATTCTTTGGCACCCAAGGAAACTCTTCGTAAAGACGACAGACAAGGAGAGACCTTCTCGGACGAGAATTGGGTTACTTACGTATCGTACTAGGTCTGGTGTATTCGAGTCCCACTCGGATAACCCCCAACCTACGGTATAAAAAGGACCCTCCGGGGAGGGCATAGATCATTGAATCTCAGAGCCAACACAACGCACACAGCCTACGAAGTCGGAGCCCGCAAGGAGCCAAGTCGACGAGAGCTAGTCGAATCATCTCGACTACAATCTCGCCAAATTCCCCCGAGTTCCACCTTTTCCTGTGTAATCTGTGTTTTCCACCATATAATCCCACATCAACTGGATTAGGGCTATTACCTATCAACGGGCCTGAACCAGTATAATTCTCGTCTTTTGATTGCTCGATGTCGTACTACGTAGATCCTTATACCAGCGTACCCCAATACCCTCTATATCCGGTCTACGGGTATCCCCCGTCGACGCTTGCCGATCCCACAGAGAGGAACTTTTCTAGCCACATTAGCAAGAAAGCTACATGCTCCCGAGGAGTGACAGGCCCTTTGCCCATATATGCCGCTACATAGCCAGACCAACCCCCTATGCTTTTGGTCCTGAAATCAAATTGATTCTTGGTGTTCATGCTCATAGGGTTAGCCGATGAGGTTACATCTTATCCAGTGATCATAGTGATGTCAATCAGTGTTGGAGTCATCGGCCCTTGGTTGAACAAAAATGCATTGATGGTATTGGACCAAAAATAAGTGGCGGCGGCATCAGAGGTTCGTCCTTAGCTGAATTGGCTATGGTAAGGGCAAGCCCTTGGCCGATTCCGATCTTATTCCCAGTGGACTTTCTTGCTAGCCGATACCGCGTTGTACCATGTAATCCAACTTTTCTCGGGTGGAGTTTTACGAGAGAGGGCAAGATTTGAAGGTATTTTTCCAGTGACCTAGATCTGAGTTGCCAATCTGAAGGGAATCCTATTGGTTTCACCAATGATGAACTCGGTAGGGTCAGGGTTGCCGACTGGACTAAGGAAGTAGTAATTTTCATGCGACATGCTGGGAATTGCAACTGGTTGGAGAGATGCTACAAATCCAAAAGAACCAAGAAGAGGAAAACAAGATGAAGAGTTGGAAAAGCGATCTGTTGCGAAGAAAAGAGATCTAGCGATGAGAATTACCTCAGCGTACTCGGCCGACGGCGCGGCAGACGGGCTGGCGAAGGAAGACATCGCGCGGCGGGGGGGAGTCTGGCGGAGATGGAGTCGCTAGGGATCGCCTTGTGCGTCGGAGAAATCGCCGGAGAGAGAAAGGACAAAGTTGGCTTAGGGGTGAAAACGAAAGTAACGGGTGAAAATTTTTCGGGGGCAACGGTTAGTATTAAAGCACTAGAATAACGGTCAGAAAACGGCAAGGTGTGAATTTCACTCGGAGTTGATATATAGCAAATCCGAAACATTACCAAATATTCCGGACTTGGGGCGCATGTGTTAACGACCAAATTTGGTAATATCAGTATCGAAGATGAAGATTAGATCGAAGCGGAGTCAAAGACGAAGATCGATTCGGGAACAGAGTAAGAATCAGCTGGAATCCAAATCGGCTACGATCAGGATCGCGAGTCTGAGTCAAATTGGGTAAGCCGATACAGCCGATTCTGACAATACGACTCGGTATACATCATTGGGTTGAGTTAATATGCTTCGTGATGATTGCCACACATGGATAGAGTCCTGAGAAGGCAATTGTATCTTAATTAGGATTTTTATATAATTTCCTTAGAGATATATTGGGCAAAAGTCTGCCGCAAAGACTTATGGTAGTTTGTTAGAGATAAGAGTCGTGTCCGATACGGACATGTTTTGTAATTCTCGGGTATAAATAGACCCCGAGCCCATGTAATCAATTTAACACACGTTCAATACAATCTCGCGCATAGCCACTCTTTTTACTTTCGTTTTGTTTCGACAAGTTCTTGCTTTCGGGTTGAGCTGCATCGATTTCGATCTTCAACAAGAGGTAAAACTTGTTATGGCAGCTTGCGTTCTCGGGATTAGTGCTTCCATCTTTATGATACTCTAATCTTGTTTATGTAATTCGTCGAGTTATCATATATATTATATATCTTCGTAATATCGTTATCTAACCTACAATCGGCTAACATCTGTTGGTAGAGGCAGCCGATTAGGTTAAATAACGATGTTGGCTTAGATTATATAGGATATTTACTACTCTATGAAGCATCCAGTGGTTGATTGTCTAGATATTGTTCTTCTTTTCATACTTAATGCTGCATCAGTTGAGTTTGATCTTATTAAGTCGTGCTTAGAATATCAATCTCTAGCCTGCCTTCTGGTTGATGATTAGAGGTAGCATCGGGTTTAGCCGATCTTACCTGATTAACTATTTTTTACTCTATATGCTTCGTTGATATGTTAATCTGCCTTTATGTAAGATCTTGTTGCATTTAGTATATTAGGCTTTTGTTTGATATATTCTATTTGCTTTGATATCTTAGTATAGAGTGGTATCGGAGTATTAGCCGAAACATGCTAGATCTATCTGATCGGCTATGCTATGAATATATATAATCTCATTATTAATATATATTTCGATCTAAGTGATTTATACTGTCTTGGCATGGCGACGATCTATCCCAATCACTTGGTTTAAGCATATATCGATATAAGGATCATATATCGTTAATATCTACAGCCGATCGAGTAGATTTAGTTCTGTTTTATTTATTGATACTTGCCGATCGATGCATATATGACATCGGCTCAAAGATAAATGATATGTCATCGGCACCTAGCCGATCGGCTATCGTTTATAGATTTAACCACGGTTTCTTTGTCCTTGTTTCTGTTGATTGTAGGATCAAATCAACTGGCACGCTAGCATACCTGAAGGCGGTTTTGACCTGCGCTGATGTAAGCAGATCTTCCAGGCCTCGTGTTTTACGTCAACAGGTTGTAACACATGAGAGTTTCGGTGGGATGAGGATGGAGAATTGAAGAAAGAACTTTATCCTTTTCAATACCTAGATAGGGATGGTTATTGGGGGAATTCCTCCTTTATTTTGCCTAAACAAATCTGAACCATCCATTTTCATTGAAGATTTAATCCATCCATTTTCTTTAAAAATTTAATCTCGAACTATACTCCTGTTAATTTCAACATCACTACCAAAAAAGAAATTGGAACTAAAAATCAAATTTCCATCTCGCTGTCAATTCGGTCGAGAGTTGCCAAACAAACCGTCTCTTTCTTGTTGGAGAGCGCCGCGCCCAACCGGCAGGGGAAGAGGAAGAAGAGGTCATTCCGCCACGTCCCGGACCCATCGCCTCTCCCCGATGACGGCGGCGAGCTCCCCTCCTCTCGCACCACCCGCCACCATCCCCTCCTCCACCTCCGCCCTGCGGCACCTCCTACCGCTTTCCGGTCTCCGCTTCCGGCGATTACCAGCAGCTGTGGGCCGTGGCTACCGTTCTCGGCCCGGCTTCCGCTACCGTGCAGCCGCCGGCCCCTCTCCGCCCTCCTCTGAGCCGCCGCCACGGTCTCCCCACGGTAAGGCTGCTGTGCGTCCCCTTCCCTTTTTGCTTCCGCAGTTTTATGCCGTGCTCCCAAGTAATTGATTAATCGATTGAGGTTGGGATGTGTTGTACTAGAGAATTACTATGTACTAATTGTGTCCGATCCAGACTCATTTGCCGGGGATTTGAGATACCAAATGCTGATTGTCGGTTTGTCTAACGGCAAATGTATGCTTTATACATGTTCCATTTAATAAAAGGGTTGTGGGACAAAATGAATTGCTGAAGAAAGTGTCCTCTTCATCCGTAGTGTGTTAGTTTGCAGCAGAGCACATAGATGTAGGGGAACAATGTATCGTTAGCCATTTTTTTATGGTGTTCATGCAGGCCAGACATCCAGGCTTCAATATCATGAGAATGTTAGCTGTCCATATACCATGTTTTCTTTTGGTGCCTAGGAAACTAAAATATGAAGTATATTTGTTATATCTTAAAAGTTGAAACTGCTGCAACATATGTAATATATAGTTACTAGTATGTTGCCCTCCCTAGTAGAAGTAAAACAGTACAAATCATAAATTAGAATATCAGGTGGATGGCCTGATTTGCAAACAGCAGCTACTTAATGCTGCAATTGTAGGACTGAAATCACTAAACCACTGCAATCACACTTAGGCCCTGTTAGTTAGGTCGGATTGTCCTTAGTGGCTTAGTCATGGTCAGACCACGAGCCCTGTTTGCAATCTGTCAAACCAAATGTAAAATTGGTGTCTTCTAACCCCCTAACTTCTATTGGCCTGGAACTTTTCGACTAATATAAACTTTATCTATTTAGAAACTGTTCCAGGAAGAACTTTCGCACTTCGACTTATAGATCTGAACATATTGACCCTGAAATCATAAAAAACATGAAAATGTGGTCATTTTCAAACATCAGAAATGAACAATGAAAATTTTCAGAACTATTTCTTTCTGCCCTAGCAAGTTTTGGATGGATCAACTTGTACAAAAATAGACAAAAATGAAGAACAGTGAGGAAAAGCAAAAGGATTTTACACCTTTGGATTTATGAATTTTATCTTTGTTGCTTTAAAATGTTTACAAGGTGTATCCTTGGCACCCTTAACCACATGGGAAAACCCTAGATGAAAATGGAAAATTTCTAAATCCCTAATTCGTCTCTAAAAATCCTCAACAATTTTGCTCTCCCCGAGTGTTTATATACCCGCAACATGGCTGTCACAAGCCACAAATCTTTCTTTATCTAGGGCTCGTAGCTGTAGAGGAAAGACTCGCATAACCGAGTTTGTCCTCGCCAAACTTGGACTATTTTTAAATTATTATACTTTTCCATAAGATGCACATCTCCCATGAATACCATATGGAAATCTCACCTTCGCATGCACTGTTATCTACCCGTGTGTCCCACATGAACTCATTGACTATCTGAATGACTGAACCTCAACACCCCCATCTGTCTTGTTCCTATCTAAGGTCATCGACCACGCTCACCCTCAAGTAATAACTGTACATAACGTCATAACCAAACCAAGAAACAATTTTTTTACCACAAGTTCTTCTGAACTTGATTCAAATTAGCGTTTACACATCATATGTAATGTGTGTAAATCACTAAGAATATTGCAATAGCCATCCAACTCAAAACCAACTTGGACATAAGTCCTAATCAACCCAATCTTAGCTGGCCTTAGTCAGACTGTTGTTATGTGACCTGTCCAACCATGCAAACCTGAGGCGACCAAAAGTCAAACTAAAATGAGTCGTCCCCAGTTTGACCACTAGGGCCATAGTCAGACTACGGTACCATACTGGTCAGACCACTAAGCACATGGCACTTCACCTCTCAAACACAAATTTTCAATCATTGCAATATTATCATAATTGTTCCTCACGTACATTGATCTTGCACATAAATCTCACAATACTTTGGTTTTTAGTTTTCTTGGTGGTCTTCAGCATTCTTCGCAACAAAGGGAACTCATCAACAATGGGAAAAACTCTAGTGATTTTTTTCCTCGAAAACGCAAGAGAAATGTGTTTCATTTCATTAAGGGGAAGGAAGAAAAAGAAAAAAAAAACAAAGTAGGAGAACCAAAAGCCCTCCCACCGAAAAACACACCCACACACCCAGCCAACACTGGCAAGCGCTAGCTGCATAGGTTTGCCATCCCACTAGAAACTTTTGGAGGGCTGACTCTGTGTGCTGTTCTTTTTTGTGGGGTTTGTGTTGAACTTGAGGCAGCATCGTCAACAAACTATAATCGTTATCTTGTATACTTAGGAATGCTTAATTTCTTGATGCTATTTTAATTTCAGACATCATAGTTGGAGTTGTATCTACTTGTTTGATTTACTTTGTCAGTGCAACTTTTAGTTAAATCATAAATATAGAGATTTCATTAGTTGTTTAGTGATGTTCATCAACATTTGTTTGAAATTTATTATGAATTATGTACATCATGTGTATCACTTGCTTGCAACAACCAAAACGAGATTGTTTCACAATGCTATCAAGGAATTGTGTCTAGGAACAGTCAATCTCTGGTGAACTTTGTGGACATTATCTTTATACTCCTAGTTCTTAATAATTGTATGCATTTTAACTTTTAGCCAGTAGAGCAGTGCAATCATTTTTGTATTTTCTTCTCTAGTTCTACGGTTCTACCTATTACTTTCATGCGCAACATATTTCTAGTGTATCTCAGGATTGTAGTTCATGCTTAATGGATGCATGCATTTAACCATATGTGCTAGTCTTTTCTTCCTTTTGACAGATTGGCAAGAGAGGTTATCAAGATTACAGGATAGGATACGCATATTCTTTGCAGTTCTGTTCTGGATGGCACTGTTTTTCTGGGGAAGTGCTTGGGATGGGAATAACAATTCAGGAGGCACAAAGCGCCAACGATTCCGTAAGAAATCGTGAAGATCCTTTATCAAAGTTCACTGGTATGTAGCTCTGATATCTCAAAGCACACGCTCAACAAACAATGTAGCTCAATTGTTATGTAGCAAGAAGCGCTTTTGGCTAAATCATATATTTTGTTCCATAAATCAAGGCAATAGTAAAGGAAAATGTATAGTGCCTGTTTGTTAATACTTATCCGGTAAAGAAAATTTTCTTGTAGCATAACAGTGTCAAGTTACTAGGAAAAAAGTATTGCACAGTAACAGCGCACCAACCTGACTAGTAACTTGCTCCTGCTAACGCTATGGTAACATTAGGTAATGCAAATCAATAAACCAAAGACTATCATATGTTAACAAGATCAAGCATATGATTAAATAAATTTAAAATTTACGTAAAGATGAATGATAGAGTCATTATATTTTAATAGACATAACCATGTGCTCAATATAACATCGCAACTTCTATATCTTCAAAACTAGATGACGTGCTAAGAAATTCTTTTATAACTACATAAATATTATTTGCTCATGATGTACCAAATAACTACAAGCGACTCCAACAAAAAGTTTTCCATAACAAGTCACTGACATGTTGTTCATGGACCCACATCTCAATGAGAGAATGAAGGTCAACTTTTGGTCTTTTGGGCCAAATAAGGATTTTATCCCATAATATTTGAATAAGTAAATTATCAAAATTACATTATCATTCATAAGTAAAATGAGTTAGGTAAAAGGAAACGTAAAGACCGCAATATACATCCATCCATCCATGTGTGACTCCAAGACCAACCGAAAAAGAAAAAACACATTCCCAAACTCAAACCAACAAGGTCAACAGAAAAAA
Organism: Oryza longistaminata; assembly: GCA_009805545.1. Lineage (NCBI taxonomy): Eukaryota > Viridiplantae > Streptophyta > Magnoliopsida > Poales > Poaceae > Oryza > Oryza longistaminata. The sequence goes on along the minus strand of CM020179.1, from coordinate 20,655,418 downwards.
ATGCTTGTGTCATTCTTTCTGACAGTAGTTGGATTCGGGTTGGATCAGTTTTTGGGTAAATTACAATAGCCAGGAAGTTTTGCACCACTAATCAAATTGGTCTCTCCAAAGGCATGCATTGACATGGAATATATCATATGCAGTATACTGCGATCTAATTTTGCTTCCATTTTGATTTCATGCGACGGCAGGTAATACAAAGGTGGGTGCTGCTCCTTGCCAAAGTAGTTCTGATACCCGAAAGGAGGCTGGCTCGATGGTGGGTACGTCTGCGTGTACCCTTCATTCCACAGCAACAAAAACCTAAAATAGATCAGAGAATATCGATGAAAAGAATTATAATTTGTTTTACACCATTTGTAATATCTAAGCAAATTTTTAGAGTGTATTTGCTGCTCACTGCTAGGGCAGTGATAGGAAGTGGAGCAGATTGATATTTAAACCTATACTATTATGAGAAGCATTTTGTTAACCTTAATGCTGATGATGGTCTGAACACCTCAAGGTTAGCATAGAAATGAAGCACATCTGTTCATATCCAGATTCAGTTTGTACCAAAAAGAGCATATCTAGCCATCATATCACAGTTCCTTTTTAGCTGGAGAAATCAAGTATAACGATATGTAGTACGTACATGATAATTGATGCCTTAGTTTGGGAGCAAATTAACTCACAAAAGAAATGAACCACATTAACCATGAGAAATCATTAAAAATTGAAGTGATTGCCTTGGAATAATATCAACTAGAGGATGGGGCGCGCCTATTGCGCGCCTCCTGTACGTAGTTTGTTGCATTACTTCTATTGAATATCATGTACTCCCTCCATTTCATATTTATAAGATTTTCTAGCATTGTCCACATTCTTACGTATGTTAATGAATCTAAACATATATATGTGTCTAGATTCATTAACATACGTAAAAATGTGGACAATACTAGAAAGTCTTATAATATGAAAACGGAGGAAGTATGTAATTATGATTATACAGAGAAACAAAGAAAAATACATGATATTGTGTGACTCTAAAATATAATTGTCAATTGTATTCTGTCTGACACCATCAAAACATGCAACAGATCATAAAATTGGCGAAATAACATTCATATTAGAGTACTTTTCAAAGCCAAGATTCACAAAGTCATGCATATACAGTAATTGCATGTGCAAAAATTATAACTTGACTCAAGCAAAACTAATTACAGGAAAGACATTATTAGAAAGCAAATTCTTCATATCTTCTGGTAAATGTTGCTTCTTTTTCCTTCCCCATCTCCTAGGAACATGTATTATAAGGAGCCTTGTATATGAAATAATCGTTCCTCTTTTATAAGGAAAATCAACATTCTCTTCAAATAATCGTTTTGACCCTTCTGATCATGAAAATCAACATTATGCATTTCCCACTTGTCATATCATCGATAACATCATCCATATATCATGTGTACCAAATAGAATGACAGTTAAGCAACCAATGCACCATAAGGAGGAAAGGAAACCTTCTCTAAAGTAATATATAGCACCGTACAAAAAATGGCGGGCACTGTTTTGAGCTCTTATGTCATATTAACAATGCTTCCAGACTTGTCAGTGAAAGGCTAGCATGCACCATTCAGAATTTCGTACCTTGTATACTCGCTAACCTTAAAACTCACACAAATTATTCAGGATTCAGTGCTTACCTTATATTCAAACTTAAAACATACAGCAACCAAGGATAAAGTCTGTTGTACACAATTATGTTCTAAGAAAACAAATCGGTTAGGAACATGATTATGCAGCTAAACAGAGGAAACATACATAATTTGCAGCCAAAATACCACTCTAGAGAGCACTGCCACCTAATTGTCACAACTCTTTCACTCAGAAATTGTCACAACTTAAGAGGCCTTTTTCTCCAAGTAACCAAAGAGTTATGGTTCCAAATTAGTCTGCAAAAACAGCTATGGAATTATTTTCTACTCCCTTTGTCCCAAAATATAAGGGATTTTAGGTGATGTGACATATTCTAGTACTACGAATTTGGTCAGTAAGGTTGTCTAGATTCATAGTAATTATGATGTGTCATATCCACCTAAAATCGCTTATATTTTAGGTTTCACGAGCTCCGGAAGTGATCTAATGGATACGAGTGGAACGTGGGAGGGCGAGAACGCGGCTGCCGAGTCGGCCGTCGCCCCATGGTGGCGCGAGCAGATAAGAACGGGAAAGTAGAGAAGAGAGATGAGATAGTAGATTGAATCTTGCTTGCCTCTATTAATGAAAATGGTGCTTATATAAGCTTACAATCGAATGGATGAAACCAAATCCTAACAAAGCAAGTTATCTAACAAACTGAAACTGAATAACAAACTGGATAGTTCTTCACGCACTGTTGCGCGTCTGGCAAGTGCAACTCACGGCGCCGTCGTGCCCTCTGCGTCGCGGCAACCCCGCGCGTCTGCTTCTCCTCGCGTTGTGACTTCGTTCTCTTGCGTTGATACGTAGTCCCGGACCATGCATCTCTCCCCTCCTTTGCAAACAGCTGTCCTCGAGCTAGAACTCTGGGTAATGATGGCGAAACGAAGCCTCATTCTCCGTGTCGCATCTGCTGCAGCATGCTGTCCCACTGGATCAAGACTTCCATTCACTGCGTGCTATCCTTCCATGAATCACGGCAGCGACGCGGTAGCACCCTGCCATTGACGGTGGTTGGCAGGTTGGAGTCGACGCCAGTGGTTTGCCATGGTACTGCTTGAGGACACCAAATGTGGAACAAGTGTGAAGACGCGGCGCGCCGGCAATCGAAGGCGATAAGCCACCTCACCGATTATGTCAGAAACCTGAAACGGATCCGTAGAATTTCGGCGATAGCTTCCCGCGAGAGAATCCAGGCAAGGATGCCGCCTGATGGTGCAGGAGGCGAACCATACCCAGTCGCCCACGCCGAACGCTAACCACTCCCGGTGTTTGTCGTCGTGTTAAGCTTAGCATAGTCTTGTCGCCCTGGACCAGGCGATCATCGAGATTTGGAGGAACCTCATCGCGATGCGCCAGGGGCCGTGTTCAGCCGCACACCGGGCTGATCCACGATCATAAGTACGTAGCGCCAGTGGTGGTCGGCCATAGACGACTTGAAATGGTGTCGTCATAAGCGAGGATTGGAACGCCGTATTGAAGCAAAAATTCCGCCACGGCACCACCCGAAGCCACTGGTGTGGCCGATCTCCTGTGAGACACCGGAGATACATCCCGACGACACGGTTGGCTGATTCCGACTGGCCGTCACTCTGCGGATGGAACGCGAGCTGAGGTTGAGCTTCAACCCGGATAGGGAAAGAGCTCTCTTCCAGAACATGCTCGTGGAACACGGGTCGCGTACTGACGATGGAGCTGGGGGATGCCGTGGAGGCGTACCACTTCGCCGGAAGAATGCCTGAGCCACCGAGGTCGCCGTGTACGGGTGGCCCAATGGGAAAGTGCGCATACTTGGAGAATCGATCAATGACGTGAGGATGACAGATTTCCCGTGAACGCGCGCAGACCCTCGACGAAGTCCATGTGATGTCCTCCAAATTGTCGTCGGCACGGCAGTGGTTGAAGTAGCCCGGAGGGTGGAGATGGCTCCGAACTAGTTTTGTTGACACACCGCGCCAGTGCGGCTGTGGTCCTGGACAGCTTCTTGGTGCCCGGTGTGTCGCAGTCCGCTCGAAAGTGGTGCAACGTGCGTTAGACGCCCTCGTGACCAGCGTGCGCCGTCGCCAGCAGCGTTGGTAGCGATGGGGACAATGCTGGCACGAAGGCGGCCTTGTGGGTGATGAGACCGTCACACACTGCCCACGCTAGTCCTGGGTGCCGTCACGGATTCTTGTCCGGAGAGCGGACAGGTCGGTGTCCTCGCGACTTCCTGGCGCAGATCGGCGACACTTGGAAGGACGCACAGATATCGCATTGAGCGAAGCCGTGGCGTCTTCCTGATCACGACGCGAGAGCGCATCTGCCACCAATGTTCACCCCCCTGGCCTGAACTTCACTGTAAAATTGACCCATTAGCTTGCTTATGCAACGATGTTGTGGGATGGTGGAGAGGTGTTGGTTGAGGGCAGGACTTGAGGCTGTAGTGGTTCGTCCGTAGTGAACGTGCGTCCCCACAAATACGCCGCAATGGTGCACCGCCTGCACGAGACCGTGAGCTCCGCGCTTGTACACGGCGAGCCCTGCATGTCACGGCGCCAGCGGCCGGGCTGAAGACGCGAGGCGCCCGGCGCCCTGGTGCAGGAATGGCGCCGATGCCGGAGCCGGTTGTCGCACTCGACAATGAACGCCTTGGCGAAGTCTGGCAGCTGGAGCACGGGTGCAGACGACAACGCTGTCTTGAGTGGCGACGAGCCGCATCGGCCGTTGGTGAACCAGCGGAACGCCTCATGCTTGAGCCGCGTCGTGAGTGGGGTTTGCGATCGGCGCCGTTAGTCGCGTTTGAAACTTGCGGTAGTAGCCGGCGAGAACCGAGGAAGCCACGGACCACACGCACCGACACGGCGGAGGCCAGTTTTCCACCGCCTGGATTCTTCTGTTCATCATCGCCACTCCCTCAGCAGACACGACATGGCCCAGGTAGTGCACGGTGCGTTGCCAAATCGACACTTTGGAGCGCTTGAGCGCCAGCTTGTTGTCGTGGGACGACGCGAAGGACGGCGGCGGATATGTTGGCAGATGCCTCGACCACGTTGAGCTGTAGATCAAAATATCATAAAAGAAAACAAGGACGAAGCGGGCGGAGGAATGGGGCGAGCAGATGTTTCATGAGTGCTTGGAAATTTGGCTGGCGCACTTGTTGAGGCCAACGGATCACAGGGACTCGAAGTGCCCTTGATGCGTGCGGAACGCCGTCTTGTGGTGTCGGGCGTCGTGCATCCGCACCTGGTGGTACCGCGAAGCGCAAATCAAGCTTGGAGAAGAAGCATGCACCGCGCAATTCGTCAGCAGCTCATCGACAATGGGGATGGGTAACTTGTCTTTGGCCGTAACCGCGTTGAGCGCCTGGTGGTCGACACAAAATCGCAAAGTGGCGTCGCTTTTGCAGACAAGGAGCACGGGGAGAGAATGGCGACGTGCTTGGCCAAATTATCCCTTGCTGAAGCATGTTCGCACATTGCCCGCTCCAACTTATCCTTCTCTGAAGCTGGCGGGTTAGCGATATGGCTCGTACTGACGCGCACCGAACCTGTCTTCAAATGGATCCGGTGATCGATGGTGCAGGCAGGCGGCAGGTCCTTGTGGCTCGGCGAAAAGGTCGTTCGATTCTGCCAGGAGGCGCGGCAAGAGGTCGTTTGCGAGCGCTGCACACAGCGGTGGCCGGCTGTCCGTTTAAGCCGTAGAGCGTGATTTCGCTGCGTGCTGCCCACGATGGCCATCCGCATGGATTTGAAGTCCCATAGGAATGGGGCCTAGGATGCGCAGCCCAGGCGTGGCCCAAGATGAGTGCCACGGAACAGATGTCTAGGCATAGCAGTCGATTGTGAACGGCTCGCCCATGATCATGGATGTCCAGGTCGCGGCAGAGGCCGTGCTGACTAGCCGATCCCCGTTGGCGACGATCGTGCAAGTTGCTGTGCACCGGAGAAGTGGTCAAGTGTGTAAGACGTCCACAGGGTGACACGCGTTTGTCACCCACTATCACCGGAAGACTCATAGTGTGCACCCGTCATGCGGAGATGGCATTCAGAAACAGCGTGTAGCTTCGTCGGCGCTGTGGTCATGCATCGGCCACCGGAATATCGTCATCGGGTGCGGTCTCGTCATACTCGATGTAGAAGAGACGAGCACATTTGGTGCCCACGGACGTAGGGTGGCGGAGGGTGCCAACACCCCACTATCCCAACACCACTATCACTACACCCCCCCTCCCAATTTTTAGTCTGTATTAAAGCAATTTTACTCTATATAAGGTTAACTAAGATAAATATTTATCTAGTTTATTTGTGTAGCTTGAAATTATTATCAATTTAGTTAGTTAGCAAGTCTAAAAAACATTAGGAAGAAAACATGATGCAAAATTAGCGTGTGATTTCTCATCTTTTTCAAAGTAAAATGTTATCAATATTGGTTATTCGGTCTCATGGGCGCTTATCCTCATCCCACACCCCCTAATCTCAAATGCTGGCTTCGCCCCTGCAATCCCGTCGGCCTGCTTCAGTGCCCTTGCGTTCGAAGCCCGAGCAAGGCTCATGCCTCCTGGAGATTGTTCGGGCGGGTGATCTCGACGTCGATTGCCAAGTCTTCTCGGACCCTGCGGTGAGCAACTAAACTTGCTGGTTTTCCAGTCAGCAAATCCGCTGTCCGGACTGGCGAGGGTAAGAACCGACACTGGTACGCGCCACAGGTCGTCGTCTGCGAACACGCCTTAAAGTTCGCCGAGAGGGTTGTGACGAATTGGTGGGCCGAACTGGGTGTAGCAGAGATCCTTGAAGGTGTCCCAATCTGGTGGCCGCCTTGTGTTGTTCATGTGGAAGTACCATTCTTGCGCATCGCCGGTGAGGTGGTATGTCGCGAGCCACACGCGATCGCCAGCATCCGTGCATTGGCCGTTGACGAATTGCTTCACAGTGATTGAGCCAATTTCAGAGGATCTTCCTTGCCGTCGAACTTTGGGAACTCCAGCTTGTAGTAGCGTGGAACGCCACCACAATTGTTGCCACTGCCGGAGCTGTGGTTCTGTGGCGGTGTCAGCGCCCGACGGCAACTGAGATGGGTTCGGCAGGATGGCCGGTGCCCACTGAGTGCGTGGTGAGGATAGAGTTGTTCGGTGGAGCGG
>CM020179.1:20621135-20632922 GCA_009805545.1 Oryza longistaminata | reverse complement strand
GCCCTTTGATATGTTGCACCGGCATTCTTCAACCCAAAAGTCATGACAACCCACTCAAACAAACCAACAAATCCTGGGCATCTAAAAGCCGTCTTGTACATATCCTCTTCCGCCATAAAGATTTGATTGTAGCCGGCATTACCATCTAAAAAGCTAATCACCTTATGACCCGAGGCATCATTAATCATCATGTCAGCTATAGGCATAGGATACTCATCTTTGGGAGTGGCTTTATTCAAATCTCTAAAATCTATGCAAACTCTAATCTTACCACTCCCCTTCTTCTCCACCGGGACTATGCTAGAAACCCACTCCGCATAACGACATGGCCTAATAAACCCCGCCTTCAACAACCGATCAATTTCCTCTTTGACTCGGTCATATAGTAAAGGATTAAAACGACGAGGTGGTTGTTTACCCGGTTTAATTGGAAGCCGATGCTCAATAAGCTCACGGCTAAGACCCGGCATCTCATAGTACTCCCATGCAAAGCAATCAACATACTCTTTAAGTAGCTCGATTATCTTAACCTTATAATCGGCTTTCATGTTTTTGTTTACAAAAGTCGGCCTTGGTTTAGTTCCATCACCTATGTCTACTTCCTCCAATGAATCGGCCGAAGTAAACCCTTGTCCAAGCTTCTCTACTTCATCAAAATCTTCAACGGTTTCACCAATATCGTTCTTTGTAGACCGATATTCTTGCACCCTTTTTGTAACCACTCTAAACTAGCATCTTTACTCATTATACAAATTTATATGGCTTAGCCGTGCTACACTAGCCAGCTTTACAGAGATAGGTACAAATTTGCCATCGGAGATACTAATAAAATCATAGCTAGAAAGATCCTTCCCCGATAAACATTGGATATTCCCAAGACGCCACTCAAAAGTAGCATCAACCATTGCAACCTTGGCCGATGTATCCGCTTGAACAATTTCAACATCATCGCCGTCCCATTAAATTAAACATTGATGCAAGGTAGAAGGCACACAATAATTGGCATGAATCCAACAACGTCCCAAAATAATATTGAAGTTACCTTGCACATCGACGATGAAGAAAGCGGTTTGTAGCCTCTTGTTTCCCACGGTAAGCTCCGCCGAGAAGATACCTCTCGCCTCCGTTGGTTCACCGTTGAAGCCATTGAGAATCATGTTAGTCTTCTTCAACTCATCATCCTCGCGCCCCAACTTCTTGAATAACGAGTACGGCATCAAGTTCACAGCGGCACCTCCATCTACTAGCATCCTAGAGACCGGCTTCCCATCAACATGGCCTTTGAGGTAGAGAGGCTTCATGTGACGGTTTGATTCATCGGGCTTCTCAAAAATCGCGTCTTTAGGACCTAATGAGAATTGAGCAACTTCTGCTTCATCCATAGCACAAAACTCCATAGGCAACATACACACCATGTTGATATCCATGTCCTCCTTTGGAGACGATTCACCTTTGTTAACCGATTGTTCCTCCTTTTCCTCTACATCAACCGGTTTTGCCTTCTCTATGGATTTAGGCCTCCATACCGGTGGTGGTCGTAACTCATTGAATCTTTTATCTCTTTGTTCTTCGGCCTTTTTCTCCCTTAGTTCTTGGGCCCGAAGACGTTGCAACCTTCTCTTTTGCATAGCCGTCAAATCCTTAGGCATCCACCTAGGATTCGGCTCTGTTCCAGGAGGCAAGTAATGTCCTCTATTAACCTTGTTTGAAGACGATGAAGCCCTCACATCGTCCCTTGCAATTCTCCTATCAAACCGGCGCTGGAGACCGGTCAGACCGGTCGTAGACCACCGGTCAGACCGGCCAGATGCGCCGGTCAGACCAACATTGTGCGCACGGTCAGACCGGCCTGAAGCCCCGATCGGACCGCTATCTGGTCGACGGTCAGACCAGCCTGATGGCTCGTTCAGACCGGCCACATGGCTGCGGTCAGACCGGCCGACAACGAAAAGCTGGTACCGGCTTCGGATTTTTTGTTTAGGGGCTCTCCAATTCCATCTCCAGAAGGTATAGGTACATCATGAGACCCCACTTTAATAGTAATCACTTCCGAAGTCCTTTCTTCCACCTTGACGCGCTTTCTTTCCCACTTTTTTTCATTAGCCCGATTTTTACCATAAAATCGGCTATTGTTTGGTGAAGACAAACGCTCATGAATTGGCCTCCGTGGTCCTCCCCACCCTTGGTTGAATTGCATTGGAGGCATATGATTGTACATTGGCGGCGTTGCCCCCCATGGCATAAAGTAAGGATAAGGATAACCCGGCGGCGGCATCGGATAAGGACCCCATGACATGTCTTGTGGATGATGATATGAAGGTGAATGCGACCGTCTTGGTGAATGACCAAATCGCTCCCTAGAGGGTGATCTTGGTCTTTTCCCTTTGTTGCGAATCTTCTCACCACCTTGCTTCTCATACTTCTCCAAAAGCATATCAAAAGTCACCTTGGTTTTCCTAGGGGCCTTAGAAGTTGAAGCTTCACTCCTATTCTCCTTCCAAACGCCAACTTCCGGCTTCTTTGGCACCACCATCTTAGGCCTTGGTTCACCAATGACCACTTCCTTTCCCTTAGCAGATTCGGCTTGCTCCGGCCCAATCAACACCTTCTTATCATTAAAATTAATTGTATTCACCGGAAAAGGATCATGATCAAGCTTCATCTTGGAGCCATCGGTGAAAATGGTCTAGCAAATTTTTTATTATCTTTAACCCGGCTTTCTTGAGCCAGAGCCCTTTGCATGAGTTGACTAACATCAAGAAATTGTTGGCCATCTAGCTTCTCTCTAAGAGGAGCAACTAAACCATTAAAAGCAAGCCCGGCCAAATCTCTATCAGTTATATTCAAAGTATAACATCGGTTTCTAACATCTCTAAATCTCTTAATGTAATCAACAACAGATTCATTATACTTTTGCTTAACCGATGTTAAATCACATAACCTAAGCTCAGTTTCTCCAGTATAGAAATAATCATGAAATTGTTCTTCTAATTGAGCCCAAGTATGAATAGAATTTGCCGGTAGAGAAGTAAACCATGTAAAAGCATTATCGGATAAAGATAAAGAAAATAAACGCAATTTAAAAGTATCACTATTAGCCTCACCACATTGCGCTAAAAATTGACCTACATGCTCCCATGTGGTCTTACCATCCTCACCACTAAATTTGGTAAATTCGGGAACACTATAATTTCTAGGAAACGGCACATTATCATAATAATCCGGATATGGCTTTTTGTAAGCTCTAGCAAGATTCCTAGTTTCGATCCCGAATCTATTCCTCATAATATCACTAATCATATTCTCCATGTTATTAGGCCCTTGTGGATTTGGTGGTGGGTTTGGTGGCCTAATAGGTTGGGTTTGTGGCGCAATATAATTATATTGGCCTTTCCTAGTATCGGGAGGATATCCCCTAGAAACATCATTGTAAACATTAGGAATATGTGGGGGAATTTGAGGACTAGTGGTGGTAGTAGATACAGGGGGATCAAATGTTCTAAAGTGTTACAAATAACTAGCCTTAGTCATTGGATCAATTCCTGTATCTGGACAATTGCGCCGGTCTGACCGGCCCAGGGCCCGGTCTGACCGTCGTCATGTTGCGCTGTCAGACCGGCCTGAGGGCCGGTCTGACCGACGGGGTAATACCCGGTCTGACCGGCCACCTGGCCGGTCGGACCGACGGCTGTGTCGCGGTCTTGTGGGCAAATTTTGGTTTTCTTTATGCTTGGCTTAGTCCTTTACCAAATGTTCTACAATATACCGGTGAATTTACCAAATGTTCTACAATATGCTATTGGGCTGGGCCTTCTTTTCAAAAACACCCAAAGTACCCTTAGAGACATATACAAGATTAGCAATTGATTTATTTTATTAGAAGTTTTCAAAAAAAATATAAATTTTTTATGCGGCCTCCTTACACAACATAGAAGTTTATATACATATTTCAAGTTTTTTCTAGCATATTTAGTTTTTTTAAAAAAATATTTGTACGTGGTATATGAGAGAAAATTTGTTTATACGAGAGATAATAGCACAAAAATATCTTATGTAGTGTATGAAAGATGATTTATATTAAAAACATCAATAAAATGTATTTTATATAGCATATAACAAATGAGTTATATATTTTTTTACAAAAAATATAAATATAAAAAACTTGAAACTTCTATACAAACTTCCATGTTGTGTAAGGATGCTACATAAAAGTTTTCATATTTTTTTGAAACTTCTAATCGGATAAATCAATTGTTGAACTTGTATGTCCATAAGGGTATTTTACGTATTTTTGAAAAGAATGTCCAGCCTAATGGCGCAGTGTAGAACAATCGATAAAGTCATCGATATATTATAGAAGGAGACAATGTCGATGGCAAATCGTTGAACTCGAACAAACCCATAGGTATAGAATAGATTTGTTGGCAACTTTTTTGACAAGTTGACAAGCACGATCGCAGCACCTTAAGCCTTGCGGTGATCCTAGAGTCGCCAACCACCTCGATCTAGCAAAGAGCTAACCCTAGATGGGTTTTGATAACTAAACTGGCTAGCGGAGCCGATTTCTAGATAACTACCTGTCTCGTGGGCAAACGGAAGGTTTTCAGGACAAACCTACAAAGAGATGTCGCACTCTCGCAGCGGCGGCGGACGGTTTACAGCGCAAACCGACAAAGATGGACAAACTAAGAGAAAAACTAAAAGCAATATGAAAAGAACGATTCAATTGATTGATAGTAGATTGATTTTTAGAATGAACCGGCCTTGTCCCTTATATAGGGGTTGGTCTTGCCCTCTACAGGCCCTCCTCCACGTCCAACTCGGGGTAGAAACCAAAGGAAACCCGAAACATGCCTTCCCGAGCAAGGAAACATCGAAACCCGATGAAACAGGGTCGGACTCGAACCTGCCGGTCAGACCGGCCACATACCGCCGGTCTGACCGGCCCTCAACCGGCGGTCTGGCCGCCCAACACATGGCGGTCAGACCGGCCCACTCGGAGGAAACCGGTAGATTTCCAAATTTTGTCAATCTTTCCTATTTTAATCCTAGGTGCCAAATTTGGGTGCAAACAGGTTGGTTTGTTGTAAACTCACGGGATAAACTCCTGTGATTCAATCTCTTGTAACAGCCACGGTAGAGGCTCTTTCTACCTATATAAATACATGCGAACCCGAGACAAAGGGTATCGCTTCTCCCATTTATTATACATGGTATCAGAGCCTTCTCCCTCCACCAAACTCATCTCAATTCGATCTAGATTAGATGGCGTCTTCTTCTACTGCTGCGGCACCTGCTATCCTAGGGCAGGTGGTCACCGAGAAGCTGACGAAGACAAACTTCGTCCTTTGGAAAGCTCAAGTCCATCAGGCGTTGAGGGGAGCCCAACTGGCGGGCTTCCTGGACGACTCCATCAAGCCTCCTTCCAAGATGGTGGTACTGCAGGACAAGGACGGCAACCCTGGTGAAAAGGTTGTCAATGCGGCGTACACCCAATGGGTGGCGCAGGAGCAACAAGTGCTGAGTTATCTCCTGATGTCTCTGTCACGGGAGGCACTCACGCAGGTGGCGACGCTCACCCGAGCGTCGGAGGTCTGGTCTGCCATCGAGGGGATCTATGCCTCTCAGTCGCGCGCGCGTGTGATCAACACTCGTCTGGCACTGTCAACAACCAAGAAAGAAAATCTCCGCATATCTGACTATGTCGGTAAGATGAAATCGCTTGCAGATGAAATGTCTTCTGCAGGAAAGCCCATGGATGACGAGGAGCTGGTGACCTACATCCTCGCCGGGCTGGACTTCGACTACAACTCGGTGGTCTCATCTGTGGCAAACCGGGCTTAACCAATCTCTGTTAACGAGCTTCATGCTCAATTGACAGGGTTTGAGTCACCGCTCAATTGACAGGGTTTGAGTCGCGCATGGAGCTGCTTCAGGGGGCCGCCTAGTCCTCTGCAAACTCTGCATCGCGAGGAGGGCGCGGCGGAGGCGGAGGCGGAGGAGGACGTGGCGGTCCCAACGGCGGAAATCGTGGCCGTGGTGGTTTTGGCCGAGGCGGAGGCGGCCGCGGCGACGGCAAGCCGAAGCCCATCTGCCAGCTTTGCGGCAAGATTGGGCACACTCGTCCAGTGGAGGTGATGTCTCCAGCCCACACACGTTTGATGCAGCACAACAGATCCAGCAGCGTCCAGTGACAAGATCACAACATGGTGTTCATCGCCCAAAGAAGTATACGGATGGTACTGTCAGGTATGGTTGTTTGACTGAGACAGGTGAGCCATCTAGTTTACAGGAAGCTCTTAGCAGTGCAAACTGGAAACAGGCAATGGACAAAGAATTTTATGCTCTTTTGCATAATAAAACCTGGCATTTAGTACCACCGGTCAAGGGTAAAAATATTATAGATTCTAAATGGGTTTACAAGATTAAAAAGAAAGCAGATGGCACTATAGACAGATACAAAGCCAGGTTAGTAGCAAAGGGTTTTAAACAATGGTATGGGATAGACTATGAGGATACTTTTAGTCCTGTTGTTAAGGCTGCTACTATAAAAATAGTCTTGTCCATTGCAATGTCTCAAGGTTGGAGTCTGAGACAGTTGGATGTGCAGAATGCCTTTTTACATGGTTATTTAGATGAGGAAGTATATATGAGACAACCTCCTGGTTTTAAAGATGCTAGACAACCACATTTTCTGTGCAAACTTGATAAAGCTTTATATGGATGGAAACAGGCTCCTAGGGCATGGTATTCTAGGTTGAGTAAGAAACTGCAAGAACTTGGTTTCAGCTCTTCAAAGGCAGATACCTCCCTATTTTTCTATAATAAGGGGCATCATAAAATGTTTGTACTTGTTTATGTTGATGATATCATTGTTGCTAGCTCATCTTCCCAGGCTGTAAATGCGTTGTTGAAAGATCTGGAAAAGGACTTTACTCTAAAAGATCTAGGTGATCTGCATTACTTCTTGGGAATAGAAGTTAAGAGGACACCACAAGCTCTATTACTCTCACAGGAAAGGTATACTACTGAACTTCTTGAAAGAGTTAATATGGCATCGTGTAAACCTGTGAGTACACCTTTGCCAACTGCTGAAAAATTGTCTGTTGAGATTGGAGATGAATTGGGGCTAGTGATGTGACATAGTACAAGAGTATTGTTGGTGCTTTACAATATCTTACTATAACTAGGCCTGATATATCTTACTCAGTGAATAAAGTATGTCAGTTTTTGCAAACTCCTACAACAGCTCATTGGTCAACAGTCAAAAGGATTTTCAGGTATTTGAAGGGAACTTTGGGTCTAGGACTCAAGATTGTTAAGTCTTCATCAAATCTTGTTAGTGCTTTCTCTGATGCAGACTGGGCAGGGTCTGTTGATGACAGGAGATCTACAGGGGGTTTTGCTGTGTTCTTTGGTGATAATTTGATTTCATGGAGTGCAAGAAAGCAAGCCATTGTCTCACGGTCTAGTACTGAAGCAGAGTATAAAGCACTAGCCAATGCAGCAGCTGAAATTATTTGGGTAAGAAAGCTATTAACTGAATTAGGTATTTTACATCCTAATGCTGCAAGACTTTGGTGTGATAATTTGGGTGCAACTTATATGACTGCAAACCCTGTGTTTCATGCTCGGACGAAACACATTGAAGTTGATTATCATTTTGTGCGTGAACAAGTAGCTCAGAAATTGTTGGATATACAGTTTGTGAGCTCACAAGATCAGGTTGCTGATGGTTTCACGAAACCGATTTCTCTTCAGCAGTTGATAGGTTTTCGACACAATCTCAATCTTGGTAAGTTGTGATTGAGGGGGAGTGTTAAGATAAGAGTTGTTATCTCATGTATACTCATCTGTAGTTTGTTAAGATAGATAGATAAGGTTGGTTTGTTGTAAACTCACAGGATAAACTCCTGTGATTCAATCTCTTGTAACAGCCATGGTAGAGGCTCTTTCTACCTATATAAATACATGCGAACCCGAGACAAAGGGTATCGCTTCTCCCATTTGTTTTACAGAAACCCGTGGAGAAGGACCTAACGTGAATTGTACCTCGGGTTAGTTTAGTGCTCAATTGATCAAACCTTGACTTTGTTCACTTTAATCAGGCGTAGTGCGGTTCTTTTAAACAATTTTCAAAGTTTAGGCATTATCAAAGAATGTGGCAAAAAGCTTTCCGTACTCAGTTATCATAGGGAACAGCTTGCACTAAGCTATAGTGCAGGCTCCATCGATTTAAGCACAGTAGAAGAAATGAACTTGTTAGCGAAATAATCAACATAAATATTGATAGAAGTAGGGATTACAATATACAGCCAGCCACTGTCTTATCTTTGTAACCGATCAATAGAAACTGGGATCAGGAGATCGGCGGGGCAGCCGGTCTGGCAATTGGCAGGGAAGTCCACGGCAGTGACTGAAAATATATATCAGCCCCGCAATCACAGCAGCGGGAAAGGTGTTGAGACTGGACTGGACCTCTGTAAATACAGCAGTAGGGAGACCTTTCGTGAAGATGTCGGCGTATTGGGAGGAGGTTGGAACGTATTGGACATGGACCTCCCCAAAGTGACATGGTCATGGACTCCCGGACGAAGTGAAGATTGATCTGGATGTGCTTCGTCCGTTGGTGCTGAACAGGGTGGATGGATAAGTAGATGGCGCTGATGCTGACACTATCGAGCTGATCACCGTTGGCAGTACTGTCATCCGTACGTTCATCGACATTGTCTTCAAGTGGTTGCCATCGACGACATACTCGAGCTTGGTGCCACCGCCGGCCTCGCCCAAACGGCTCCGGCTTCATCTTCAGGTGGCTATCGTTGATGACATGCTCGAGCGGGGTGAGCTGCCGGACTCAACATGCGTTTGCTGATGACATGTCTGAGCTCGACGTTGCTACTGACCACTACATCTATTGGAATTAATTTTAGATTAAGGGCCTGTTCACTTTGATGCCAAAAAAAACCTTACCAAATTATGGGAGTTTGCCCAAAATTTCATTGACAACTTAACCAAAATTTGGTAAGATTTTTTTTTGCATCACCTCGCTTTAATGCAAAAATTCGATAATCAGAGTTAACAGTGACCGGACAACCGTCCTTATAAGTAGCTGCCCCTCAGCCAGAACTAGCGAGGTGGTACTATAGCTAGCTACAGTACCGCGCAGTACTGTAGTGCTGCTGCTGCTCGCCTTTTTGCTGTTGGGCCGCATGCATGCATGCATGGGCCGGCCTGCTGCTGCTAGCTTTTTTTTTTTTTTAGGGTGTTACACATACAGTGCATATAAAATAGGGCCACCTTTACATGGATTGTTACCCCGTCGCTCGTAGGTTATGCTACGCCGTAACATTCCCTAAAACCACCAAATCCTAAGAGTTTGTTGTAATGATCAGAAGGCCGACTCCATCTCGTACCACGATGATCGTTAGCCAGTACTTGTGGAGACCAGCAGGGCGATACTACCCTGAGTGCCAATGTGTTGGTTGATGCACGATTACACCAATCCGTACCTCTACACCGAGACGAAGGATTACCCCACGGAATAGATGATCAACAATCCGATGGCATCATCATCTAGTGCTGCCGACACTGTACTCGAGGTCGACACCACCACTGGCATCATGCATTCACCCCCTAACACCGTCTCCTTAGCTGCCGCCAAGGATGTGCTCGAGCTTGGCAGCACAATCGAGCTCATTTAATTTGTACTCTTGATAACGTTGGCTTGGTGGCTCCCGCTGGTGACGTGGGAGCTTGTCACTGCTGCCGGCATCAATGACGCTTTGTCGACCTCGTCGTTGTACTCGTCACTGCCGCCAATGTCACACTATTACAGAAAAGCATTTTTGTGCCGGTTGGGAACCCCTTTAGATACCGGTTTTCCCAACCGGCATCATGGAGGTGGCACTGATGACTTCGGTCATTGGTGCCGGTTTCAAAACCGGCATGTATATATGTAATAGATGCCGGTTTGTAGGTTTCAAAACCGGCACCTTTTGAGACGTACGCGAGCCAAAAAAAGGGCTTGATGCACCAGCTAGAAATCAAGCTGATGCATTGAGCGCATCCACCCCGTGTTGCCCCAAAATCTTAATCCACAACATCACAGAACAATGAACACATGAGTCAATCAGAATCCCAAATCAACCAACATCAACAAACATTGAAGACCAAGACCAACGCGGAAGGAGAGAATGCCAACTCCACTGCTGCTCACCTTCACCGCCTGACAGATCCGTCGCGGGAGAAGCTGACGCCACCACCACCGCAGGATCCTCCCGTGGAAGCCTCCCCTCCTGCCGCCTGCCCTCCCTCCAAATCTGGCAGAGGGAGGGCGCCGCCGCCTCCTACCCTCCCGCCGTCGCCTGAGTATCCGCCACTGCAGCCGCTGCCGCCCGTAGATCCGCCACCGTTGCCCGAGAATCGGCTCTCGCCAGGCCGCCACCGCCTACCCTCCGGTGTGGGGCTACCACCATGTCCCTTCCCACCGTCTACCCTCCCTCTAGATCTGGCGAAGGGAGGGCACTGCCACCTCCTACCTCCCATCGGATCTGGCGGAGGCGAGGGCGCAGCAACCGGGCCACCGACGCCTCTGCCGGATCCGGCCCGCGGAAGCTGCTGCCCCCTATGTTGCTGGTGAGTCAGAAGAAAGGACGGGGACGAGAGGGAGTGAGAAGGAGATATAGACGGGTGAGTGGATAAGGAGGAGAGGGGAGGAGAGACGGGATCCCATGTGGTGTTATCTCGGTGCCCGCCTCGTGCGCTAAAAGAGAAAAACGGCTCTCTGTCGGCTCAACTCGACTCGTTTTACAGGGTGTTGGTTTTTTAGAAAACCGGCACCTATAATATACATATAGTGTCGGTTCATGACTATAAACCAACATCTGTTCTTGGGTGGGCCCCATGCCATCTTTCTCTGACACCAATAATAGGTGCAGGTTTTTTTTAAAAACTGTCACCTATTTGAGGATAAAGGTGCCGGTTCTTTGGATTTTGGTGCGTGAATAAACGCATCGGCGGGAAAGGCGCTATAGGTACCGGTTTACCTACTTCGGCACCTATAATGCGGGCATCTGTTTGATGTTCTGTAGTAGTGTCATCCTTGAGTCCTCACCCTTGCTCGCGTGAGTCGTGACCATCATGATTGCCGTTTTAGACGTCTTTGTATTCTTGTTCCTGCACTGCGGACGGCCGCCGGCGGTGACCTCTGTTTACACCCAAAATTGGCACCTATGGACGAAATAGGAGAAAATTGCCAAAGTTTGGAAAGTGACGGGTTTCCTTACTCGGGAAGGCAGGTTTCGTGTTTCCTTTGGTTTCTATCCCGAGTTGGATGTGGAGAAGGGCCTGTAGAGGGCAAGACCAACCCCTATTTAAAGTACAAGGCCGGTTCATTGTAAAACCCCCGAATACAATCTACTCGAATCGCTCTTTTACTATGTCTTCTATTTTACCCTAGTTTAGTCCATCTTTGTCGGTTTGCGCTGTAAACCATCCGCCGCCGCTGCGAGAGTGCGACACCTCTTTGTAGGTTTGTCCTGAAAACCTTCCGTTTTGCCCACGAGACGGGTAGTTATCCTCATATCGATCTAAATCGGCCTAGAGGCTGATTTTGATCTCTAAATCGGCTCCGCTAGCCGGTTTAGCTGTTTTTCTACAAAACCCATCTAGGTTTAGCTCTTTGCTAGATCGAGGTGGTTGGCGACTCTAGGATCACCGCAAGGCTTAAGGTGCTGCAATCGCGCTTGTCAACTTGTCAAAAAAGTTGCCAACACGATTTTTGGC
>CM020179.1:20542657-20613397 GCA_009805545.1 Oryza longistaminata | reverse complement strand
TGTGATAGGTGTGTTGGATTTCAATATTGTTAGATTATTAGTAACTGTTTTGTATTTAAATTTCTGAAATACTTTATAAATGCCTGTTTAGTGCAAATGATGATGGACTATTACTATGTCATCCTTTGTTAATCCTGATGCACTGCATAATTTGCTGCGTGCAGCTTTGCGGTATGTTCCATTTGATACTCAGCCTTGCAATCAATTCATCAGTAGGGAGGAGTTCTACACGTGATGCCCGATGACGGTGAAATATAAATAGAAATAGCGTTTAGCCCTGGTCAAGCTGCCTGTGACATACGAGAGGCAGTCGCCTGGCGCTGGTTTATTTTCCGGCTGCTCATAGAAACTTTACTTGATTGAGAGGCAACTACTACCTCTGTAAATGACATTTTATTCGTCTTTATTTAATTGAGTAAAAAATTGACTCTATCTATACAATTTGTTCAATTGTGTACCTCGGCTATTCCTAGATGAGGGTTTCTACCACATTGGTATAGCGTTGGAATATTAGGTAGAATATGTCGTTTAGAACTAGGGGATACGTGACAAATTGGTATTTTCAGAGCCTCCTTGACCCTAGGTCATGGCCTCCAACCTGCGGCCAAAATACGGGAGGAGTTACCCCTCCCCAAGAATATGTGCACTTAGGATTATATATCCTACTGCTGGCGCGACGAATACGTCGTACTGAGCTTATCATCCAGTTGCCTACCTTTGATGTATCCGATGTCACATCCAAAAAACGACCTAATAAAATACCCTTAAATTATGCCTAGAATAGATTAAAATCCTGTGTGAAGCGCTTCCAAAGAATTAAAATGTGCAAAGTTAAAGCATCAATATAGGGCTGGAGGATTTTTTTTGCATATTTCCTAAAAGCCTAAAATAAACTTGTGTAAATAAATTTTAAGTGGAAACTATTTCAGAGCTCAAATAATAATTATTGAGAATAAACAAAGTTTGAGAAAGCGTTTTATAAAAATGAAAAAAACCCTAAAAATCTCCTCCCCTCTGTGGGCCGAAAATCCGAAGAAAGCTATGTAAAAAAAAAAAAAAAAAAAAAAAAAAAAAAACCCATCTCCCTCGAAGAGCCCCTCTCCGTCCTCTCTCCCCGCCGGCCCATTCGCCGTCTCCTCTTCGACGGCGAGCCAGGTCCCTTGGCGACCACGACGGTGACCTCCCCGAGCAGTGACGCGACCGGAGCGCGGCGGCGCATGGCTGAGCTACCGGCGGGCGGGCGCCGTCCGGCGCGAAGCCTACAGGGGCTAGGGCCGCTACGGGCGACGAGAGGCAAGGCGTAGGGTGGCGGCGGGCTTTGGGGAACTTAATAGGGGCTAGAGGCAGCGGCGAAGGCCCATGGCGGCCGGCGACGGAAGGAAACGATTAAGGGTTCGGGGTAGTGAGAAGATGAATCCAATTCGCGAGATCGAATTCGACGGATTTCCAACGGAATTAGCCAATGATTCCAAAAGGGAAAATGTTAAGAGTGGATATCGGGGTTTATCCTTTACCCCCAATCATTCGACGGAGAATGGAATGGGCACTGGCCGAATTTGGAAAGGGGGCGGCGGCTTAGGGTGTCGGAGGCGCAGCGGCTGGAGGTAGACAGATGGCTGCTGACAGGTGCGGCCCACCTGTTGCGCGACGCGAACGCGACTGCGGCGCGGGGCGCTTTGCCGGCTTGCGGGCTCGACTGGGCCGACGCAGGTCTGTGGCCGATGGGGAGAGAGAGAAAGCAGGTTTGGGCACCGGAGCTTTTCGGCCCAAAGCCAAAAGAAAGATTTTAAACTTTTTAATTAATTATTCATGAAATGCATTCATTTATTAAATACTTCCTGGTAGCTCAAATAAAATCCCCAGAAAAAATCTGGAATTATGAATAAGCAAAGTTTATTTAATAAAATTTATTGGCCCCATTTTATATTGAATTGTATTATTTAAAATATACATCTTCTCTTCTAGGCTCTTACAATATTTCTGATAATTCCATTTAACAAAACCAAATTTATATTTTTTGGATTCTTTAGGGTGTGACGAGTACTCCCTCCCGATTTTTGCCCAGGATTGGGAATGGCGTAGCGAGCTGGTTGTCATAAGGAACTACGGGCAAAAACCAGGCGGTGCGTTCTTCTCTGAAACACCAGGATGAACCACTGTTTAGGGCGGTATGTTGCATGACCCTGTACTAATTTAAGCAACGTGTAGACTAATGTGGCACTGTCATGCTATACTTAGAGGCCACTGACACGGAGCAGCGGTTATGCAATGAATTCTCTTTTTATTCTTTCTCACTTAGCATTAGTATTTATTTAGGGAGAGTATCTTTGTTCTGGTCTTTTGTGTGTCAGCCCTTATCTTTGAATCACTTTAACCCTACATAGGACTTTCATGATATACAAAGTATACATAAACTTTAGCATAGTACTCTTTCTTTTCATATCTGTCCCTTGGGATTAAATAATACGATACCTTGGAATACTCGCTTGCGTGAAATGTACCCCAATTGGTATTATCCGTGCGCTTGTGGATATAATCTGTGACCCAGTAAATATATACCAAATGAATATTTCTCGTCATTGCTGAGAATTACTAATTTTCTAGTAAATGTTTGTTAAGAAATATCAACACTACCTCCGGATCGGAGCCCGATCTTGCCCAACTCGCTCAGCTTCCCAAACTCCATGAGTTCCTTCGATCGTTGAGCGTAAAATGAGCACAAGAGATGTAGGCTGTCCGGCTGGCTTGGGCTCGTGGGCCAGGACGGTCGGGTCCGCCCACCTCCGTATTTTGCGTGCCCGCTTAAGCTGCGGCATTGAGGCGGCCAAAGGCAACTCTTGCTCTTCATCTCGTCCGCAGGCTTCAACACTGGATCCAATTCTTTCCCTTCGCACTGCAAACCAGTCCAGTGGCATCCACGGGGCTGTTGTGTGCTGGAGAAGTGGTCCGTGGCGTAAGTTGGCAATTTTTGTGTCAAGTCGGACAAGCACGAGTGCGCAACACCTTAAACCAAAAAAAAAATCGGTAGTTAACAGCCAGTCGGCGCAGCCCAAGAGCCAGGAGGCCACGAAATCCCAGCGACGTCGGCGGAGGCAACGCAACACCAAGTCACCAACACGTCAAGCTGCTGCCTGCGCCCGTTGCTGGCTTGCTTTGCTATATGTTCGTTGACGCGGGCGGCGCCGGCACCCGTCACACTGATCGAAAGACAGCTTCTCCCCACCATCCGGCTGCGTGGCCGCTGCCCCCTGGCCGATGATCGGTGTCGCCATTCGCGATGCATGTAGACAGTACGCCTATTGTCTACTGTCTACATGCATCTCTTTCAGTTTTGGTGCTTCCTCCTCGATCATTCCCCAATCAGTCAATCACTAATCAGATCAGCCAATCAGTTTCCCTGATTGTGTCTCCTATTTCACTTCCGAAATCTAAACTATCCTCACTATTCAATTTTCAGTCATACATTATTTGCCCGAGCAAGATAAAGAGAAAAACATTCGATTGCTTTATAAGCCGGTTGTTTCTAGGGCGAACTCCACTTAAGATAATAGTCAACCAATGTCCAAGATATTGATCCAGTTAATTTGGAAGCTACTAATCAGAATATGACTACAGTGCCATCATGCATTACAAGCTGAACATCAGGGACAGAAAATTGTAGCTACAGCATTTAAGAGGGACCACATGTCATCCTGGTAAACAGGCTGAAATATCTGTATCGACTTTTGTGTGTATTGGTTTGGATTGACGGTATGGTCCTCCCATTCTCAATTCCTGGCTTTGCCACTATCTAGAAAGTTAAACAGATAGGCCGTTGTACCACTTTAAGAGCAAAGAATTTGAAAGATAATCTGTTGTTAGCTTTTCTTGCTACAGATGATTGAACATATAGGATCAAAGTTTGAGGTAGACCCAATCACCACACTCAAACTCTCTGAAACTTCTCTTCTTATCTACCTAAAGTATCATCTGTTGTTGAACCATCTATTGCTTTGGTACCAGTTTTTAGGATCTCGTAAGAACAGCACGCGAATTTGAAGCAACACGAATAATTTTACTCTCAGACATGACAGGATCAAGCTGTCATTGCATATGCCACCAGTAACCAGTTCATGATGTCTACAGTAAATGTTCTTTCTTTTAATACATGACACCCTCGCCTCCTCCTCACAATCTCTACCCCGGCCAGGCCAGCTAGATGTTACACGGCCAAGTTGGCCCATGATATTTGGAGTTTGGGTTTGGCCCATGTTTTGGACGTGACACCTTGCCCCCGGTTGCTGCTTACCTTCTCGTTGCACAGCTTGTACATCTTGCTCGTCGTTCTCCCCAACAACACTAGTATCCAGGGCTTTCAATTTCGATATTGGATTTTATGCCGGGGGTGACCGAAATTTCGGTAATTTCAAAAATTTCTAGCCGAAATTATTTGAAAATTTAACTGAATTTGAATAAAATTTGATCAAATTCACAAAAAAAATGTAAAATACCAAAAATTTCGAAGTACTGAAATTTCAAACTTCTGCTAGTATCTTGATCACCGTTTCCTTTAGGCACGCCATCCTTCTCTGAATCCTTCCGTTTCTCTAAGTCCTTGACAAAATTCAACCCAGTGTGGAGCTCGACAATAGCACAACCATAGAAATGGTAGCTGGATCTAACTAGATCGCTGATACAGCGTGGCAATGGATTTCTATTTGCCTGCCAAAAAGGTCAAGAATACTTGGCACCGGTGAGCAAACATCTTGCCCCTAATAGTAATCGACCAAGAGATGGCCTCCTGGTGTCTCCCATGCTTATAGCCGATTGCGAAGTTTGCAACTTTGCAAGCTAGCAAATGAATATGGTATGCAAATTTTCATAGAAGTTTCTTGTGCCAAAACAAATGCAGCAGGGTGTACCACGTCTCCCATATGTACAAGGTATATATGCGAACCATATATTGTGTCTCATGAAGTCTCATCCTTACCTGGTTTTTGTTCAACTATTAATACTCGCATTTGTCGTTTTGAATTCAGCCATTACTCAATATCACTTCCCTGCATTTGTTCTAAATTGGTAGAACTGCATGCATACCTCCTCAGCCTAAGTCGTTGAGTCAGTTGACACACTTTAATTGAACCATATTCCAATCTTGTTAAAGTAAATGTATGGCCTATGATTCATGATGAAAGCTCAAATTTCTCTATCATCTATATTCATACTGTTATTTTGTTCTCGTATACATTTCCACAATAATATTCCTTATTTTCCAAGCATACGGCAATTCTTAACCAACCTAAACATTTATATGTTCACCGGCCCTCTCCTCGACGACTTGGTGGTTGCTATACGTTTTAGCTATCTTCCACACGTCCATGAGAGCTATCCATCCGCTCCCTTCTCTCCTTCAGATGGTCACTTTAGCTGGGAAAACCGTTGTCCTCATCTACTGCTCATCCCCTGTCCCTCTCCTCTGCCAGAGAAATTAGCACCAGATGGATAGAGTCTTTATCACAAAAACCAACTTGGTGGAAAGAGAGACAAGGAGATGGTCATGGGTTGATCCAAATCTCTGGCAGGCACAGCTCTGCGGAGCGTTTCTTTTGGTTTGCAATTCATCTCAAGTATATTTGCATCCATGAGTAAACATAATGCCCTTACAAGTAATTGTCGGATAGGTGGCCTCCTGTTGTCTCCCATGCTTATATATAGTGCCTATATGTTGCAACTCATTCCAACTATGCACGATGCCATATAAATAGTAAACGAATGGTCTGAGAGATTTTTCTGTTCCAGCGGCATATAGTAAGTTGCCCATACAAGGCATGTGAGCTACTATATAACATGTCTCTCTTCCTTGCATAAAGTCATCGTGACATCCTGACCCAGTTCAGATTTGGCATGTGTGGCTCATTAAAGCTATGAGCGCATGTTTAGTATTACATTGCTAGTTTAGCAAGGGTACCAACTTATAAAGGCTTATCCATATCATTCCTGGGTTACCCCTTAAAAAAAAGCAAAAAAAAAAAAGTATAACTAGAATGGTATGTGTAAGTGTGGGTCTATCTGATGGGCTGCCTTGTGCAGTTCTGGACGGTAGGTTGTTACCGTCTCTCACCTATCTCCTCAGCTATTGATTCTCCCATTAATCTGTCGTTTGGTGTTCACTTCTACTAGCTACCTCCTTCCCCAAAAGTTTGACATTGGTTAGTTCAATTTTGAGCTAATCAATGTCAAACAAAACAAAGGAGAGAGTAAGTTATAATAAGTAGTTTGTTATCTATATATTATGCACTTCGAGATTGAAGCTTTTAAAAATAGCAGCTGGAGAAATAGGCTATAAGCTAGTGGTGATCTTAGGTATGAATATATGCAAATTAGTTCTTAAAAAAAAAAGGAGAGTCGTATTATGTCGTCACCCATGTCAGGTTCAAAAGATCACTCTCATACACGCCAGTTGTTGTAAATGTATACTCGTTCCAATATAATGTTGATGATTCAACTGGCTATGAGCATGATATATATCTGCAGAGTTCACCAAATTCCGTGGAAACAGAGTAAAACATCATATCACCAACGTTGTAGAAGTGCCAGGAGTTTTTGTTCAGATTAATTACAGAAATCTTCAACTTTGAGGATGCTTGGATGACCAGGGTTCACTTTATCGGTTTAGGCCATTCGATCGGAGGTCACCGAAATTTCGGAAATTTTGAACAAAATTTAGCTGAATTTGAATAAATATTTGGAGGGGACCAAAATTTCTAACCCTGTGGATGACATGATAATTCCTGTATTTAATTAGGCCCAAACTAACGCTAGTGACCTGCCAAAAGAAAAGGAATTAATGTCATGAGATAATCAAGAGGGGAAATGACAGTTGGTCAGTATTGGTTTAGTCAGATTTAAGCAAAACAAAGAAATACCAGGGAACCATGAGCTTGAAAGCGTTGCAACAGGTAGCAGCAACTAATTAACTCCCACAAGAAAATGAAGACATCCTCAGATCCACTAACAATAAACGCATCACCGCTGGTCAGGCAGCAATTTATTCTTGAAGGGATGGAAATATGAAAGGATCAACATTAAGAAAACTGAAAATGATGACACACATAGTTTTCATCTTCAAGGACTGATATTCGAGAAAAAGAATCTTGAAGGACTAGAAATATGAGGTTTAGAGAAGAAAGAGCCTTAATCAAAAGTGTTGATTTAATTTGAAAATCTAGAAAGATGATTTTAGAATTAATTTAAGGGTCTTTTTTATTGCTTTCGTTGTCTAGCTCTCTTTTCATGGTTGCTAATGAGACAGGCCCCCTTTCGATTGTAGGAATTCTAAAGAAAATTGGAAGTTTCAATTTCTATAGGATTGAGTTATACTATTTATCGGAGAATGAACTCCTCCATCAGGGGACCGTGAGGCCCCCCTTTGTGAGTTCGGCCGGGGGCAGCGGGTGAGATTCGAGGGTTTGGTGAGCGAAGCTGTGTGACCTTCAGGGGGTTCCATCCCCAAAGACGATGAGACAAAAGGGGTTTATACAGGTTCGGGACGCTGAGAAGCGTAGTACCTTACTCCTGTGCTTGATTGATTGAGTGTAGAACACCAGTGCTTGGGGTTGCGAAACTCAAGTTCGCTTGGGAGTCCCCCTCCCTTTTTCCCTTTCCCACTACTAGGCCTGGACCTCCTTTTATACCTCAAGGGGTTACCACATGGGCCCAACAACCTAACCTAGCTCCGGTGGAGAAGGATTACAATCTTTGCATTAAATGCATGTCTTGTCTCTTGACTTGGGAAGCAAGCGCACGTCATCTTGATGATGAGGCCTGTTAAATCTTGCCGCCTGACACGGGGGGTGCCCCTGTCAGTCACCATTTAATGGGTGAGGACTTCTGGGCTCCTATTACACCAGGAAACGGGAGCCTTGCTTTGACCAGAGCGGGAGTACCGACTCCGGCTGGGATGAGAACCTCTCACCATCATTATTTGATGGGACATGTCAGGCTGCACGTCGCCTGACACACGAGCAGTGCACAGGCGCACTACCCCAGTCCCATCGGTCATTCAACCGGTCACAGACCGGTTGAGTGCATTGCACACCGCATTAAATGCGGCGTGGCGCGACCGCTCGGGTCGCCATTAATGCGGGTAGGTGGGCACCTGGAGGCAGACACTTAACCCACCGTACATGGTGACCTAGAGAGGGGTCGGGGGAGCCCGACCCCTAGTCATGAGAGGGGCGGCCGCCGCCCGACCTCGGGCCCGATCCCCCCTCGGGGAGGGCCACGTGGCGCCGGGGCAGCCTTCTCCCTCTAGTCTCGCCAGGGAGTGGCCGCCGCCCCACCTCGGGCCTGACTCCCCTCGGGGAGGGCCACGGGTATCGGGGGCAGCCTCCTCCGACTAGTCTTTGGAAGGAGTGGCCGCCACCCCACCTTGGGCCTGACTCCCCTCGGGGGAGGGCCACGTGGCATCGGGGCAGCCTCCTCCGTCGAGTCTCGGCCAGGGAGAGGCCGCCGCCCTACCTCGGGCCTGACTCCCCTCGGGGGAGGCCACGTGGGTCTGGGGCAGCCTCCGTACCCTAAGCTGGGAGGGGCCAGCGGGGGCTGTCGCCGCTCCACCCGGGCGTCACCCTCCTCAGGGGATGCCACATGGGTTTGGGGGCGACCTCCTCGCTCTAAACATGATACCCCCGGGTCCAATCACCGACACTATTATCGCTTTGGATTGGAGGAAGGGTAGGGAATTTAGAGGATTTTTTCCTTGCCTTGATTTCATAGGAATTTCAACATGCATTATGACCTTTTTTTTCTTTCTTTTAAACACACATTAAGGAAAAAATAGTTTTGCTTTGTTTAGGAGAATCCTATGTTTCAGTCTATTCTTATTGTGTTCCAAACGATATGTGTTTTTTATGTTTTCTGTGTTTTTCAATCATGTGTTTTGCATATGCATTTCTATGATATTACTATGTTTTTCCTTCTTTTTTGCATTCATGTGTTTCAAAGGAGACTAATAATTTTACCTAAAATTATCCTTAAAATTTAAAATTAAAAATATAGTAGTATTATCATTATATAAAATCAAAAGCAATAGCATGCACACAGATAAAATTAGCTTTTTATTATCCAAGTTAACCTCTACCTTTATTTTTTCATAATAGAATGTAGCCCACCATCCCAACTATTTAAAACACCATGTCCCTGATATCTTAGACCAAACTAAGATTGATATTTGGCCCCAACTCATCTCACTCATGAATTAGCAAGAGAAAATGGACCAGCAGGCAACTTCGTGGTTGCTAATTACATGACCTATAGTCTATGATTCCTAGAGAGTTAGCATGTTATCTCATATATCTCTAAAATAGGTCACGTAGATAGGGAAAACCGCTATCCTCGTCTAGCCGTCGTCCCATCCACCTTTGGCAAAGAAAACACGGCGAACTCGACACAAAGCGTGATAGGGAGGCAACTGTGGCTCGATCTAGATCGCTGATAGCCATGACTCTGTCACGGTTTCTCTTTACCAGCTAAACTATGAGCTCGAAAGCGCGCTTGTAACAACATGTACTCCCATAAGAAAATAAACCCATCTTCAGATCCACCAACTACAAATGCATCATCGTTGGTGAGGTAGCATGCAATCCATCTTGAATGAGTACAGGAAATGTGATGTTGACATGCATTGTTTTTCATCGTGCAATAATATATAATAACTGATTCATTATGCTAGCAGCTGGTAGCCTTTATGTTTCATTTGCGATCACAATCTTTAATTTCCTCACATGTTACTGCAAAAGAATTTTACAGTGATTCAAATAACCTATTTTTTATATAGGTACTAAGCCCATCTAGTAGAGCTAGAGCCGCAGGGGATCATGTTTAGGCCACGAAGCCATATGGAACAGAAGAAAAAGGAAGACAAGATGGACCGACGGCTCTCTCTTGGTCAGCCACATATCCTGCAAATACTTATGATGATGAGTAAACATCTCGCCCTTATTACTACCAGTCGTCCGCTAGATGGCCTCCTGGTGTCTCCCATGCTTATAGTTTATTGTGAAGTTTGCAGCTTTGCAAGCTAGTAAACAACTATGATTTGCAATTTTTCCGAGAGGTTTATTGTGCCGAGACAGATGCTCACAGCAGCATGTAGCACGGTTCCTACACAATGAATATAAGGTTTTATAATGCGTCTCGTATATTCTCTCACCTGGCTTCTTGTTGAATCTCATTAATATATGCTAGCACTTGTGGTTTCAAATTCAGTCATTAATTGATAATTCATTCGTTCAGTGCACATGGTATTGGTAGAGTTGCATATACCTCATTCTGGCCGGGTTGCTGAGTAATGACACACATTAATTGAACCATGTTATAATCTTGTTAAGGAGATACCTTAGTTATAGACATTTTTTTCACCATGCAAACTAAAATTCTCTATCAAATATTCATGTCCTATAATGAGCTCTCCTATCGTACATTTCCCACAATAATTTTCGTGAATATTCAAGCATTGTATTCTAAATCAACAAACACCGATCGACACTTGGTTGCTAATTACTGGTTCGATCTTCAATTCTTCATCGTGGAGTGCACGATTCCTAATATTTGAGCAGCCAACTGAGTAGTTACTAATCATGTGGTATCTTCCTTGCATTCGCACGAGAGCTGGCCGTTGGTCTCCCCTCATTCTTGGATGGTCAATTCAGAGGGGAGAACCGCGCTGTCCTCCCTGCACATCATCCCCCCTTCGTCTATGCCAGAGAGGGTGAACGAACTCAGCGCAAACAGTGACCGAGAGACAGTCATGGTTCGATCCAGGTCGCTAGCAGGCACGGCTCCCAAGAGGATATGTCTTGGATGATGCTTGCACCGATGAGTAAACATCTCACCGTTGCTTAGAATCGTCGGATGTATGGCCTCCTGGTGTCTCCCATGACTATAGTGCCTGTTGCAACTTGTACTCAGCACAAGCTAGTAAACGAACGGTTAATTTGCAATCTCTTTCTGTGAAGTTTTTTTGCAGCAGAATGTAGCTAGCAGAGTTGTCCATACAGCGAATGGAGCTATATAATGTTTCTTCGTTCCTTGCATAAGGACTCTACGTACCTAGCTCTCGCTCAACTATCAATACTTGCATTTGTCATTCAACACTGATGAGCCATTATTCGTTCATCACCGCACTTCGAAATCTAAAGGTTTTAAAAATAGCAGCCAGCAAAGTAAGCTAAGCTGGCGTATACGTATGGTTCTCGATATGAAAATAAATACTTAGTTTTTCATGACCAAAAGAGCCATGTTATGTCATTATCCATCTCAGCTTAAAAATTACTCGTAGGTGACCATATTTCGTACTCGGTTTGACCCGTTCAATTCTCACAATTCAACTAGCTGTTGCCACATGATACTTTGGCAGACGCCATAGATCATTTAAGACAGTAAAACGTGTAAAATCAAATAGTTTTTTATTATTATTCTGTGATGAACAATTGGCATTGGAGATTATTGTTTTTAATATTTGTATTGATTTGCGAAGTGGTTTTGGAGATGATTGGATTTACATGTGATATACATGTACTGCTGGATACGTGGTCCGGTCAGACCAGGCATGTGCTGCCGGTCAGACCGGCGTGTATTGCGGTGTCAAACCGGCCAGCCCGTGGTCTGACCGGCCGACTCTATGTCGGTTTCGGTTTCGGGTTGTTTAGTTGGATATCCGTGATTATTTCTTGATTATGGCTTCTCGATGGATGCTATGCATATGTAATATTGTTGTTTGCTACTAACGAGTTAAGTTGGAGATAGCTTGATCTCGGAATATGGTTTCTTTGTTTGATTCATGTGTAGATGACTTGATGCCTCGGGAGAGTATTGCCGGTGATGGATCGGGAGTTGGCTTGGGGATAAGACGATGTCCGTGGCGGTCAGATATCATGTGGTTGGTGAAGATTCCATATGGCATACGATGGATGTATTGTGTGCGTATGGGATGCGGAGTCAAATTTGGAAGGAGTCCAAATTTGGTATGGTTGGTGTTTGTAAAGTTTATTTCTTGTACAAGAAGGTTTCCTAGGTGGATTAGGACTTCTAGTATGAGTTGGGTTCGTGGCTTTAGGCTGCCTACCTCATGTATAAATAGAGAGGGAGCATGAGGCTTCCCGGTATCGCTTTTGAGAGCAATTGAGTCGATAGTTTAGTTAGGGTTTCGAGTTTAGTCGAGATTTTTGTAAGGAGTGCTGTTGCTGCACTTTGTAAACACAGACATAAGTAATAAAGTTGTCATCTACTTTGAGAGTTCTTCGATTTGTGTTTTCTCGGGTTCGGCGGTCTAACCGGCGAGACACCGGCGGTCAGACCGGCGGCATCGCGGCGGTCAGACCGGCGGAGCAACGGCCGTTAGACTTTCGGCGGCGACAGGAGCTGGCGGCAGATTTCGGTGGTTCGACCGATCGATCTATATTGGTCAGACCGACATGTTTCAGGCGGTCAGACCGGCGCTACAACTTCGGACAGACCACGATCCGTCGAATTTGAGGGTAACTTTTAATTCCGTAAAAAGTTTGGGTTTTTGGGTATTCCAACCATTCACCCCCCCCCGGGTTGGCTTAGTTCTAGTGTTTTGATCCTACAAAACGTCCTAGCAACAAGTGTAGGTTTGGCCAACTAATTAGGGGACTTAAGACCACCTTGCCCCCTCTGCGAAAATCAACCCCATACAATGCCCACAATGACGATACACACATGAGTCTGCCTTAATCATTACACTTCATTTTCGAATTAATTAAGTCTGTGTTCGCAAGAGCTAGTTCCCAACCCAAACACCCCGCACAGAATACAGAGCGATCCATTAGTACGTGATTAATTAAGTATTTTCTATTTTTTTAAAAAAATTGATCAATATGATTTTTTTAAAGCAACTTTCGTATATAAACTTTTAGTAAAAAACGTACCGTTTAGTAGTTTGAAAAGCGTACGCACGGAAAACGAGATTACGGAGTTGGGAACCAGCTCTTGCAAACAGAGCCTAAGGGCACCCACAATGGTTATCTATAGGCTCTCTACAAGAGATCCATGTCAGCATATTTTCCTACATGGAAGATATTAAATGAAGAGAGAGAGCAAAGCTATCTACTAACTTAGAGATAGTCTATAGAGAAAAACGAGGCAATGCATGAGAGAGCTATAGATACCCATGTAGACATACTATTGAGGTGGTTTACTATTAATCTAGTCTATTGCTGAGATGTACATGTTTTATAGATAGCACCTTACTTTACCATTGCGGGTGCTGTAAGGCATTTTCATGGCTGCTACAGGCTCATCCACTGCACGTGTGGTGGCGTCGTGGGGAACTTCCCATTCATGGCGACAATCTGTTTGACCCAATGGTTTGCTATTGATTGGGCAGGTATTTTCCCATCCCAGTTGACTGATTATTAAACCACATATGGTCATTTTTCCAAAATAATGTTACAATAATGATCAGCTTATTTTAGTTAGTAAGCCCATCTAACACAAGTTATAGCCATCTACGTGCCATGCAACTAGATAAACCGAAGCTGGTAAGTACTAATATTTACTACACGAGCTTTCTTGCTCGCGATTCCACCAGTGGCTGCCAGAGGAATGCCCAGCAGGTACAGTAGGCAGAGCAAAAGGCCTGGTGGTTAGGGCAACCGCTCTCTTTAGGGCCCCTTTGAATCGCAGGGTAAAAAAAAGAAGTAATAGGAAAAACACAGGTTTCTGACAGGAATTGAAGTGTAAAACAGAGGATCACAAAACACAGGAAAAACACAGGAATGGTCGTTTGATTGGAGCGCAGGAAAAACGCAGGAATCGGATGAGAGAGATAGACTCAAAGGAAATTTTTCAAGAGGTTGGAGCTCTTGCTAAATTTCCTCCAAAATCCATATGTAATGTGCCATTCCATAGGAATTTCATAGGATTTGGAAAGCTTCAATCCTTTGAATCAGAGGGTCAAATAGGAAAATTTCCTATAGGATTTGAATCCTATGAAATTCCTACATAAATCATTTGATTCAAAGGGGCCCTTAGCAGGGAAAAAAAACGTGGATCTCTTCTTCTCATTGTCTCACATCCACCTCAACTGGAGAAAATTGATGGGATCTCACAAGAATGCAGATGAATTTGAGGCAACACGAATGATTTTACTCTCATATCCGATAGTTATTGTAGCTAAAGTGCACAAGGAAATCGTGAGCACAATTCCTCCTTGTCCTCCTAAGTGGCCTCCTCCGCTGAACAACCTGAGTAGATTACCTTTCTTGGCCAGCTAATAGTTGAGTAATTATCAGACACACTTAGCATATATTCATAGAGATCGGCAGTGTAGAACTAACAGATGGAGTGAAACCACCTCCTACCCTATATGAGGACACATGGAACACAGGATTATACAGGAATACTCTGGCACAAGTTAAACAGATAGGCGGATCTACCCGCTTTAGCTACCACCAGGTAAGGACCAATTAAAGAATTTGGAAGATAATTTGTCGTTAGCTCTTCTTGCTACAGATGATTGGACATAGGATTGGAGTTTTAAGGTAGACCCCAATCACTACACTCGAACTCTCTGAAACTTCTGTTCTTATCTAACTAATTCCTTTGTTGTTGAGCTTGATTAAGATTTGTTGATGCGTTGCCAGACCATCTATTGCTCCGATACAAGTTAAACAGATAGGCCATTGTTCCTGTTTTAGCTACCACCGGGTAAGGACCAAAGAATTTAGAAGATAATTTGGCGTTAGCTTTTCTTGCTACAGATGATTGGACAGAGGGTTGGAGTGGAGTTTTAAGGTAGACCCCCACTCACTACACTCGAACTTTCCAAAACTTATGTACTTATCTAGCTAAACTTTCCTTTGTTGTTGAGCAAACATCTCGCCTTTACTAGTAATCGACCAAGAGATGGCCTCCTGGTGTCTCCCATGCGTACAGCCAATTGCAAAGCTAGCAAACGAATATTGTTTGCATTTATTCTGAGAAGCTTCTGTTCCAAAACAAATGCTAACACTTCAGCAGGATGTAGCATGTTTTCCCTACAAGACATGTGAGCTATATATCGTGTCTCTCATCCTTACATAAATGTCTCTTAGCTAGCTCTTGTTCAACTAATATTCATATACTCCCATTTGCCGTTTCAAATCCAGCCATTACTCAATATTTGTTCCTGGCATTTGTTATTGCTAGAACTGCATACTGCCTTAGCCTAAGTCGCTGAGTCAATTTGACACACTTTAATTGAACCAGATTCTAATCTCTTGTTGAAGTAAATGTGTGGCCTATGTTCTTATGATGATTGCTGAGATTTCTTTATTAGGTTCGTTACTTTTAATTTTGTTCTCATATACAATTGCCACAATAATACTCCCTCCGCATATTATAAGTCGCTTTAACTTTTTTCATAGTTAAACTTCTCTAAGTTTGATCAAATTAAGCAATATTTACAACACTAAATTAGCTTCATTAAAATTGACTCGTAATATATTTTCATAATATATTTATTTTGTATTAGAAATATTGCTATATTTTTCTATAACTTTGGTATATCTTAAAAGGGTTTGATAAAACAAAGTTAAAACGTTTTATAATATAAAACGAATGGAGTATCCAAAATTATGAAGAACACAATTCTTAACCAAAACATTTATATGTGCCCCAACCCACCACTCGAATGAGACTTGGTGGTTCCTAATTTCGTGGCCTATATCCTCTAGGATTCCATGAGAGCTTGCCATCAATTCCCCTCTCTCCCAGTCAGTTCAACGGGGAAAACCCACCGGCCTCGTCTACTCCTCATCTCCCATCCCTCCTCTGCTCGAAATCAACAAAGAGCAAGGTGCCACAAGGAGACAGTCTTGCACGCAGAAATCAACTCAGTACAAATAGGTATAATGGGATAGTCAGATTGTCAGAGTCATATCCATATTGATGGTCAGCACTAGGGTTTTCACTTTCGATTTCGCTCAAAATTTCGGTCATTTAGGTAGCACCAAAATTCCTGAATTTTCATATCAAAATTACTTGAAATTTTAACACAATTTAATTGAATTTGAATATATTTTGATCAAATTCACAAAAAAATGAGAAAAAGGGAAAATTTCAACTGAGATATTGCCTTGCTGGTGAGGTCTGAAATTTCTAACCGAAATTACATTTACTGGTAAGTACAGCTCCGCGAAGGGTCTCGAGCATACTTCCGAAGATAAGTAAATTTCATGCATTTACAGATTTACTAGTAATCGCAAGATAAATGGCCTCCCGGTGTCTCCCATGCTCATAGTTAGTGAATATTTCAACTCTGCGTAGGCTATATTGTAAACGAATGGTTTGAGATTTATATAGGGTGTCTCTCTTCCTTACATAATATCTCTCACCTATATATCTCTTGCTCAACTATTGATGCTCGCATTTGTCGTTTGGAGTTCACTTATTACTGGTTTGTTCACTGCGCTTCGTGAGTGAAGCTCTTCAAAACAGCTGCAGCTAGAGAAATAGGCTACATATAAGTTGGGATCTATGATTCTCGGTATAAATACAAGCAAATTAGTTCTAACAAGAAAAGTCTATTCTGCCTTTGTCCATCTCAGGTTAATTAAAAATGATCTAAGGTAGATACT
Organism: Oryza longistaminata; assembly: GCA_009805545.1. NCBI lineage: Eukaryota > Viridiplantae > Streptophyta > Magnoliopsida > Poales > Poaceae > Oryza > Oryza longistaminata. The sequence continues at coordinate 20,596,778 of CM020179.1, read as the reverse complement.
TAGATAAGTCCTATTCCCTGAACCGCAGATACAGATCCTAGACCCTGAAAATTCATTCGTTCACTACACTTTTTTTTTGAGAACTCGGTTCACTGCACTTGGTATTGGTTATTAATCATGTGGTATCTTCTTTGCATCCGCACGAGAACTGGCCGTTGGTCTCCCCTCATTCTTGGATGGTCACTTCAGAGGGGAGAATCGTGCGGCCTGCACATCATCCCCCCTTCACCTCTGCAGGGGAGGGTGTACGAACTCAGCGCAAACATTGACCGAGAGGCAGTCATGGTTCGATCCAGATCGCTGGGAGGCACGGCTCCCAAGAGGATATGTCTTGGACAGCAAATCATCTCGACGATGCTTGCACCGATGAGTAAACATCTCGCCCTTGCATGGGATCATCGGATGTATGGCCTCTTGGTGTCTCGCATGACTATAGTATAGCGCCTGTTGCAACTCAGCACAAGCTAGTAAACGAGCGGTTAATTTGCAATCTCTTTTTCGAAGTTCTTTGCAGCAGAATGTAGCACAGTTGTCCATACAGCGAATGCGAGCTATATAATGTGTCTTCCTTCATTACATAAGGACTCTACCTAGCTCTCGCTCAACTATTAATGCTTGCATTTGTCATTCAACACTGATGAGCCATTACTCGTTCATCACCGCACTTCAAAATCTAAAGGTTATAAAAATAGCAGCCAGCAAAATAAGCTAAGCTGGGGTATACGTATACGTATGGTTCTCGATATGAAAATAAATATTAATTTATTTATGACCAAAAGAGTTGTATTATGTCATTATCTATCTCACCAAAAAAAATTACTTGTAGGTGTTCATAGTTCATACTCGGCTTGACTCATCCAATTCTCACAATTCAACTAGCTGTGGCCACATGATACTTTGGCAGACGCCACATATCATTTGACAGTAAAACGTTCTAGCAACAAGAGTAGGTTTGGCCAACTAAGAGGGCTTGACCACCTTGCCCCTCTGTGAGGATCACCCCCATACAGTGCCAACGTTGACAATACACACGTGAGTGGCTGCCTTAATCAATACACTTGATTTTGGAATTAATTTAAGGGGTTTTTTTTTATCACTACTCCATTGTATAACTACTCCCTCCAATATAAAAATATAGAATAGGAAGGGACATTTCATAGTACAGCGAATTTAGATAGGAAGTATGTCCAGATTCGTTGTACTGTAAAATATCACATCCTATTCAAGGTTACTATATTAGAGGATGGACCAAGTATTTTTATGGCTGCTACATGTTCATCCACTGCGTACCGACTAGACATTACACGGCCCAGGTTTGCCCATGATATTTGGAGCTGGATTTTGCTCATGTTTCGGACACGATGCCTTCCGGCTGCTTGGCTGCTTACCTTCTACGCCTCACCAGCACAGCTTGTACATCTTGCTCGCCGTCCTCCTCGGCGACACGCCAACACGAGCATCTTGATCATCGTTTCCTTCAGTGATGCCATTGTCCTCTGGATCATCCCGTTTCTCCAGGTCCTCGACAAAGATCGACCAAGTGTGAATCTCGACAGTTGCACAACAGCAGAAATGGTGGTTCAATGTAGGTAGATCGCCGACAGAGCACGGCTTGGCAAAGGATTTCTGTCTTCTTGCCATGAAGCTCGAGGATACTTTCATCCGTGAGCAAACATGTCGCCTTTACTAGTAATCGACCAAGAGATGGCCTCCTGGTGTCTCCCATGCGTACAGCCAATTGCAAAGCTAGCAAACGAATATTGTTTGCATTTATTCTGAGAAGCTTCTGTTCCAAAACAAATTCTAACACTTTTGCACCAGGATGTAGCCGCTTTTCCTACAAGACATATGAGCTATATATATATCGTGTGTCTCTCATCCTTACATAAATGTCTCTTAGCATTCGTAGAACTGCATACCGCCTCAGCCTAAGCCAGGGAGTCAATTTGACACACTTTAATTGAACCAAATTCCAATCTCTTGTTAAAGTAAATGTATGGCCTATGTTCTCATGATGATTACTGAGATTTCTCTATTAGGTTCATTGCTGTTAATTTTGTTCTCATATACAATTCCCACGATATTACTCCCTCCGTTTCATATTATAAGTTGCTTTGGCTGTTTTTTTTTTTCATAGCTAAACTTTTTTAAGTTTGACCAAATTAATAGAAAAATTGACTAACATTTACAACACTAAATTATTTATTAAAATAACTCTTAATATATTTTCATGATATATTTATTTTGTGTTAAGAATAACATTATATTTTTCTATAAATTTAGTCAAAATTAAAAAGGTTTGATAAAAAAATTAAATCACCTTATAATGTGAAACAGATGGAGTATCCACCATTATGTAGAACACAATTCTTTACCAAAACATTTATATGTGCCCCAACCTACCACTCGAACGAGACTTGGTGGTTCCTAGTTACGTGGCCTATCTCCTATACGATTCCATGAGAGCTTGCCATCGATTCCCCTCTTTCCCAGTCAGTTCGACGGGGAAAACCACTAGCCTTGTCTACTCCTCATCTCCCATCCCTCCTCTGCTAGAGAAATCAACAAAGTGCAAAGCATCACAAGGACTCCTCTGCTAGAGAAATCAACAAAGTGCAAAGCATCACAAAGAGACAGTTGTGTACGCAAAACTCAACTCGGTGGAAAGCGGTATAATGGGAAATTCAGAGTTATATCCATATTGACGGTCAGCACCAGGGTTTTCACTTTCGATTTTGCTCAAAATTTTGGCCATTTCGGTAGCACCAAAATTCCTGAATTTTCGGATCTTGAAATTTTCACACAATTTAACTGAATTTGAATAAATTTTGTTCAAATCCACAAAAAGTCGAGAAAACCCGAAAATTTCGACTAAGCTATTGCCTTGCCGGTGAGGTCTGAAATTTCGAGCCGAAATTGCACACTGGTAAGCACAGCTCCGCGAGGGGATTCGAGCATACTTGCCATGATAAGTAAGCTTCATGCCTTTACTAGTAATCGTAAGATAAATGGCCTCCTGGTGTCTCCCATGCTCATATTTAGTGCCTATTTCAACTCTGCATAGGCTATAGTGTAAACGAATGGTTTGAGATTTTTCTGCTGCTGCAGCCTGTGCCTATACAATGCATGCGAACTACTTTATAGGTGTCTTTCTTCCTTACATAATGTCTCTCACCTATATATCTCTTGCTCAACTATTGATGCTCGCATTTGTCGTTTGCAGTTCACTTATTGCTGGTTTGTTCACTGCACTTCGAGAGTGAAGCCCTTTAAAAGAGCAACAGCTAGAGAAATCTAAAGACTTCAAACAAGACCCAAACTGCTAGCCCCTCAGCATTTTGTGCTGGCATGGCCATTGCTGGGTTGCGACACGTCAGCCGGCGCTAGAGAACTAGTGGATTTCGCGGCCTCTCGTGTGTCTGCCCTCTCTTTTATAGGCTACATATAAGCTGGATCTATCATTTTGGGTAGGAATATATACTAGCAAATTAGTTCTAACAAAAAAATCAAGTTATGCCCTTGTCCATCTCAGGTTAATTAAAATTGATCTAAGGTAGATACTTAGATAAGTCCTATATATTCCATGAACCGGATACAGATCCTGGACCTCGAAAATTTATTCGTTCACTGCTTTTTCTTTTAGAACTCGGTTCGTTGCACTTGGTATTGGTGGAGTTGCATACTACCTTAATCTAGGTCACGAGACAATCCACACTTATGAACAAAATTTCAATCTTGTTGAGGAAAGACCATAAACGGTATGTCTTTCTCACGAGGCAAGCTAAAATTCTCGATCATATTCATTTACTATAGTGTTTCCCGTATATATACTTTTCCCACAATAATAAAATTCTAAACCAACCTAATACCTCTCATCGTTTGCTCTATAGCTAATAAGCCGTCAAAAATGAATGAAGCAACAAAAACTAATCTATTGGTAAAACTTTTGTTCCAGTGTTCTTACTGATTTAAAAGCCAATACGTCAAATAATTTAGGGAAATTTTGCTACAGGACACTGCTATTATGTGGTTTAGCCCTTGGACACCGCAAAAACTAATTTTTGGGGAAAACACTCCATGATCGTCGTATTTTGCCAGTGGACACCGCACCGACTAAAATAATAATTTCCGGTTGAAGAGGAGAGAGAAATAGCGTGAAATATCAAAAATGCCCTTAGGCCCACATGTCAGGTCTCCTATATTGTATATGTGGGGTCCACATGGCAGTGACTTAGCGCGAGGAGAAGCAGAGGCAGCAACGGTCGGCGAGCTTCTCGCCGGTGCCGGCGGTGAACGATGGGGTTTCACAAGGTGCGGCCAAAAGAGGATTTGTAGAGTGGAGGATTGTGAAGCTAATGGTGGTGGTCTCATGTACAGTGGTGCTGGAATCAGTGTCGGCAGCGGCGCGAGCGGCGGTGAGCTTCGGCATGCTAGTCAGCTTCGGCGTAAGCTTCACACAAGATGGATGGAGCCACCGCAGGCTGATTCCTCTCGCTGTCATCTTCTACTTGAGCTCCTCTCCACTTCCCCTCAAAGACCCTAGCTAGAGGCGCAAGGAACGAGGAGATCGGCCCCCAACGTTCTCAACTCCAGCCGTCATTTCCATTATTGATCCCTCCTCCTCTGGTGAGAAATAACTCGATCCTTGCACAAGCACTGTACCCAAGACCTAACTAACCTCGATGACATCCATGCATGTCAACTGGTTGACTAGAACGACGTGCCGCCTTCTTCCCAAGAAGAAACACCGTCGCTGAGGAGATCCACGAGCCATTGTCGCTGGCCTCTCACAGCCACTCGGTGAGCAATCTTGAGCCCAAAAGACCCTCACTAGCTTCGTCGTAGGCTCCTATTTATTTTCTTTGTTGGTGGCAACCCTTCCCGAGCCATCATTCACCGCCAGCGCCGACGAGAAGCTCTCCGACTGCCGTTGCCTCTGATCCTCCTCGTGCTGAGTCACTGCCATGTGGACCCCACATATACAAGATAGGAGAGCTGACATGTAGGCCTAAGGGCATTTTTGACATTTCACGCGATTTCTCTTTCCTCTTCAACCGGAAATTATTATTTTAGTCGATGCGGTGTCCACTAGCAAAATACCCCGATTATGAAGTGGTTTCCCCCAAAAGTTAGTTTTTACGGTGTTCTAGGGCTAAAACCATACAATAGCAGTGTCCGGTAGCAAAATTTCCCAATAATTTATTAGTAGAACTTTTGTATCAGTGTTATTACCGGTTTAAAAGTCGATGCTAGAAAAAAATTGTGATGGAAAAATCTTTAAATCAACTCTGAAATTAAGTTTTAAAATTTAAATTTTAGCAATTGGCTGATAAGCCAGCAGGTTTGCTAATCATGTGGCCTATCCAACTTACATTCGCATGAGAGCTAGCCCATTTTCTGCAAGCACTTACACGGTTACTTCATCACGGAGAAATGCCTTCATCACGGTTACTGTTCGCCTCTGCCGGACAAGATCAACTCGACGCACTGAGAGATGGTCATGGTTAGATCCACATCGCTGGCAGGCACGGCTCCGCGGAGCATCTCCACGATGCCTACGCCAATGAGTGAACATCTCGCCCTTACTTGATATAGTCAGATAAATGACCTCCTAGTGTCTCCCATACTTAGACTGTGTTCGTTAATAGGGATTGGGAACCCATCTCTCCGCACAGAAAACGGAGTAGTCCATTAACACGTGATTAATTAAGTATTAGCTATTTTTAAAAAAAATGGATTAACTTGATTTTTTAAGCAACTTTCGTATAACAATTTTTTATAAAAAAACGTACCGTTTAACGGTTTGAAAAACGTACGCGCAGAAAATAAGAGAGGGGTTAGGAACTGGAAGTTCCGAACACGGCCTTAGGACAATAGCAATGCAGCTCCTCATTTGCTGGACCTCATCAGCTATGTTTCAAGCGTGATTTGAAGAACCGCGAGCGCAGGCAAGTAGCTACAAGGACATGACCTCCACAGTGCGACCAGATGCCTCTCCCCACGCTGCAAAACCTTGTTTGGCCTGAACCGTGTGTTCCTCACTAAGCTACGACTCACGCGTAGGTGGCATGGAATCACTGTGAAAGCCCTTACTATTGCAACTCTCTGAACAAACTAGTAAACGAACAGCCGGTTTGCGATCTCTCTGAAATTCTTTTCCGAAACTCATGCTCGCACTTCGCAGCAGGATGTAGCACACAGTTGCCGAGCATATATAATGGGTCTCCCTTCCTTGCATGCCTCTACCTAGCTCCTGGCTCAACTATTAATGCTTGCATTGGTCATTCGACACTGATGAGCCATTACGCTTTCATCACTGCAATCCGAAAACTAAAGCTTTTCAAAATAGCAGCCAGCAAAGTAAGCTACGCCCCATATACGATTCTCCAATACGAAAAGAACTAAGTTTTTTTTTTTTTGAGAGGAAAAGAACTAAGTTATTTGTGACCAAAAGAGCCGTATTATATCATCATCCATCTCAGGTTAAAAATTACCCGTAGGTGACCGTAGTAACAAATGGGTACACTCGTTCCAGATCGTAAAGTTCCAAATGGATACTCAGTTCGACTGGTCCAGTTCTCCCGATTCAACTAGCTGTAATGGCCATGGTACATCGGCAGACTGTATTTCACATGTCGGAGCTTGCTGCGCAGAAGACTTAGCTTGGTGGATATAGTTCATCCTCACTAGCAAATTGCTGCCTTGACCGTGTCCAGAACTACTGCCAAGTAGCATAATCTTATCTTAACACCCAGCTCCTTGGTTCCAGTTAGGGTTGAACTTGCGAACATCTATCCTTTTCAATCCTCTCTGCTTCAAAAATAGATGAATTGGAGAATAATGCCACATAAGCAATGTTGTCAGGATATGAGTCCAGCACAACAGCAATTCCCACTTTTAGGTCCAAACACGAATGGTGCCATCAACAGATGAAGTTAACATGCAAGCCCTTGTAGGGTGATAACTGACGCTAGTGACCTGCCATAAGAAAAAAATATATATATAGTATATGACATGGTTAAAAGCAAAAATGACAGAAAACAAGAGAAAATGTCATTTAATCAGTAATAATGGTTTGGTCAGATTTAAGCAAAACAAGGAAATACCACAGAACTATGAGCTCGAAAGCTTGAAATAACAGGTGCATCCACTAACTCCCAGAAGAAAATGTAACCATCCTCGGATCCACCAACAACAAATGCATCATCGTTGGTTAGGCAGCAATCCATCTTGAAGGACTGGAAATATGAAAGTTAAAAGTTATAAAAACTGATAATGATGAGATGCATAGTTTTGATCTCGCAATAATAGATTAACCTTATGTTAGCTCGTAGCTTAAGTATTTCATTCACGAACACTAATTGCAAGAAAAAGTTGAACAGACTGGTAATGTAAATATGAAAATCCAGAAATTATGACTACAGAATCACCAATGCAATGGAAGCTTATTTGAGAGATACCTTGCATATATGCCCTTTGTATTCTTGTAACAGTTCCCCAGTGGACCTAATCAATGCAACAAAAGATAAATGGATCAATCACCAAAAGAAACAATTTAATGATGAAGGTGCACTTGCAGTGGGTTAGGGCCCTCCACATAGCATTTTGTAAAAACAACACCCACGAATTCTACAAAATAACATGGTCAGAGTCACAACATCCCCTGTTCAGTCAGTTTTCATAATGGAAACATGGTAGAGTTTTTTTTTTCTTTTGGTCTGAGTCAGAGTTGAATTTTGTGGCAGCATGTACCACAAGTCCACGGCATTAAAGTTAGTGATGCACTCTAAGGACTTGCTAGGAAATAATTAAAGGATAGAAAAAACCACCCTTTACAACCATAACCTCTCCCTTCAAAAAACAAAACAACCATAACCTCTTACATTCCATATTGTACTATAACAGAAGCAGGTCTAACCTATGAATGACAGACAGAATCATAATGCAGACACTATAAGCAGTTAAGCACAAGTGCACAACAAAATCATCCAAAGTAGCCAGGTCACGTGGACCACAAGCAAACTATGGCTCCTAAACCGTGCTGTTGGTATGGATTTGTTCACTAATACATGGTGTGGCACAACAATGGCACATTAACTTCACTTGGCTTGACATTTGTTGCAAAGACCAAGGACAATGGTCCATTTGACATTAAAAAGGTAAACAGTTCCATAACACAAGTTAACTTGAAGCTTTCTTTTCCACAAAACAAAAGTAGTGTCTAACCAGATTTTGCAATACAAACTCCCAAATTGTTTCTTTAAAGGAAACTGCAGATGCAAAAATGAAGTAGCTCCACAGGCAACAACACCAACAATGTTCAGCACAGATGCAAAATATAGTTGTTGAACTCATTCTACTTGCTCTTGGAAAGCAAATTTTGCTAGCATGTTTAAGAGGAAGATGGCAGATGAGATCACTGTTGTATCAGAGCCGAGCAAGAAAGCCCCCACGGATTGACTAATTTAATAAGGGAAACAGCATGTTATCCAGTAAAGGAATGGAGGGAGCTCCCTAACTGGTGAGAAAAGTAACTAATATGTGAAATTAGTGTTAGCAGAAAATACTGTTATGTCGTCTTCCAAATTAAAAATTGACAGAAGGGTGTTGTTTTGTCACTCTTTGAAATAGAGGAGGGACTGCCGATGTTGAAGTATAAAGTCAGCTTGCAAAGAATACTTACTTGTCTAGAAGCCTCACAGTAGAATCCAAACAATTAGCTAATAGGCAATTGCGGTCATTTGACAAAGATATACAGTTGACAGGATGCCCCAAGTTGTCGACAGTCTCCCTGTTATCAGCAAGAGGGTAACAGAAGCATCAGACACAGTGAATAATCTGTTGAAGCATGGATAAGCATCTGAATACTTCTATTCAAAAAGAGAAGCACCCAAAGTTCCATTTAGGAAAGCAAAGATAACAAATGAGAATTGGTTGAATATTGATTGTGAAATAAGAAAAGTACTTACCTACCCATGCGAATGTCAAATGTGCGGATAGTACCATCAACACTGCCAGCAATTATTTCTGTGTTGGTTAAATTAACTGACATTACACTATCTTGAAAAGTATCAATTGTCTGCACCAAGTGAAAACAATCACCAGAAACCCAGTTACCCAAGTATATGAGAAACAAAGGGGAAATAATACTACTAAAATCAATGGGTCCATGTTCTTCAACAATAATAATAATACCTGAATAGGGTCACTGCTCTGTGATCTGCAATCAAATGCACGCACTGTGCGATCATAGCCAGCTGAGACTACAACCGTGTTAAACTCATTAAACTTCACTGAATTGATCTATGGAAGACAGAATTGAGGTATGTAAGCAATATTATCAAGGATCAAAAACCTGTCACCGAGGTTGTTCTTGATCTGTTTTCAGTATCCCAATAATCACATTGACGATGTGTAGTGCTAGATTTAAAAGGAAGTATAACAACAACATTACGGAGGTATCATTACAACACACTCATTTTCACACAAGTCGCCCTGCAATTGACTAGCTGTGACTAGATCGCTAATGCTAGAGTACTGGTTTCATGGCGTGCTCTGCATAGCACAACAGCATAGACGTTGTTTGATTACAAACAGTGTGAACTGCTCTATTCCACTACAATCTCAGTCTACTGCTAATCCTATCATAAACAACCGTGCTCTCTCTGTATAGATAAAATCAACACTAGTATTGAAATAGCTGCGGCGCTCTACGCACTGATAGTATGGTGCTGAAACTGCTTAATAGTGCAATTTTTCATGAGCACTTCTCACTTGCTCAATCCAACCGCGATCACCAAACAATTACAACAGCGCGGTCATCATCACAGTGAGAATTGGATCCATACCTCGCTGTTGTGGCCGCGGAACTTGCGGATGACACGGGCAGATGCGACATCCCAGTAGAAGACCTGCCTGTCCCCGCCGCACGACACCAGCTTGGCATTGTCCCTGCACAAGACAGCAAGCAAAGGATCCTCAAATTCCCCACTGGTGCGCTCCAAATCAGACAGGGGAAGTTGGTGTGGGGGGGAACGGAATCGCAGCGAGGAAGAGGAAGCGAAGTGGCTTACGAGGAGGAGTTGACGTCGCGGACCTCGCGGCCGTGGGACTTGTAGGGCTTGACGAGGGCGCCGGTGTGGGGGTTCCAGAGGCGGATGATCCGGTCCTTGCCGCAGCTCAGGCAGTAGTTCCCGTCCCGGTTGAATCGCACCGCCAGGACCGCCCCCTCGTGCCCCGACAGCACCCTCGCCTCCGTCCGCGGCAGCCGCGCCGCCGCCGCCGCCGCCATCTCCCCGCTTCCTCCTCCTTCCCGGCGTCGGTGACGGCGACGAACTAGGTTTCTTTTTTTTCTTATTTTTCTTTTTTCTTTTTTTTCTTTTGAGATATAAACGGCGACGGGTTCCCAACTTGGGCTGGCCCATGGGCCGTGTACCGTGTACGAGTCGGATTCCCCCGAGGCCCAGACTACTACTATCCATCCGTATATCCGTACGCCGGAGAGCCCCGCCGACGTAGACGAAACCGGCCAAAACCAATCCAATGGCGGTGGCGGCGGCGGAGGGGAGAGGGCCACGGCGCGTGCGCAACACCTGCATCTTGGCGCACGTCGACCACGGCAAGACCAGCCTGGCCGACCACCTCATCGCGGCGTACGGCGGCGAGCGCCGGGTGAGCGAGAGGATGGCCGGGAGCGCCCGCGTGATGGACCACCTGGAGGAGGAGCAGCGGCGGGCCATCACCATGAAGTCGGCCTCGATCGTGCTCCGCCGCAGCGGCGGCGGCGGGGGGTACGTGGACGGCCACCGCGTCCACCTGATCGACTCGCCGGGCCACATCGACTTCTGCTCCGAGGTCTCCGCCGCCGCGCGGCTTTCGCCGACTCGGCGCTCGTCCTCGTCGACGCCGCCGAGGGGGTCCGGGTCCAGACCCACGCCGCGCTGCGCCAGGCGTTCGTCGAGCGCCTCCGCCCCTGCCTCGTCCTCAACAAGGTGGACCGCCTCGTCGCCGAGCTCCGCCTCACCCCCGCCGAGGCGCACGCGCGCCTCCGCCGCATCGTGTCCGAGGTCAACTCCATCTACTCGCGCTGCGCTGCGTCGCGCTCCTACTTCTCCACCCTCGACGCCGCCTGCGGCCCTCTCGCAAGAACTCCCCGACAACGGCGACGCCGCCGACGAGGAGGAGGACGCGTTCCAGCCGCAGAACGGCAACGTCGTCTTCGCCTGCGCGCGCGAGGGCTGGGGCTTCCGCCTCGTCACGCTGGCCAAGCTACTAGCCCCCAAGCTCAGAGCCGACCCCGCGGAGCTTCTCAAAGGCCTATGGGGGCAGAAGTACTTCGACGAGAGGAGCAGGACGGTGGTGGGGAAGGAGGCCATGGCGGCGGCGACGGCCAACCCGAACCGAAGCCGATGTTCGTCAAGTACGTCCTCGAGCCGCTCTAGGGTCAGTACCACAAGATGACGCGGAAGCTGCGGCTCGCGGAGGCGGTGTTCGACATGGTCGTGGAGTGCACTCCCAACCCCATCGCCGCGCAGGCCACCAGGGTGGCAAGGCTCATGCCGGCCGCAAGACGGAGCAGCTAACGGCGGCCGCGCCGTGCCCCGCCGCTGTCGCCGGGGGTGGAGAAGGTGAGGAGGTGCGTGGCGAACGTGCAACGCGAGCACCAGCGCGCCGGTGGTGGTGTTCGTGTCCAAGATGTTCGCGGTGCCATACAGGTTCCTGCCATCCAGGGGCGTCAACGGCGAGCCCCTGAACCACAGGGGATCATCCAGCGCCGAATCAGGGGAGTGTTTCTTGGCGTTCGCCAGAGTGTTCAGCGGCGTCCTCCGTGCTGGCCACAAGGTGTTCGTCCTGTCCCCCATGTATGATCCACTGAGAGGAGGGGAGGACGCGATGCAGAAGCATGTCCAGGAGGTGGAGCTGCAGCACCTGTACCAGATGATGGGGCCTGACCTGGAGATCGTCTCCGCCGTGCGCGCCGGCGACGTGCTCGCGATCGAAGGGCTCGGGCATCACGTGCTGAAGAACGCCACGCTGTCGTCGACCAAGAACTGCCAGCCGTTCTCGGGCATGATGTTCCAGGTGTCCCCGATGCTCAAGGTCGCAATTGAGCCCTCCAATCCGTCAGATTTGGGCGCCCTTGTCAAGGGGCTCAAGCTTCTCAACCAGGCTGACCCGTTCATCGAGTACACCATCTCGGAACGCGGCGAGCATGTCCTCGCTGCAGCTGGTGAGATACATTTGGAGCATTGCATCAAGAATCTGCAGGAGAGGTTTGCAAGAGTCGAGCTGGAGGTGTCGAAGCCATTGGTGTCGTTCAAGGAGACCATCCAAGGAGAAGGTGCCGGTATAATGGAGAGCCTGAAAGCTTCACATGAATTTGTTGAAAGAACTACTCCAAATGGGAGATTCACTGTCAGAGTTAAGGTCTTCAGGCTTCCCAATGCTGTCACTAAAGTCATTGAGGATAGCAAAGAATTGCTTGCTCAAGTAATCGAGGGGGATTCAGGAAACAGTAATGGTGTGCTGGATTCACGGTTTTCGCATGATGGCGGTGATTCTGCATCATCACTTCGGCAGCTCCTGATCAATGCCATAGACAGTGATCTCGAAGCGCTCTCTGCTCAGTTGGATGATGAAAAGATTGAGAGTTGCAGGAAGATGTTGATTGGGTACCTTCGGAGAATCTGGGCACTTGGTCCTCTGCAAGTTGGACCAAATTTCCTCCTCTCACCTGATGCAAAATCAAGCGATAGGGTGTTGAGCCAAGATGGAAGAGAAGGTATTCTCGTGCGCGGTACATGCCATGTTTCTGAGAGGTTAGGGCTTGTGAATTCTTCTGATGCAGAAACTACAATTGGCATCGACAGCAGTCAATCATCAGTAGATGGTCTTGATCCTGAAACAGTGAAGAACAGCATTGCATCAGGATTTCAGATTGCAACCAATGCAGGACCATTATGTGGTGAGCCTACTTGGGGCTTGGCATTCCTTGTTGAACCTTACATACTTCCGGATAGTGCAGATGCTAGCAATAATCAATCTGACCATTACAGCACCTTCAGTGGTCAGATCATTACAGCGGTCCGAGAAGCATGCCAGGCAGCCATCCTTGAGAGCAAACCAAGGCTTGTGGAGCCAATGTACTTCTGCGAACTGACCACACCTACTGAGCAGTTAGGTTCCATGTATGCTGTTCTTGGCAATTGTCGGGCGAGGGTGCTGAAGGAAGAGATGCAGGAGGGAACCTCATTGTTCACGGTGCATGCGTATTTGCCAGTTGCCGAGAGCTCTGAATTCTCTAAGAAGCTCAGGAATGCAACTGCAGGTGCAGCCAGCGCGCTTCTGGCCTTCAGTCACTGGGAGACTGTTCCTCAGGATCCCTTCTTTGTTCCGAAAACTCGCGAGGAGATTGAAGAATTCGGAGATGGCTCAAACATTGGCCCAAACCTGGCAACGAAGCTCATGAATTCTGTGAGGCGAAGAAAGGGACTGCACGTTGAAGAGAAAATTGTCGAGTATGGCACGAAACAACGAACTTTAGCTAAGAAAGTATAGTTATGTTTACTGGTATGTAGGAGCTAACCTGTTGTTTTGTCCTGGTAAATTGAGATATGTTAGTATACAACCAAAACCAAGTATGCATTTTACATGACTGTGCAGTTTTGATGTACCAAATATGCATCATTTTACATGATTATACAGTTTTGATGTACCAATGATTTTATAGTGACATATGTATAGTATAGGTGACAATCAGATGACAAAAGAGTAGCAACAAGATGGTAATTTGCCGGAAACTCCTGTATATATACGTTGAAATTGTTGGATTATTCTGTGTAATACTGTCAGCTGTACGGATGGATAATCTTGTGGGTTGGGTGTATTTATGAAGAGAAGAAACCCTGCTATATTTTTTTTAACTTCCTGCAATGGTGTTTTCTCTGCTCTTTCTGCTTAGGCCGTCTTGCCGGTTCCTGTACAGTATCGTTTCTTGCGATTACTGCAACAATTATGCGGTTGATCCATTGTCTCTTTGCAACAAACAAAACAAAATTTCAACGTGCTGTAGTACATAACATGGTTTATGCAAAAGTCCTCAATGTGCATATCTTAAAGGTTTTCAGCGTGAATTGATTGAACAGATAAAATTATCGTTCCGCTCTGATTTTTTTTTTCATTTGCACAGAAGACAGATCCCCAATAAAGCAATAAGCCAATAACTAGTATACGGTATCATCTAGGTTAAACTTCTACCGGTAAACTTGCAAACTAGATTGGAACACATCAGAGCATTAATAAGAAATCTTCACTAATGTATTAATACTAGTTCAGTACTTCAAGTTGATGAAGTATTTGGATGCTTATGGGGAGAAAAGGCACTTTTTTTTTTGAAAGGAACGGGAGAAAAGGCACTTGAAAGAAGATACCAGTATAAAGCGTCAAAAGAAAATTCCAGTATGTATTATGATGATCAACTTGGACTTAGCAAACTTGTATTGCGCGTAAATTCTACTAAGAACTACAGAATTTCCACTTATGTTTGGACTACAAAGTGTATAAATACATCCATTTGCGTAAGCTCTTTGCATGATCAACTTAGAGGAGCATATTACCATTTCACATACAGCGGCAGCAATAAACAGAACTCACATACTGACGAACTGTCGTTTCCAGTCATGCGAAATCTTTTGAGACCTAAATCAAGAGAGTAAGATACTAAGATCCAGAGATACAACCATGGATGATGGAACGTAGTGTTAAAAACCTTACCAGAACCACCAAAAGGAAATCAGAAATTATGGGAATCCAAATTTGAAATATTACCAATTCATTACAAATGCACGGCAAATATAAATATGTGGAGCTGGAGATACTCCCTAAATGTTTTAAAACATGGAAATCATGTAGTAGGTTCACAAATACTGTATCATCTAGTAGTAAACATCAGTAAACAATTAGCTGACAAAGATTAGGTAACATTTTTTTATTATTTCCACATTGTTTTCAGTATCAACAGATTGTTTGCAGAGTTAACTACAGCAGTCAGACTGCCTAACAACGAAATGAAACTGCCATGCCAATCTTTTTTCAAATTTTCGGTTCTCATATTTCAAGCATTGATGTAGAGTATCAATTGTCTGCACCAGGTGAAAACAATCACCGCAAACCCAAGAACATGAGAAATAAAGGGGGAAAAAGTACTACCAGAATTATATCACTGCTCTGTGACCTGAAATCAAATGCACGCACCATCCATTTGGATAAGCTATTTGCATGATCAACTTTGAGAATCATATTATCATGCATTTCTCATACAATGGGAGTAAATTAAACAGAACCCACATAATCATAATGATTAACCAGAAATTAGAAACTGTGGAAGTCCAAATTTGAAATTGCCAATTCATTACAAATGCACTACTAATATAGCTATGTGGAGCTGGAGATATGCCTTACACGTGTTCAAACATAGAAACCATGCAGTTGGTTCAAACACTGTAGCATCTAGGAACAAAAATCAGTAAACAAATACTAACTGAGGAAGATTAATATGCCTATTCATTCCTAAATGTGCACTGTCAATATCGCAACATGGTTTCAGAATTGAGTACAACAGGACTGCCTGACAATAAAATAGAGCTATCATGCCAATCATTTTTCAATTCTTTGGTTTACATATTTGAGGCATTGAACGTGCAGACTAATAATCAAATCAAAATTTGATACAACTTTCCTGGAACACGCAACTAAAGCTTGGGCTTGACAATTTTCAAAGCATACGTATCATGTGCAATGCAACTGATAAATCACTGCAAATTTCATGAAGCATACATTTCATACTAATTGGTAAACTCAGTCAGCATGGCAGAAGCCTGAAATAACTAGTAGCTTCTGCCTATGTACTTGTGCTGTTGTGCAGATTATGATAAACAAACAAGACAAACAACAAAGGATGCAACACTATATATTGTGGCGAACAGTGGTTAGCTTTTTCATTCAGTATTTCAGTCTAACTGAAAATTCAGAGATTAACAGAGAGCATCTGTATCAACATGAATCCCAACCAGCATGCTTGCTACTACATACAAAATGTCCAAATGACTTAGCAACAGCAACAAACCAATTCTGTCGAATCCATTGCCACAGGTAATTTCAAGATTCTTCTACATCTACGGAAACTTGAACACACATCCAAAGCATAGATTCAGCAGATTGCAAAACCTGGTTGCTATCTAGCAGATTACGGACCTTGGAAGAACGGCGGGTCGCCGTCGATTGCATCTTCCTGCCGCATCGGAAGGAACGCATGCGCAAGGAGGCTTTCTTGGAGCATATATCTGGACAGGACGGTGAGGTGGCCGGCGAGGGAGTAAAACATGAGCACGTTCCCCTCGGTGTCGCACTGGAGCATCATCGCCGGGCACTGTGCCAGCACATTCCTCTCCTGGGACACGGCGAACACTGCTGCGGATACGAAGCCTTCGTCGTCGTAGCCACCGAAAACGTTGAGCAGATCCACCGGCAGCGAGATCTGGTAATGGTGTTCCCAAGCCTCCCCTTCCTGAAGAACCCAGACATCCACGGTGGTCTGCGAGACGAGCGTCATGGCGAGCCTCCCGTTGATCTCAAGCAGCTGGTCTCCCTCCACCGGGATCATCTGATTACCTTCCTGTTGATTCGGGGGAGGTATCCACCCGAAGGACTCGGCGACCGTGTCGAACACCAGCACGTTGAGGCTGGCCGCCTGCGCGCGCCAGTGCAGCCTGTGAGCGATGGCGACGGGCGGCATCTCGTAGGAAGGGGAGATCCCCTCGGCGAGCACGGCGCGGACGGCCTCCAGGTCGGCGGGGCGCCCGATGTCCCTCGGCGGCTGGTCCGGGAAGAAGCTCAGGGAGAAGACCCAGTAGCGGCAGCCGGGGCGCGCCGTGTGGTACAGCACCCTGTACTCCCTCTCGTCGATGGCGCCGTGGCCATAGAAGCCGACGATGACGGTAGGAATACACTTTATAAATAAAAAAATATCAGAATAAAAAAATTGAAATTTTCAAAAAATTAATCAACCTAGAAGTCAACGGTGACAAATAACAATAAAGAAAGAAGAGACAAGTAATAGGCCCGTAAAATAGTAAGATGGTGAACAGTTGATGAGACATTTACAAATTATAAACAAAACTGCAAATAGAACCCCCAAGAACGATTAAGAGGTGGAACGACAGACATGACGTTAAGCAGTATAGTCACAACGGTTGGCGGGACTTATATAAAGTAAAAAAAAATAAAACACAATAACAATCATGTTTTTTTTAGAATCTCAATGATAATAGATAGGGGAGATAACGGGTATACCATATAGGAGTATAATGGTGTGGAGCCGGCGGCGGTTGGCGGGACTTCTAGAAATTAAAAAATGAATCCTTAAAATTCAAAATAAAAAATAAAATAAATTTCAAAAATAGAAAAATAATTCTAAGAGTTCAAGTAGGAATACACTTTACAAATAAGAAAATATCGGAACGAAAAATATGGAATTTTCAAAAAAAAATGTCCATCTAGAACTCAACGATGACAGGTAACCATAAAGAAGAGAGAAACATTAGGCCCGTAAAGGAGTAAGTTGGTGGCACTTGATGCGACATCTAAAAACTATAAACAAAAGCACAAATAGAATCTCAATGATGATTAAGAGAAGGGACGATAGACAAGCCGTTAAGCAACATGGTCACGACGGTTGGCAGGACTTCTAAAAAGTAAAAAGTAAATCACATTGACAATCATGTACGATTTTTAAAATCTCAATGATAATAAAAATATATGAGTATAGTAAAGCCGACAGTGGTTGGGCGGATTTCTAGAAAGTAAAAGATGAACCCCAACGATAGTTATGTTCAATTTTCAAAATCCCAATAACAAATTTTAAGTAATATCAAATATAGAAAAATAGATAATTTTATATGGATGCTAGCCGCGCAATTGCGCAGGTCACCCAGCTAGTTAATAGCAAAGAACAGTTTGTGCATCTCTCCCGATCGGCCCCAACGTGTCCGGCCCATGAATCCCATGATCGAGGAGCCTAGCCCCCCAACCCGGAATTCCCGGCCATGCCGAAGCCCAAGGCAAAGAGGCCCACGCCGCCACGGGCTCACCGGCGATCCACCGCCGCGGGCGGGCTGGGCCTGGCGGCCGCGGCGTACGTGGGGGTGGACACGCGCGCCGCCACTGCCGCCGGCGTGTGGCGGTGGCACGGCCGGCTGCAGCCGGCGCTCTGGGGGCGCTGGCCTGGCCGCCGCGCGCGCGCCCTTCTACCGCCGGTGGGACGCCGAGCTCCGCGCCGCGCCGCGGTTCCTCGCCGCCATGGCGCTCATGCTCGCCGCGTTCCTCTGCGAGGCCGTCTCCGTCCGCTTCGTCTCCACCGTCCTCGGCCTCCATTGGCACCGGTCAGTCCCTTCTTCTTCTAGCCGGCCGCAGCGAAATCAGCGAGGGTTTCTTTTTTTGGGGGGTTTCGGGTAAAAATGTCGGGGGCTTGGTGACATCGTTTGTTCGCGTTCTTGCGCTAATCATCGTGGAGCCTGTGGATCGCGGTTGTTGTGATTAGGATTTTTCGAAGAAGGATGCTCTTGCAGCGGTTACTCGTAGCAATGTGTAAAACTGAGCATTGATTAACTGTGGTTCAAATGCTTGATTTGGTTACCCGCCAATCAAAACCATTTCGGTGAATTGCTTGCTGGTAGGATTGGGTTTTGCTTTCGTTTATATTTTCTTTATCAGATGATTTGCAAGACAGGTACTTTTTACCTCTGGTAACGGATTGGTGTGAGAACTGAGAACTGTAGATAAGACATCAATTGTTTCTGAAATCTAACAATTGTGGGTTAGTGCATTTCTATTAGTTCGTGAAGATTAAGAATCTGTTCTTAGTTCTTGCTCACACTTTATTTGGATGATTAACTCAAGTCCACAATGCTTGGAAACTTTTTAAGGATCCTAGTGGTGCTTTGGATAGGAAATAGAATGGTTCCTTTAGGGGGAAAACACAGAAATCTATTAACTGTTTATGTGCATTTATGCAACATTTTGTTCCATATATAACCTTTTTCGCCTTGTTAGTTAAACATGTAGTGAGGTTAGCACCTTCACTTTTTTTTTTCATTTCCATTAATGGTATGTTTTTTACTCCACCCATGAAATTGAACTACCACTAGAAGATATTACTAGTAGTGAGGCAGTGACAACTTTTTGTCCTGACCAACTTCCTCCCTTTGTGCTTATGCTTATTTGACTGCACTGTTTATTCTGCACTTTTGTGCCATAAAAATCTTAACAAGAGATAAACTAAGACTGGTCCATTTTTTTCTCCACAGATCTACAGCTCCTCTTCCCGACACTGGGCAATGGCTGCTTCTAGCATTGAATGAGAAACTTCCGCAAATTGTGGTTGATCTCCTCAGAGCACCCATCATCAGTCTTCATCACTATCTGATGTTGTTTATCATGCTGGGGTTTTCAGCTCTGTTTGACTGCATCAAAGGCCCTGGACTTGGCATAGCTGCAAGATATATGTTCACAATGGCAGTTGGACGTTCGCTGCGGACTGTAACATTTCTTGCTACGATTCTACCATCCGCGAGGCCTTGGTGTGCTGAAGCTCGATATCAAATACCTGATCATCCTCATCCTTGGGCACAGAAATACTATGCTCCATATGCCTCTGATCCAGATGCGATCCGTAGGGTCATACAAGAGGATATGCCATATGGTCAGCACATCCAACTTGTAACCCTTACTGATATGGCTTCTTTTATTGGCCTGCAGTAGCTAATGTTCTTCCTTCCTAATTATAGCTTTCGTTAAAGAGTACCCTGGTGAGTATAGACCTAGTTGGGGACATATGAGCTTCTTAGTAGACATTTTGAGGCCAACTGTTGAAGAGGGGTCCTCATGGTATCATTTTCTGAAGAAGGCAAGTGGTGGCTGCAGTGATCTTATGTATAGTGGCCACATGCTTGTTGCTGTCCTCACCGCTATGGCATGGACGGTAAGCTATGGCTATTTTGTCTTCCAGTTTGTCACAAGTCACGACCAAGATGCATTCATTTATTCTCCTTATGCCCTGCTAAAACCAAAACGGAATTAACTGGCTGCACATTAAATCGAAAGAATGTTATACACTCATCAAGCCATCCTTGCTATATGTTCTTTTAAAAAATGCACATGGTTATGCCTGCTTTTATAGTTTCATGGCCTGTGTCAATGCATCATTAATTGGATTTATTTCTTTGCAAGTGACATCATGAACCAGTTTTAAGCATTCCCTAACATGCTCTGTGAAAATTATTGTTAAATCAATCAAGCACTACATTTATGTGACAGCTAGGACTCTTGCGGTGAAGAGTTCAGTTTACGCTTGTCTATTTTCTTTTCGTAGGCATATGGCCCTTCCTCCTGATGATAACTCCATCTTGATTAATTTCTGTGTTAGGCTGTTACTTACTGTTCAATTATCATAATAGATCAATTTTCCATCGTCACAGGAAGCATATGGGGGATGGATCTCTGTTGTTATATGGTTTCTCGTCCTCCACAGCGCTCAGAGGGAGATACGGGAGCGCCATCATTACAGTGTTGATTGCATCGTGGCAATCTACGTCGGAATCCTCTTGTGGAGGATGACTGGTTTCATTTGGTCTGCAATAGACAACAGTCGTGCCAGAAGGCTTGCAAAGCTCGACAAGGTTCAGAACAGGCTATTCCAAGCCGCAAAAGATTCAGACATGGATGAAATAAGGGGTCTGCTGAACGAAGTTGAGCTGGCCGGCCAAGAGAGGAAGGGCTTCTCGCAGCGCGTCATATTGTCTTTCTCCTCAGCTATGATAGTTTTCACCCTCTCATGTGTTCTCCTAGCATTCACACTAACCAGCGATGGATGATTTCTTCGCAGCCTTCACATTTTCAGTTTCATATTGACAGATTGAGTTTTACATGATCCCACTAGATTTTTTTTTTTTAGTGTAGGTTGAGAGATTACGTTGATGGCACTTACCAGGTAGTTGAATTAGCAGTGAAACTTGTTTCAGGGGTGCTCTCTATTGGCACTAAATTCTTGTTGATTTCTGTAGCAAACAAAATGTAGATACTCGTGAGGAAAATAAGGATTATCTCTTGAGTTACAGTTGTTGATAAGCCCTTTGCTAATGAGATGAGATGGTGATGATAATGGTGGAGGAGGTGTTAGAGAATTAGTGATGGGAAACCATGTGAACCATAGATGCAATAATGCATTTTTATTTTTTCAGTCCAAAGAGATGGTTCTTCCCTTGGCAGCCTGACCTGGAACATGGAAATGGACCAATGACTCCACGAGAATGTGGCCCGCTTGTCACCAAAATCATCTAAAGAATATGACTTGGAAATATATGCTATATTCTAGACTTAGTCAAGCTAACCTGGAAATTTTATTTCTAGACTCTTATTAAGCTGGAGATGTCTCTGTCAATTGATCGTAATTTGGTTTGAAAGTCAGCTCATTTCTACATCGTCAGACAAGTATTAATTGTAGTGCTTCTGGTGATGAATTTTGTGAACCATTTTGAAGGAAAAGGAAAGGGATAAGTTGCAGTTAACTTGTAAATTGCCAGACTGATACACATATTATCTATGCGCGCGGGAGATGATTTCATACATATATACGAGAGTATTTTACAACTGAAAAATGTCAAGTTTCAGATATATTTACTGTGAGTTGTTGTTATCTATTGATCGTAATACAGGCAGAAACTAGTGGAGTTTTCTTTTGGACAATTAATCCCCGGACGTGCGCAAGGCGTGCATTCAGACCCTTGACAGCGCCTCAAAGTGAAAACGAAAACCAGGGAAGGGATGGACAAATGATATCTACTACTCCCTCTGAATCCAAATGTAAGTTACTTTAGCTTTCTCAATTCTTTCCTAGATGTAAAATGTAAATCTTGTTTAAACTCTTTCTTTAATCTTTTCTTGTATATTTGCTTTTGCCAAATAAATGTTATCCTCCTCACAAATGAACCGTTCTTCTTTTCTAATATAGTCAAATAAAGGGCAAGAAAATTCTTGTGTAGAAATCAGATTGCGTATACCGTGTTTTACATAGACGGTTCTGTGGTTTTGCATCGTTCCCACGGTTACTTCCAGCAGTGAGCGCTTCCAAATCAGCGCTCTGAATTTCTGAAGCCGCGAGTTCTTCCAATTCTTCGCTATGAAGTAGTTTGTACTTTGTACTATCTCCATCCCAAGACATAGCAATTTAGGATTGATCTACGTATCTTATACTAGACCAACGAATCTGAACATATGGTATGTAGTACTCCCTCCGTCTCAAAATATATCAACTTATCCATCAACATTCTCTTCCCAACCAATCACAGCCCTCCACCATTCACTTTTCCTACCTACCTTCACTACTCATCCAAACACAACCCTCCACCATTCATTTCTACCTACTTTCTTAGTAACCATGTTCAACTCTAAAACTTCTTATATTCTGGGACAGAGGGAGTATACCTGACACGCTTTCGATCTGCCTGGTCTGCATGATGATCTCTCGTTTCAGAATTGGTACAAAGGGCTCATTCAGAAAAGTCTTGAAATTCACGTTGTCATCAAAGGAAAATAGGACGGTTGGCCACTTGGCCTAAATCACACTGTGGGGCCATGAGTTGTTGATCTAAAGAACTTTTTTGAAACCTTGATCCAATGAACTAGGTACTCGAATTTGCTAGGGGTTAAGGTATAAAAGTGGTTCGGTGAAAATATTTTACTCACGATAAAGGTAGAACAACAAGTAATTTCAAACGAAAGAAAAATCTGTAGGTTTGAACCCACAGGTACAAGTTAAAAGGATGTGCTTGAACAACTCATGCAGTTTTACCGTTCATTTTCTGAATCTTAATTTTTGTATCCTTAGCTCTGAAGAAATCAAGAAACCGAGTTCAACCTACTTTGTCCTGTCGGGCTGTCTCTATCCGAGCTGATAAGAACCGAGGGAGTGTGACAAAACCCAACTGGCCAATCCGCGTGTTGATTACATTTCCAAATCCTTGGTCGACGCTAACAACCATTGTCCATGTCGATGCTTAGCTGATGAATCTTGACTTTGTTTGCATGTCCTTCCACCAATTAAGGTGAAGATCTAGCATATGAGCCCTGTAATAGCCATCACACGGCTTCATTTCTGAATGACAATTCAAGCAGTAACAAATTAATGGCAAACTTATAACTCCTATGTACACCATTGTACTGTGTACAAACAACTAAACGTATTCGGTAATTTCAGTAACTAGGTTTCTGAATAATCATGCCAGTTAATTAGTAGTAGTATTGATGATGCATCTTAGGTCACCAGCTGGCACGTCCCATTCGGATAATTGCAGTGGCTGACTGGCTCTGATTAATTAATTGATGATCGATCGAGCGCGCCATTACGCGGTGAGTGACCATGAACGAGTCTTTATCAAATTAAACAGACCATTAGCTAATTAACCTAATTAGATGGATATATCCATTATCCCAAACAGTATATCGCTCTCTTGATTCCTTGAGACTTTTGAGGATTCATAGTTCATACCTGCAACAACAACTGCGCGTAAGTAACACACACCACACGCCCAAGTACGCCCTCCCCCTCTAAACTGAGATTTGAGGCCCAAACTAATGTTATTAGCAAGTAGCTGATGCTAGCCGCTCCTTGCTATAAATACATGTGCTTTGCTAGTTAGCTTTTGCACAGATCAACACCGGCAACAACTAACTCTGTCTGAAGGAAGCTAAGATTATTAATCAGTGAGTAGCTAGCCATGGCTGAGGAGAAGAAGCACCACCACCTGTTCCACACAAGAAGGACGGGGAGGAGGAGAGCTCCGGCGTGGTGGACTACGACAAGGGAGAAGAAGCACCACAAGCACCTCGAGCAGCTCGGCGGCCTCGGCGCCATCGCCGCCGGCGCCTACGCTCTCGTAAGTCATTAATTAGTACATTTGACCACCACTATTACAAGAAAATCGATTTTCGCAGACGTATATGTCCTCCCCACTTTAACCTATACTCCCTCCATTTAAAAAAAGACAAACCCTGATTTCGTGTCCGACGTTTGACCGTCCGTCTTATTTGAAAAAATTATGAAAAAAATTAAAAAGACAAGTCACCAATAAAATATTAATTATGTTTTTTCATCTAACAACAATGAAAATACGAATTATAAAAAATTTCATATAAGACGGACAGTTAAAGTTGGACACGGAAACCCAGGGTTTGTCTTTTTTGGGGACGGAGGGAGTATGTTTTAGCCGCTTGGAAAAATCGATTATGTAGTGGTGAACTTGATCTAATGATAACTACCTAGCTATAGCTGATTAATTAAGAGATTATTAACGGAGAATTGATTTGTGGTACGTCGTTGCACTTGCAGCACGAGAAGCACCAGGCGAAGAAGGACACGGAGAACGCGCACGGGCACAAGGTGAAGGAGGAGGTGGCGGCGGTGGCCGCGCTGGGCGCCGCGGGGTTCGCCTTCCACGAGCACCACGAGAAGAAGGACGCCAAGAAGCACGCCCGCCGCACCAATACTAGATCGATCCCGATCGAATGAACGCAAGAACGAACGGTTTATATGCTTAATTACTTTCTCCCCATAATTACATGTATGCATGTGGTTGATGGCTTAATTTTCTTCTTCTTGTTCGTCGTCTATACGTCGTCGCTTGTACTTCGTGTTCTGTACATTAATTCTGTATCCGCACTGAGTATTAAATAAGTGCGTTTGTGCTGCACACAGAAATTTTGGTTTCGTTTTATTTTTCTTCTTTGAAATGAAGGGCGTAAGACACGCTAAGCTTGTGAAATGTGCAATATCTCACATTCTCACCTAGGCTCTCCGGCCTATTAATTTGCATGGTTGAGAACTTAGAGATCAATCAATACGGCGCGTGTCATTCTCAACGGAGTGAATTTGCATGCATGGCATGGCGCTACCGATACTGACTGTTATGGAATGTTATTTTCGAACATAAATTCATTTCTTGTGAATCAATTAAGTCAGAGTAGAGATAAGATTTATTTCTCTTTAAGACACCTCTATATACAATGTATAAGGACAGGGTAAAAATTTAGTTGCTTCTACTCAAGAACGGATCAATACTTAAAAAAAGAGCTACCCCATATTATGTCTCTTCTCAACTCATGTAATGTTTGTGAGAGCAAAGAGAAGGACACGGTCTAATATTGTAGGAGAAAAAGAATTCGGTGATCCACTATTAGGCGTGTTAATTTAAACACTGACCAGGCACGGTCGTGGATCGATTGTCGAACGATGGGCGGATGGTGCCAGCAATGGGCCCCTGTAATACTAATGAATAAGCCACACAACCCACATATGAGATGTGTTTGAGCTAATTCGTCTTGGCCCAAAAGAGACAAAACCCGCCCTTCGATCTTCAGTAGGTGTAAGTTCATGTAGGTCCCTTAATTTGACAGCGAGTTCAATTTTTATCCTTCAAACAAATACCAGATATAATGGGTCCCCCAATATTAAAACCGGTGTAATATAGATTCCATGGCAGTACAGCGGGTGGTTCTGTCTAACGTGGCAATTTGAACAAGTCAACAGTGCTGAGTTAGCATGGGTTCCATGTATCAGACCTCTTTCACCTCTATCCCTATCTTCCTCCCTCGTTTCCATCTCAGCGGCGGCCGTGAGGAGGACGGCGCCAGTGGCGGGTAGTGAGGCGAAGAGAAGATGAGAGGAACAACATGTCACTGGCATCAACGTTGGGATGCAGTCGGTGCAAAGGAGTAGTCGACGAGGATGGGAATGGCATGTCAACCATCATCGTCGCCACGCTGACCAACGACCTCCCTCGGGAGGTTTTCCTCCTGCTCCCACCGGCACCAACCTCGTCCGCTCCTTTCTTGTCTGCAGGCCCTTCCTCCGCGTCGCCTTCCTCCACCGCTTCCACCGACTCCACGACCCCCTCCTCTCGACTGCCTCATCCACCACCCCAGCCATACTGACCAGCCAGCCTCGATGTTGGTCCCTTCTCCCCCGCCGCCACCATTGTTACTAGGGCTAGTGATGTCTGGGATGGCGACTTCTCCCTTTGCTTCCTTCTCCGCGATGGTTGGCTGGCGACGGTGGCACTGGCACCGTGGCAGTTATCAGACTGTCACAATGGCCACGTCCTAATCACAGGAGCTCGTCATCGCCGACCCATTGGCTCCCCCCCCCCCCCAATTGCTCAGCTTCGACACCGTGGAGAAGAGGGAGGACGGCGGCATTGGACACTCTACCTGCTCACCATGCGCGGCTTCTGCGTCGAGGAGTGGGCTTGCGCAGAGGGAAGACATCGCCTACATGCTGACATGGAATGCGGGTGGAGCTCGTCCATCTCCTTCCTCCTGTGTGTCGGCGTCGACGGTGTAGGACGGCGAGCTCCACCACGGCGACCCTCCTCACCAACTCCGGTGGCTGGGGCCTGGGGGCCCTCCTCCGGCCTTACTCTCTGGCTGCCATCGTCCTCCTCACCACCCAACGGCAGCTGCTGTCCTCCTCATATGGGGGGGGGGGGGGGGGGGGGTGAGAGATAGAATTGAAGTGACATGTGGGCTCACACTAACTCATCACTTTGGATTTGGGTAAATTTACCAGATGGGACAAAACCACCCCGCTATTCTGTCATGGGATCTATATTGCACCGGTTTTGATACTTGAGGGACCTGTTTATATCTGGTATTTCGATTGAAAGACGAAAATCGAACTCGCTGACAAGGTAAGGGACCTAAAATGAACTTATTCCTCTCCAGTAACGCAAGCACCACACGACAGAGTGAGCCCAGTGGACCACCACCGCACTCAGTGCGCGGGCCCATCAATCGTGTCAAAATTGATTAACTATTTTCTTCTGAAAAATAAGCCACAGGGAAGGATTTTTTACACTCCTATGAACTTTTTTACATTGCATAAATTATAGACGTGTACACTGCTGCACAATTGTGCGCACAGGACTACTGGTGATTATGCATCGCAAATCCGTAACATTAAAGGTAATGTTTAACTTTAAGAAATGTGGCTATAAGATTTTCATTAAATCCAAAACTAATGTCACCTTAGTACCATAAGTTAACAGAATTTCTATAAACGTGTTCGATATTTTCTCCCCAAAACTTCTAAATTTATAACCACTTGATGGCTTTGTGATCATGCAACGATGAGGAAAAAATTCGCGACGCTCGTGTCCCTACCGAGTGGACCAGTTTTGTTCAGTTATATGCAAAATTATGATTATAGTTTAGTTACAATGTTATTATACATCAATTACGCTATAGTTATACTTAAATTTTATTAATATAATCTTTGAAAGATTTATAAAAGAAAATGTTCAATGTTGTATAGCTACTCCCAAGTTCAACCTAGCTTTACTACTCTATCCATTCTAAAATATACCATGATTTTAGGGTTCGAAATTTATACCATAATATAATTATTATGTATTTTGGGGAC
This sequence comes from Oryza longistaminata, assembly GCA_009805545.1. Lineage (NCBI taxonomy): Eukaryota > Viridiplantae > Streptophyta > Magnoliopsida > Poales > Poaceae > Oryza > Oryza longistaminata. Next base: position 20,569,252 of record CM020179.1, on the reverse strand, counting down.
GTTGAATCCAATACACAAAATCCATATATTTTTAGCCATTTAGATGTTTGGGAGGAGTATAAGCAATTCAAAATTTAAAATTTTGATCGCATAGATGATTGAAAAGATGGTATTTTCTCTTAACCATATTATCTTGCCAACAACATAGAAATGCTTTTATTTTGAACGAAGAGGTATATGAGCTACCTCCATCCTAAAGTTATTTGGCAAAAATTCTCATATTTTAAAACGGATATATTTTATTGATGCAGATTACGGTAGTTTATTTCCTTCCGTGAAGAGAGATCACTGAAGTTATACTTCTGTGTTATCTAAAAACTAATTGACAAGGCACATGCTAGGTTTAAATTTTCGGAAAAATAAACACGATATTTCGTGTTTCGATATGGGATGAAAGTAGATTCCAAGTGCAAATTGAAATGGTTTTTGAGAAATCAAATTTCAAATAGTAAAATTTGACCCAAATTCAAATAAATAAAAAAAAAATCATACCGCTTTCAGTTAAATTCCAGTTCTCCCATCGAAAAGTTGAACCTGGTCACATACATCCTAACTCCTAACTCCATCCCTCCAAGCACATGATGGTTAAGTTTCAAAATAAATTCATTTTTCACCCATCTAACACATACTTACAAAATCAAAAACTATAATACCCCTACTACTCTACCTCCAATATAGTTATTCCCTACTTTCACTAATTTTGATGCAATGATTGCTCTAAAAATAAACTTATTTGGGACAAATTGAAAGAGCCTAAGGGCCCCTTTGAATTGTAGGAAAATAACAAACAGAGAAAATAAAAAGGCAAAATTTGCCACAGGACACGCAAAAAACGTGTAATGGCTGAGAGACACTGCGAAAACGTGACACGGCTGATGGACACTACAAAAAAACATGTATTGGCTGTAGGACACTGGTCGCATTATTTTATTATTTCCGGGTCAAAACAGGTGAGATATTTTTCTAAATGCCCGGATTGCCCCTTCTCTTTCCTTCTTTAACAACCGGTGGGTCCCATGTGTCTGGACAGTGTATGTTTAATCTAATTTATAATAGGTTTTTAACCACCTGGCCCCACGTGTCATGGACTAATTTTTTCTAATTAGTAGGGTGATTACTATTTGCTAATCATAAGTGGGCTCACATCTCTCTCCTATCCTTCTTCTTCTTCCTCACGCACGCGGCAGAGCAGAGGAACAGCGCGGCGGCGACGCGACGGCCTGAGCCAGGACGGCTCGGCGTGCAGCAGAAAAAGCGGCGGCGCTCCGCCATGGTCTCACCGCCGGAGCTCGTCCCTTACTTGACCGGAGACGGGACGGAGAAGGCGGGGTGGGTCAGGATGGCTGTCGATGCCTTGGCTGCCGTCTTGTCCGCGGATGAGGTAAACGAAGATACCAAGGAAGGTCTCATCAATGCCCTCATAGCCGGCGATCTGGCCACATCATGAACACGCTCATCGCAGCTGTTCCCAGATCTGGTATGGGTCCTCAAGGACGCCGGCAATCTGCTGCATGGCGGCAACCGTGCAGGTGCGAGGCTGCCCAGCTCGCTCGTAGATGGTCCGGCCAGGCGCCATCCCGACGTTCGCGCGAGTTCACCGTGGGAGACGACTAGAGGATGAGAGAGGCAGTGGCATCCGCGCCGGAGGCCGTGGGAAAGTTGCTCGTGTGATGCAGGACGACGACACTGTACATGGGCCCACATGTTTGCTGCATCGAGAAGAGAGGGGCATTCCCGTCATTTTGACAATTCTCTTCCCTCTTTCGGCACGGAAATTATAAAATAATGTCTTTGGTGTCCTACAGCCAATTACACAACTTTTTGTAGTGTCCATGGGCAATGTCAAGTTTTTACGGTGTCCCTCAGTCAATTACTCGATTTTTTAGTGTCATGTAGCAATTTTTGCCAATAAAAAAACACATGCTTTGATAAGAATGCAAGTGCAAAATAGAAGATTACAAAATGCAAGACAAATATAGGAATGACTATTTGATTGGACCACGGGAAAGACACAGGAATTAGATAAAAGTGATAGACTCAAAGAAAAATTTAAAGAGGTTGGAGCTCTTACTATTTTTCTCCAATCTCTTTATAGGATTATTCATTCCATAGAAATTTCAAATGATAGGATATGATTTAAATCTTTTGTTCAAAGGCAAAATTTTTTCAATAGAATTGTACTTCAAAATTTTTATGTTTTCCTACGAATAAAAGGAGCTCTAAAATTGGACTTATTATGGGATGGAGGAAATAGAAGTCAGCCCTACTCCATCGGTCCTATTTTAAAACGTAGCCATGAGTTTTCCGTGCTCAACTTTAATCGTCTATCTTGTTTGAAAATTTTTTTAGAAAAAAATTAAAAAACACTAGTCACACATCAATAAAATACTATTTATGTTTCATCTAATAATAATAAAAATACTAATCATTAAAAAAATTATAAATAAAAAATTATAGATTGACACTCATGGTTGCGTTGGGACGGAAGGAGTATTAAACAAGACGATACAATGATTCTGTTTTGTCCGTCTGATTACAAGCGCATTATTACCAATGGTAATCCTCACACCCGCATCATGGCACCATGATTGAGTCCCTTTTCAGGCAGCTTCTTCTCCCGTGTCCGCCTCTCTTCTCACACGCCGGCTTCCATCCGATCGTGTATACATCAATCGTAACACATGTACTACTAAGAGCAAGTATAATAGTGACATATAAGTCTACTATAAACTTATGTGGAGGAGACAAAAAGTTAAGGGTGCCAGCTCTCATGCAAGAGCTAACTTAACACAAGCTCCAAGACAAATACAATTTATGTACAAGTGAGAGATAGAGAGATGAGAAGAAAATTGTAGCTAATCTTATAGCTAAACTATTATATGTGTTGGCTTTAAGATAAGCTAATAGTAGGAAGTGAGCTATATTATTATCCTTGCTCTAATTTGAACGATACTCCGCGGGCTTAATAATTAGGAGTTGTAGTACTAGTAGTAGACGCTGTAGTTTTTGCATTGCATTGGGGCGACAATCGTCGTGTTCGTCGTGTTGTTATTGGAGCTGAAGCTCAGCCGAACAGTTTCAAACTACTTTCAGCACATAAAATAAGAGCGAAGTTGAGTGGAGCATTCTTGTAAAATGAACTAGAGATGTTGAGATGTGTTTTAATTGCTCCACAACTCCACTCCAGATCTAACTCCTGAAGCTAAATTTTAGAGCTGAACCTCTGTTCAGAGCCACGGGTGATGAGACAGGCGAGTTGACAGTTGACAGCGGCGGTGCGCGTGCCGGCCATTGATGTCACAATTATCGGGCCCCAAAAGCGTCGTCCTCGTACTCCACGCGCGCATCGGAATCCCACGCCTCTGCCTGCCTGCCTTGGGTCCCAACTCCCAATCACACCCAATCACCCAACCCAAAAAGTTGAATCCATTCCAACCGCGACCACACCATCTCCGCCCCCCGTCTCCTTGTCTGCGTCGTCACACTCTCACACACCTCTCGATTCATCATTCATTGATTAATTACTCGGTCACTGCAATCCAGGAGAGATTAGAGATTAGAGTAGCCCCTCCTAATCCACATGGAGACGAAGAAGATGATTAGAGATTACCGATGCGGGGGTCACTCAGATCAGCGAATCCAGGCCGCCGATTAACATAACCCTTCTGCCCATCATGACGGCCAGAAAGTCGCAAAAGGTGTCACCTCTCTCCCTCGCTTTTGTTAGTTTGCTACAGGCTTTACTTGCTCGGCCGATAGCACACTCTGCCCATTGGGCTTTGGCCCTCTTTTTTCCCTCTCTTTCTCCTTTGCTTGCTTTTCAGCCTGTACACCAATACGTCCACGCACACAAGTCGCTGCGGTGCAGTGAATTGAAGCGCAGTGCATGCGCCCCACCACCTCCTGCCTCCCTCCCTCCCTCCTCCTTGCTTGCTTACATTGCCGCCACCGCCACCACCTCACAGTCTCACACTGCCATTGCCGGAAAGGAGGAGAAGAAGAAGAAGAAGGAGAGCTCGAGGTGACGACGACGAGGCGGCAATGGCGGCGGCTGCGGCATTGTGCGGCGTCGCGTTGCTGATGCTGCTGCTGGCCATCGAGGTACGTATGGTGACGACACGTGATCAGCGCGATCGATCACGTAGTAGCAGCGCGAGCTGACTTGCTTTGCGGGCGACGTGTTTGTTGCTCAGGTGCGCGGCGGCGGCTACGGCGAGGAGGAGAAGGTGCCGCTGTCGGCGGTCATCGTGCCGGACCCTTCCCCGGAGCTGCGGGAGCCCACGTCGCCGTCGCCGTCGCTGGCGCCCGCGCCGACGCCGGTGTCGGGAGGGCTATGATGTTGGGATGGCGACTTCTCCTTTGCTTCCTTCTCCGCGATGGTTGGCGGCGACGGTGGCACTGGCACCGTGGCAGTTACAGACTGTCACAATGGCACGTCCTAATCACAGGAGCTCGTCATCGCCGACCCATTGGCTCCCCCCCCCCCCCCAATTGCTCAGCTTCGACACCGTGGAGAAGAGGAGGACGGCGGCATTGGACACTCTACCTGCTCACCATGCGCGCGCTTCTGCGTCGAGGAGTGGGCTTGCGCAGAGGGAAGACATCGCCTACATGCTGACATGGAATGCGGTGGAGCTCGTCCATCTCCTTCCTCCTGGTGTCGCGGCGTCGACGGTGTACGGCGAGCTCCACCACGGCGACCCTCCTCACCAACTCCGGTGGCTGGGGCCTGGGGGCCCTCCTCCGGCCTCTACTCTGGACTGCCCTCGTCCTCCTCACCACCCAACGGCAGCTGCTGTCCTCCTCATATGGGGGGGGGGGGGGGGTGAAGAGATAGAATTGAGTGACATGTGGCTCACACTAACTCATCACTTTGGATTTGGGTAAATTTACCAGATGGGACAAAACCACCCCGCTATTCTGTCATGGGATCTATATTGCACCGGTTTTGATACTTGAGGGACCTGTTATATCTGGTATTTCGATTGAAAGACGAAAATCGAACTCGCTGACAAGGTAAGGGACCTAAAATGAACTTATTCCTCTCCAGTAACGCAAGCACCACACGACAGAGTGAGCCCAGTGGACCACCACCGCACTCAGTGCGCGGGCCCATCAATCGTGTCAAAATTGATTAACTATTTTCTTCTGAAAAATAACGCCACAGGGAAGGATTTTTTTACACTCCTATGAACTTTTTTACATTGCATAAATTATAGACGTGTACACTGCTGCACAATTGTGCGCACAGGACTACTGGTGATTATGCATCGCAAATCCGTAACATTAAAGGTAATGTTTAACTTTAAGAAATGTGGCTATAAGATTTTCATTAAATCCAAAACTAATGTCACCTTAGTACCATAAGTTAACAGAATTTCTATAAAACGTGTTCGATATTTTTCTCCCCAAAACTTCTAAATTTATAACCACTTGATGGCTTTGTGATCATGCAACGATGAGGAAAAAATTCGCGAACGCTCGTGTCCCTACCGAGTGGACCAGTTTTGTTCAGTTATATGCAAAATTATGATTATAGTTTAGTTACAATGTTATTATACATCAATTACGCTATAGTTATACTTAAATTTTATTAATATAATCATTTGAAAGATTTATAAAGAAAATGTTCAATGTTGTATAGCTACTCCCAAGTTCAAACCTAGCTTTACTACTCTATCCATTCTAAAATATACCATGAATTTTAGGGTTCGAAATTTATACCATAATATAATTATTATGTATTTTGGGGACGTTGAATCCAATACACAAAAATCCATATATATTTTTAGCCATTTAGATGTTTGGGAGAGTATAAGCAATTCAAAATTTAAAATTTTGATCGCATAGATGATTGAAAAGATGGTATTTTCTCTTAACCATATTATACTGCCAACAACATAGAAATGCTTTTATTTTAGAACGAAGAGGTATATGAGCTACCTCCATCCTAAAGTTATTTGGGCAAAAATTCTCATATTTTAAAACGGATATATTTTATTGATGCAGATTACGGTAGTTTATTTCCTTCCGTGAAGAGAGATCACTGAAGTTATACTCTGTGTTATCTAAAAACTAATTGACAAGGGCACATGCTAGGTTTAAATTTTCGGAAAATAAAACACGATATTTCGTGGTTTCGATATGGGATGAAAGTAGATTCCAAGTGCAAATTGAAATGGTTTTTGAGAAATCAAATTTCAAATAGTAAAATTTGACCCAAATTCAATAAAATAAAAAAATCATACCGCTTTCAGTTAAATTCCAGTTCTCCATCGAAAAGTTGAACCTGGTCACATACATCCTAACTCCTAACTCCATCCCTCCAAGCACATGATGGTTAAGTTTCAAATAATTCATTTTTCACCCATCTAACACATACTTACAAAATCAAAAACTATATACCCTACTACTCTACCTCCAATATAGTTATTCCCTACTTTCACTAATTTTGATGCAATGATTGCTCTAAAAATAAACTTATTTGGGACAAATTGAAAGAGCTAAGGGCCCCTTTGAATTGTAGGAATAACAAACAGAGAAATAAAAAAGGCAAAATTTGCCACAGGACACGCAAAAAACGTGTAATTGGCTGAGAGACAATGCGAAAACGTGACACGGCTGATGGACACTACAAAAAAACATGTAATTGGCTGTAGGACACTGGTCGCATTATTTTATTATTTCCGGGTAAAACAGGTGAGATATTTTTCTAAATGCCCGGATTGCCCTCTTCTCTTCCTTTCTAAACACCGGTGGGTCCCATGTGTCTGGACAGTGTATGTTTAATCTAATTTATAATAGGTTTTTTAACCACCTGGCCCCACGTGTCATGGACTAATTTTTTTCTAATTAGTAGGGTGATTACTATTTGCTAATCATAAGTGGGCTCACATCTCTCTCCTATTCCTTCTTCTTCTTCCTCACGCACGCGGCAGAGCAGAGGAACAGCGCGCGGCCGACGCGACGGCCTGAGCCAGGACGGCTCGGCGTGCAGCAGAAAAAGCGGCGGCGCTCCGCCATGGTCTCACCGCCGGAGCTCGTCCCTTACTTGACCGGGAACGGGACGGAGAAGCGCGGGTGGGTCAGGATGGCTGTCGATGCCTTGGCTGCCGTCTTGTCCGCGGATGAGGTAAACGAAGATACCAAGGAAGGTCTCATCAATGCCCTCATAGCCGGCGATCTGGGCCACATCATGAACACGCTCATCGCAGCTGTTCCCAGATCTGGTATGGGTCCTCAAGGACGCCGGCAATCTGCTGCATGGCGGCAACCGTGCAGGTGCGAGGCTGCCCAGCTCGCTCGTAGATGGTCCGGCCAGGCGCCATCCCGACGTTCGCGCGAGTTCACCGTGGGAGACGACTAGAGGATTAGAGAGGCAGTGGCATCCGCGCCGGAGGCCGTGGGAAAGTTGCTCGTGTGATGCAAGGACGACGACACTGTACATGGGCCCACATGTTTGCTGCATCGAGAAGAGAGGGGCATTCCCGTCATTTTTAACTAATCTCTTTCCCTCTTTCGGCACGGAAATTATAAAATATATCTTGTCTTCCTATCACATCACAACTTTTGTAGTGTCCATGGGCAATGTCAAGTTTTTTACGGTGTCCCTCAGCAATTACTCGATTTTTTAGTGTCATGTAGCAAATTTTGCCAATAAAAAAACACATGCTTTTGATAAGTGCAAGTGCAAAATAGAGAGATTACAAAATGCAAGACAAATATAGGAATGACTATTTGATTGGACCACGGGAAAGACACAGGAATTAGATAAAAGTGATAACTCAAGAAAAAATTAAAGAGGTTGGAGCTCTTACTAATTTTCTCCACAATCTTTCTATAGATTATTCATTCCATAGAAATTTCAAATGATAATATGATTTAATCTTTGTTTCAAAGGCAAAATTTTTTCAATAGAATTGTAATTCTTCTCAAATTTTATGTTTTCCCTACGAATAAAAGGAGCTCTAAAATTGGATTACATTATTATGGGATGGAGGAAATAGAAGTCAGCACTACTCCATCGGTCCTATTTTAAAACGTAGCCATGAGTTTCCGTGCCTCAACTTTAATCGTCTATCTTGTTTGAAAATTTTTTTAGATGAAAATACGAATTATAAAAAAATTTCATATAAGACGGACAGTTAAAGTTGGACACGGAAACCCAGGGTTTGTCTTTTTTGGGGACGGAGGGAGTATGTTTTAGCCGCTTGGAAAAATCGATTATGTAGTGGTGAACTATGATCTAATGATAACTACCTAGCTATAGCTGATTAATTAAGAGATTATTAACGGAGAATTGATTTGTGGTACGTCGTTGCACTTGCAGCACGAGAAGCACCAGGCGAAGAAGGACACGGAGAACGCGCACGGGCACAAGGTGAAGGAGGAGGTGGCGGCGGTGGCCGCGCTGGGCGCCGCGGGGTTCGCCTTCCACGAGCACCACGAGAAGAAGGACGCCAAGAAGCACGCCGCCGACCAATACTAGATCGATCCCGATCGAATGAACGCAAGAACGAACGGTTTATATGCTTAATTACTTTCTCCCCATAATTACATGTATGCATGTGGTTGATGGCTTAATTTGCTTCTTCTTGTTCGTCGTCATACGTCGTCGCTTGTACTTCGTGTTCATGTACATTAATTCTGTATCCGCACTGAGTATTAAATAAGTGCGTTTGTGCTGCACACAGAAATTTTGGTTTCGTTTTATTTTTCTTCTTTGAAATGAAGGGCGTAAGACACGGCTAAGCTTGTGAAATGTGCAATATCTCACATTCTCACCTAGGCTCTCCGGCCTATTAATTTGCATGGTTGAGAACTTAGAGATCAATCAATACGGCGCGTGTCATTCTCAACGGACTGAATTTGCATGCATGGCATGGCGCTACCGATACTGACTGTTATGGAATGTTATTTTCGAACATAAATTCATTTCTTGTGAATCAATTAAGTCAGAGTAGAGATAAGATTTATTTCTCTTTAAGACACCTCTATATACAATGTATAAGGACAGGGTAAGAAATTTAGTTGCTTCTACTCAAGAACGGATCAATACTTAAAAAAAGAGCTACACCCCATATCTATGTCTCTTCTCAACTCATGTAATGTTTGTGAGAGCAAAGAGAAGGACACGGTCTAATATTGTAGGAGAAAAAGAATTCGGTGATCCACTATTAGGCGTGTTAATTTAAACACTGACCAGGCACGGTCGGTGGATCGATTGTCGAACGATGGGCCGGATGGTGCCAGCAATGGGCCCCTGTAATACTAATGAATAAGCCACACAACCCACATATGAGATGTGTTTGAGCTAATTCGTCTTGGCCCAAAAGAGACAAAACCCGCCCTTCGATCTTCAGTAGGTGTAAGTTCATGTAGGTCCCTTAATTTGACAGCGAGTTCAATTTTTATCCTTCAACCAAAATACCAGATATAATGGGTCCCCCAAATATTAAAACCGGTGTAATATAGATTCCATGGCAGTACAGCGGGTGGTTCTGTCTGACGTGGCAATTTGAACAAGTCAACAGTGCTGAGTTAGCATGGGTTCCATGTATCAGACCTCTTTCACCTCTATCCCTATCTTCCTCCCTCGTTTCCATCTCAGCGGCGGCCGGTGAGGAGGACGGCGGCCAGTGGCGGGTAGTGAGGCGAAGAGAAGATGAGAGGAACAACATGTCACCGGCATCAACGTTGGGATGCAGTCGGTGCAAAGGAGTAGTCGACGAGGATGGGAATGGCATGTCAACCATCATCGTCGCCACGCTGACCAACGACCTCCCTCGGGAGGTTTTCCTCCTGCTCCCCACCGGCACCAACCTCGTCCGCTCCTTTCTTGTCTGCAGGCCCTTCCTCCGCGTCGCCTTCCTCCACCGCTTCCACCGACTCCACGACCCCCTCCTCCTCGACTGCCTCGTCCACCACCCCAGCCATACTGACCAGCCAGCCTCGATGTTGGTCCCCTTCTCCCCCGCCGCCACCATTGTTACTAGGGCTGGTGATGTCTGGGATGGCGACTTCTCCCTTTGCTTCCTTCTCCGCGATGGAAATTTTAAAAGTTTGATTGAATCTTATCTTAGACATGTAAATTATTTTATGACCGGATGGAGTGGACTTTCAAAACTTTGAGTCAATAACTTCTCACATACTTAGTTATAAAATAAATTGTATGTGCTTATGTGCCTTGAAAAGTTCTACTATTTCTCGTCCAAATAAAATTCTATCTATTTTAATTTATACTCCCTCCGTTTCATATTACAAGGCATTTGACTTTTTTAAGTTTAATTTATAGAAAAAATTAGCAACATTTAAAATATTAAATTAGTTTCATTAAATCTAGCATTAAATATATTATCGGAATTGCTACATATCTGGCGACAGATTTTCTGTTAAAAATCAGTCGATTTGTTGACCGTATGATTTACTTTGAGATACGTGCATGTGCCATTGAGTGAAAAAAAAATGTCGCTAGAACAGGGAATCGAACCCATGATGTCGGGATGCTACGACATGCATCCTACCAACTGAGCAAGCAGTAAACAACTAATTTCTTTCTATACGTAACTTTTTTTTTTAAACTTTCACTGCAGTTACACTACACCCACTCACAACATAGTTATACCACGATTAAAACGTAAGTGCACTACAATTACAATGTAATTTTAAGTATATGCGGGTGTAATTTTTGTTTTACATGTACAGAATTTTTTACTCATCGTTGTTTTGTTGCACTATAGTTAACTTAATTGTTTGAGGTGTGATTTGATATTTTTGGACTATATATACCGTTATATTTTTCATAAAAAAAATTTACATTGCAAGTACCCAAAGTTACATATGTAATTTTAGTGTATTTACATTGTAAGTTTTAAAATTACATATGTAATTTTGGTGTATTTACACCGTAAGTTTTAAAATTACATATGTAAGTTGATGTATTTGTTTTTCCTTTTCTTTAAGCATCATTGACGTGATTACCGTCCGGTGACTGACGTACGTGGATATGTTTTCATTTGAACCGCATGTCGTGGTGGCTTGAAAATCCGACTGATTTTCTACTGAAAATCTGTTGAATGACTTTTAGACAGTCCCTAAATATATTTTTATACTATGCTTGTCTTGTGTTAAAAATACTAATATATTTTTCTATAATCTTATTCAAACTTAAGAAAGTTTGACTAGAAAAAAAAAGTCAAACGACTTATAATATAAAACGGATGGAGTAAAATTTATGATCAAAATTTTAAAAGTTTGACCAAATTTTCTTGGACTTGGAGATCAAATATTTATGACTGTATGAAGTGTTTTTGTTATTAAAAGAAAATGAGACTTATGTTATTTTGAGGCTTTGGAAGCATAATCCAGACTAGCACATTTTTTTTTAGATAATCCAGACTAACACATAAATTGGAAGTCCAATCAACACATCTCTAAATAAGATAGAGCTAGTTGCTAAATATTAAATAGTTCATACAACTGGATTTGTATGTCTTAATTGAAGTTAGGCTATAATTTGTAGGATGGTACATGCATGATGCGTGCCAAGTTGCCAACCATGCTTCTCTATCACCAAATTTCTCAGTTTGTTCACAGTTGTTTCAGCAGGAATTAAGGGTGCACGAAGCTCCTAAATTAGAAGCATCTACTACTTCACTCTGGAGTAGTATTTTCTAACGACAAAGCTTCAACTAAAAACTCATGCTCTTTCAAGGATAAGAACGAGCTGTTCTCCACAGATTCTTGCAAAGTGCTCCTACTGTGTAGTTTCACACGCTCCAAATCACAAACAGTATACTAAAATGTTCAATAAACTGAATACAGATTGATACACTCACCTAGAACACAAAACACAAAAAAAAGGGAAGAGTACCAAAACTCTCAAAGATTTGTGCAAGCAAGCACGACATATTTGAAACAATCTCAGACAATCCAAATGTGCATCCAGGTAGTAGTATCTCTCAGAAACAAGAAAAAGGAAACAAAACAAATGTCTTCAGAGTTCAGAGTTCAGAAAACGCTGAACTCGCGGGAGCAGAAGCGCAGAGGCGTCAGTTCTCATCAGGCGCCGCCGGAGCTGAAACATCAGCAGCAGCTTCTTCCTTGCTCTTCTCCTCCTCATCATCATCAGCTGATGATGGTGGTGATGGTGTTGATGATGCCGCGGCGGCAACCTGAACCGAGTCAGGATCCACGCGCTTCTCCTCTTCCGCTACCTCCTGCGCGCCGCCGCCGCCGCCTTCTTGGGCAGCTTCTGGTTCCGCTGCTGCTGCTTCAGCTTCTTCTCCGGTTGTCTCTTGCTCGGACGCCACAGGCGAGGGATCAACCGCAGTGATTTGCTCCACTGCTGCTGCTGTTTCCTCTGCTTCTTCTCCCGCTGCGTGTTGCTCGGGCGACACAGGCGAGGGCTCAACCACAGTGACTTGCTCCTCTTCTGCTTCTGCTGCTGCAGCTGTTTCCTCTTCTTCTTCTTCTTCTTCTTCTTCTTCTTCTTCTTCTTCTTCTTCTTCTTCTTCTTCTTCTTCTTCTTCTTCTTCTTCTTCTTCTTCTTCTTCTTCTTCTTCTTCTTCTTCTTCTTCTTCTTCTTCTTCTTCTTCTTCTTCTTCTTCTTCTTCTTCTTCTTCTTCTTCTTCTTCTTCTTCTTCTTCTTCTTCTTCTTCTTCTTCTTCTTCTTCTTCTTCTTCTTCTTCTTCTTCTTCTTCTTCTTCTTCTTCTTCTTCTTCTTCTTCTTCTTCTTCTTCTTCTTCTTCTTCTTCTTCTTCTTCTTCTTCTTCTTCTTCTTCTTCTTCTTCTTCTTCTTCTTCTTCTTCTTCTTCTTCTTCTTCTTCTTCTTCTTCTTCTTCTTCTTCTTCTTCTTCTTCTTCTTCTTCTTCTTCTTCTTCTTCTTCTTCTTCTTCTTCTTCTTCTTCTTCTTCTTCTTCTTCTTCTTCTTCTTCTTCTTCTTCTCCGACGGCTGCGCCTTGCTCGGGCGCCGCAGGCGAGGTCTCAACCGCCATGACTTGCTCCTCTTCTGCTGCTGCTGCTGCTATTCCAGATTCAGCAGCGGCAGCCGGAGATTCTGTTTCCACGGCCTTGGTTGCCTCTGCACTTGGAGCTGGAGCCGCCTCTGATCCCTCGCTCTCTGCATCCTGCGAGAAGAAGAAGAAGAAATGTCAAGCTCAAGCTCAAGCTCAAGCTTGCTACTGACGCACAACGAAACGGGCAGAAACCGAGCTGTTGCTTACCTCCTTGAGCAAGTCGCTGAGAGACCTCCGGCGACCGGCTTCAGCCGGCTCGCCCTCCACGGCTGCCACCACCACCGCCGCCGCCGCCGCCGCCGGAGCCTCGTCGACGTTCTTCTCCTTCTCCTCAGCGGCCGGCGGCGACGGCGCCACGGCGGCGTCCTCCTTGACGAGCGGCGCCTCGCCGCCCTTCACCTTGAGGTCACCGGGCTTCGTCGCGCACGCCCCCATTGCTCCCAAGAACCAACCACCACACCACCAGCTAGCTCACCGGAGACGAGGGAGACGACTAGACTAATGACAACTCCGACGATGCGAGGACGAGATGATAATCACGGAGCTTTAGGCGTGCATATGTACTCCAGCGAATGTGCTTTAGCTGGTGCTATCATCGAGAAATGCAGAGTTTTTTTCTCTTGTTTTTTTTTTGGGTCTCTCCGACAAATCAGACGCCATGGCCGGGGGCACAGGACCCAGGAAAACCTCAATAAACAAAAGTCGCATCACACACGCTATATTCCTTAAACCATATGGTCCATATCATATTACTGGCAGTACAGCGAAAATCTGCACACCATGGAGTATAATACAGTGGTTACATGTACGACAGTATACTACGTACATGATTGCAAGAAATATAAGATGATTGGCAGTGTGCAAAGCCGTTACAACCAATCCATACTCGAATTATTCCTGGGCCTTTTTTCATCTCTGGAGTCTGATGATGGATGGCATTGGCAGGCAAGGCCAGTCGTACATACATGTCGGACCTGAGTTGCATCATCAGTCGCTAGAATTAACAAAGCACTGCTCTCTCCTCCGTCCCATTTTAAGCGCAGTAATAAGTTTTTATGTCCAACTTTAATCGTCCGATTAATTTTTTTTAGAAAAAAATTTAAAAAACATAAGTCACGTATAAGTACTATTCATATTTTATCATCTAATAGCAATAAAAATGCTAATCATAAAAAATTAAATTAAATTAGACGGATGATTAAAATTGAACATAAAAACTTATGGTTGCGCTTAAGATAGGACGAAGGGACTATTAGCAAGCACACACGCTTCATCCATGTCCATGGCAGGGTTTCCCTTTAGAAAGCTGATATACGTACGATTATTTGCGTACGATATTTGTAAGATGTAACGTTTGCCAGCCAAATCCCATGGCATTTTCTGGCCGTTTCTAACAAAGCAACACATGACATCCACGATCTGTTAGTAATCGTATGATGATCGTCCATATAAATCGTACGTATAGTATTTTCCTTTCCGTTTATCATCGGCTACCATATAGTTATCGCAGTAACCATGACTTACAATCGGTGCGGTAATGGTAAGTGCCCAGTAACCTTAACAAATTTATAAAACGTTAAATGAAAATTTAAAATTTTCTCATTGTACAACATGGTTGCCATGCTTATCGCTGGTAATGGACACCTTCTGAACACTTTTGCTCATCCAAATAGACTCAAAATTTGTACGAATTATGGGAAAAAGAAAATGCCCCAAGCCAAGATCCGAATCATTTCGGACGTTACGGAGTGCGCCTCAACTTTGGGACGAGACAGCCCGGTTGGTAGGCTTTTCTCCTCACTCTACTTCTACTTGTTCCAGTTCGTCCTCCAACTGCTGCCCTGCTTCTGCTGGGCATCTGCAGGACAAATCACCAGAATTAACTGACACACAACACACCTGGGTTCATGTGCTCCCCTTGAGCTTTCGCATATGAAAAAACAACAGCAACAAAAAAAAAAATGGGTGCCTTTCCTCCGTGTTTTTATTCTGCCAAACCAACGTCGCATTCGTGTGTGGTGCTCCATGGGACCTTTTTCTGGCAATGTGATGGCCAAGTGGCTTCCAATTGTTAAAATCTTCCTCCCAATCATGCGCCTGCACCAGCATTCCAGCAGGTCTCCTGTCTGAAAGAATGGTCTTTGTGATTCCTTTGCTCCACAGGATCATTGAATCATTGATGCAAATGGGTATATATAATATACTATGTGAATGCATCATTCGTGCCTGTATTTTCTTTTTGGAAAATGATCACTCTCATGACTCTAATTTGCTGTAGTAGTAGTAGTAGTTGTTGACAGGAAAGTCATTTCTCTTGGTAACAATCATGAGCAGCTTGTTTCTCAGCTTGCACTATTCAGTTTCAGTCAAAAACCAACAGAACTGAAAATAAAAACCTGGGCGACTCAGCTTCCTCTTTCAACTGATGATGATATGATTCACAAATTACAATGGTACGAGCAAAGTTACCAATTCAAGAATTTCTCAGACTTGCTGGGCATATCACACTTACCTTACATGGCTGGAGAAAACAGCCGCAGTTGGACCGGAAAGGTGCCACCTGTTCATCAGTTTTCACTGAAACCAGGCATTCTGTCCACCACATCAGAAACCAGAATGGGATTATTATTATTACACAAAAAGACCATAATCGCATCAACAAGATACCACAATCTGACCACACACATAGAAAACAATACTAGTACAATACAACTAGATTAGTGTTAATTTAGAATGGGAGAAGAGCTGTAGTCCACCAGTTGCCACAAATGCAGAACCTGCATAAATGGTAGTAGCTTATAGAGCTGAATTGCGGATACTGGTTGCCTTGCATGCTAATTCAGAAATAAGGTTGATATAAGGACAGGAATAGAAACTGATAATATCCTAAGCATCTGTGAAACACTTCTCGGCGACTTTCAACCACCTTAAATAAAACCAACCTGGAAAGTATGGTGAAGATAGACTTGCTGATGTTCCACAAGTGCATTGTCACATTGAGCCATGGCCTCAGCCCTCATGTTATCACTCATCACACACCATCTGCACAGGCCATGACAGAGCCCCAACAAATTCCATCCGAAGTAATAAGAGCAACAAAATAAAAGTAAACAATTTGAAGAAAAAAAGACTCAGAGGTCAATAGCAACACACAAACAACTGCAGAAAGTTAACAGCAGGCATGTACAAGGACGGCTTAAACATTTATCATATGAAAGGCCAACTAGTACCAAGTTTAAACACTTAACAACTGGAATAGCCATTCACTTGACCGATTGCAGTTAGCTAAGGTAAAATTCAAACAGGGGCACAGATCAATGTATATATAAGACCCTAAATCTGCAAGCTCCTGCAAAAGACAAAAGGATCACCAGCAACTCTAACCATTTCTAGTTCTATCATTCCAAGGCTTCAATCACTAAAAATCTTCTTTGGTTTGATACCCATCTCTATTTCTTTAAGCTTCAGCTCCAATTCCAACCGCTCATTCTCCAGTTTCATCTTTTCATTCTCCCGTCTCATCTTCTCCAATTCCCTGTCCTTCTCCTTGCTGAACCTCAGCCACTTGAAATGCTTCTGCTCAATTTTCAGCATCTGAGCTTTGATCTTCAGGCGGCGTTTTTCAAGTCGAATATCACGCATACCAGGGGTAGAGGGACTCTTTTCAGCAGTTGGACCACCAGATCCCTCAGAGAGCATTTTGTTCATGTCAATAACAGCAACTTCTGACAGATTAGACCCAAAATGCGTCTCCTCCTGATCATGCTTCAGCCTCTTGGCACCATGAATTCCATGGTGATGATCTTCAGCGCTGACCTCCAGATCATCGAATTCTTCATCTTCGTCGTCATCGTCAGAGAAATCCTCATCATCATACCCAAACGGGTTCTTCTTTGCATGCTCCTCTCCACTCCTAAGCGCCAAACGCAATGACTTCTGAAGGGCGGGATCATCAAGCAGACACATTTTGTTCCTGTTATGGTACGAGCACATCTCCTCATAGTGCAGATGCTTCGAGTTAAGGTGCTTCCTAGCCTCCTCTTTGAGCTTTCCCGAGAGCCGCATCCCTTCAAGAAGCTCGGGGTGCTCGACGACCTGGCACGCCGTTCCCCGGCCAAGGATTTCGGTCATCCTCTTGTACCTCTTGTTGAGATCGTTGAACTTATCCTCGCACTGCTGCGGCGACACCGGGAAGCCCCTCTCGGTCATCGCCGCGGAGACGAGCCTCCACTTCCCCTTCCTCTTCAGCATGGCATGCTTCCTCCTAGCGGCGCTGCCCGTGCCATAGTCCATGTCGACGTCCTCGTCAATGTAGGCCACGGCGGACACCAGCAGCTTGACCATGCCACTGGTCCACTTCACCCGGTGCCACTGGCCGGCCTCCTTACCGCCGCCGCCGCCATGGTGGTGGCCGTCATCCACGTCCTCCTCGTCGCTCGGCGAGGTCTTGACCACATTGCCCAAATCCAGCATCGGGTTCCCGCGGGCGGGGACCATGCCGTGGTGGTGGTGGAGGTGCGGATCCTGGGCGAAGTGGAACGGCGGCGGCGGCTGCATCGTCGCCTCCAGATCGAAGGCGCCGACGCCGCCGCCATGGCCATGGCCGTGCACAAGGGCTCCTCTCGGCGGCAAATTCCCCTCCATCTCTCCCACTGAGCTCCCTCCCTCTTTCCCCCCAAATTCCTAAGAGAAGCTCACACGAGCCGCGCCTAAAAACCTCAAGCGGCCTCCGCGAAATCCGCCCAAAAGACGCGGCTTTTCTCGAACCGTTTGCTGCAGAAAGGCAGAAACGGCCGAAGATTACAGCTTTTTCTCCTCCTTGGTGATGAAGGGGTGCACTCCACCGGAACGAACGGATGGCAGCTGTTGCAATCTGCAGCACGGCAAGAAGCCAGTAGAGGCGACGCCAAGAACAGCCACAAAAAAAAACAAAAAACAAAAAAGGGTTGGCACCGGAATAGTGTTGGGGGGATGGAATCCACCGCGGACGAAAATCAACCCGAAATCAGATCATACCACGAGATTTCAACCTAGCAAGAATCAAGAAGCAGCCTGAAATGCGATGCGAGCGCTCGAGCACAGGAGGAGGAGGGGGTGGTAATCTTGGTGGGAACAAAAGCGGCGGTAATGGCGAATCTAAGCGAGGGATTGTTGCAAGATTTCTCCTCCTCTCTCGCTCTTCTCCCCCCTGGGGCTCTGGCTGGTTGGTGGCAACTGGAAACAAACAAACAAACACAGAGAAAGGAAGAACGCGGAGCAATAAAGTTTGCTACTAAAATACGCACAAAAGATGTTGGTAAAAACCAAGATATTTCCAAGATTGCACCAAAAAGGGGATAATAGATAAATAAACAAACTAGGCCAGAGAAAATCGACCAGGATTTTTATATTATGGTCCTTTTCCAAAACTTAATTTACAATCAAATCCTAAAATATTAATCTCAAATATGAACATATAGCTCAACGTCGGCGAGCTTGGTGCCGAGATTTCATGTGTCGTGCTGGATATGTTGGAGCTAAACCTGGTCGTGACGCATAAATGGTTAAGGGATCGACGTTAGGCTGCTTGGAGTCGACATCGAGATGGCGCGGGCGAGGGACGAGCTTCAGGACAGTGTGGTCAGAGGGTGAGCTTGGGATGACGGGAATGGATGTCGATGCGAACCACCTACTGGACGACAATCACTAGCAGCGATGCTAGCCGCTCGCCTCTCTCCTCGACGAGCATGCTAATGTGATTTGGCTCACATGATATTGGTGTCTACTGCATCCTCGTTGAGCATGTCCACTAAGATTGACACCTTCGTGGTTTGCAATAATGCGGCCTTCGCGTCGGCCCCCTCGGTGTGTGACATGAAGGGGCCAAGAAGCACGATCAACAATTGGTCACAAATTGGTGGGCGGTTACAAGGAAACACAACTTCTAGAGTGCGTCTAGTGACCGAGGACTAGCTAATTCTCTTATGTCTGCCCAGTGCACAGTGTCACCGGTTCTACAATAGGCTCAAGCTAGATCGGGCAGATGAACATCATCGGCACTGCTGTATTGAACTCGTCCATCATCTTCCTCAGCTCATTGAGTTGTTTCCCTTCGTCCCTCGCTGCTAAGTCCTCCAACAACTCTGGGAAGAACTGCAGTATGAAGGCGTCCATCAACGACATGTCGCACGCGCCGTTTCGAAGCTTGGCCTTCACCCGCACCAGTTCAATATCGACGTCAAGCAGCCCGACGATGATACCTTGAACACATCAACGCCAACATCTCCGATGTAGGCACATGGAGCCTCGCGCCAACCTCGATAACACTGAACTAGGGATCCATATCCGAATTGGTTTCTTAGGCTACGTTCAACAGCTGGTGAACGAGAGAAGATTTATCTCGTTCTCCGCGCACATGCTTCCTAAACTACTAAATGGTGTATTTTTTTTTCCAAAAAAGTTTTTATAGGAAAGGTGCTTTAAAAATCATATTGATTCATTTTCAAAATTTAAAACAGTTAGTACTCAATTAACTATTTAAATAGTTGCGAAAGGGCCTGTAGTCTACTGGTTACAAGAGCCTCAGTAGCACCTGAGGTCCTGGGTTCGACTCGACGCGGACCACCAACTGGACGACCATCGCTAGCGGCGATGCTAGCCACTCGCCTTTCTCCTCCATGAGCATGCCAATGTGATTTGACGCAAATGATTTTAGTATTAACTACATCCATTGTGCATGTCCACTAAGATTGACACCTTTGTGGTTTGCAATAATGCAGCCTTCGCGTCGAACCCCTCAACATGTGACGTAAAGGGCCAAGAAGCAAGATCAATAATTGGTCACATACTGGTAAATGGCGGCAAGGGAACACAACTCTTAGGGCCCCTTTAAATCAAAGGATTTATATAGGAATTTCATAGGATTCAAATCCTATAGGAAATTTTCCTATTTGGCCCTTTGATTCAAAGGATTGAAGCTTTCCAAATCCTATGAAATTCCTATGAAATGACACATTGCATATAGATTTTAGAGGAAATTTAGCAAGAGCTCCAACCTCTTGGAAAATTTCCTTTGAGTCTATCTCTCTCATCTGATTCCTACGTTTTTCCTGCGCTCCAATCAAACGACCATTCCTATGTTTTTCCTGTGTTTTGTAATCCTCTGTTTTACACTTCAATTCCTGTCAGAATCCTGTGTTTTTCCTATCCCTCAATTTTTTCAACCCTGCGATTCAAAGGGGCCCTTAGAGTACACATCCAGTAACGGAGGACTAGCTACCGTGAGATATTGCACTCTCTTATGTCTACCTGGTGCACAGTATCACGGGATCTACCATGGGCTCAAGCTAGATCGGGTAGATGACCATTGTCGGCACCGCCTTGTTGAAGTCGTCAATCATCTCTCCTCAGCTCGTCATGCTGCTTCCCTCCGTGATAACACTCTCTCTCGTGGCCCAACTTTTTGGTGAGGGGATAACTCTCGCTTTGATTGAATGTGATGTTTGCGACATGGCTACTAACTAGAACAAGTCCAGGACGATGTCGTATCAACCGTGACACGCAGTTGATGATCCCTGCAATGCAGACGAGAGAACACTACAAGAATAAGATAAGATGCAATCTAAATATTGCGAATAGGTGATCAAGCACAAAGATATAGTTGCGATTGAAGTGGTAGATCTAATCGACCTGGCAAATCACCAACTATAGTCGCCGACTAATCGAGTGAGGACTAGAGACAAGGTGAATGATACTTGGCAAAATTCAACTAAACAAAACCCAATTGTTCTAGAGGGTGTACATAGGCATTTATAGAGAAAACTAGAGCTAGGGTTAAGTGCTAATTCGTGGAGGTGGAGGGAGACACTTTCGAGATGGGTCTAGTCTATTACAAAGCCTAAGCCCCAAGTTCGGTTTCAGCAAGAACATTGTCTTGTTTTGACGATTCTCGTTGACTCGATATGATTTTGGATATGAGATCGGATGCATTTGAAAGATGACGAGGTATGTTTTCCATTAAGTCCAAGGTCACCTAAATAGGAGTTAGCATGAAGGCGCTAGGTTCGTTTGAAGTCAATACTATCTCTAGAGACCGAACTAGACTTGGACTTATCATTGTAACGTGTAAAGTTACGTGCGTATCCGAGGAAGTGATGTCCTCGTCAGTCCATCCCTCTCTGCAGAGTCCTCCAGCTCTAGGAAGAAGTACAATACGAAGGCGTCCATCGGCGACATGCCGCCCACGCTGTTTCAAAGCTTGGCCTCCGCCTGCACCAGCTCAATGTCGATGCCAAACAGCCCGACGATAACACCTTGAAACATCAACGCTAACATCTCCGGCATACGCACATGTATGCTCGCGCCAACCCCGCTAACACCGAGCTAGGGATCCGTACCCGAATCGGTTTCCTTAGGGTCTATTTGTGAAATGGGTATTGCAGAAGGACCATAGTGTAAAAGATCCAGTAAAGTCGAGGAGGGGGTCCGTAGGCAAGTTGGAGAGGAGGAAGGTGACGTGTGGGATTCGGTGCAGAGCACCGGCCGCGCCGCCTAGGCAAGTTGGAGAGGAGGAGGGTGACGTGTGGGATTCGGTGCAGAGCACTTGGCGCCGCCGCGCCGGCCGCGCCGAGAGAGGGCGCGCACGGCGCACACACGCGCGGGCCCCGCCGCGCGCAGGTAGAGAGAGACGGCTTCTCCTTGGCCGGGCGCGGTGGCGCTGACGCCGGCGATGAATTGACCGCCGGTTCATGGGGCTCATCGAACCGGGCTGGACCGGCCCGACCGGCCACTGGCCTCTGCAGGAGATTTCCATCTTCTTTTCTTTTTTTTTCCTTTTTTATTTTCATCATAATTTTCTGCTTCATGCGAGTGGAGTGGACGTCCGGAGGAGGCAAACGAGGCGTCGTTTTCGGCTGATCTCACCAGCTTCGTTTTCCTCCTCTAATTTAATCCCTTTTCTCTTAAAAAATCACTCTCTTCTTTTGTTCTTCTTCTCTCCCTCTCTCTCTAACATGGACTAGGTTTTTATTTGGTTAGGTAGATGGTGGTGGTACGAGGCTGCAGTAACAAAGATGGTTATGGCTGACCCCAACTGGAGTTGTATTTTTAGGATTCCACCAGATCTTTAATTAATCTTCTTCAGCTAATTAACCAAATCAAATGTTGGCCGGACTGTTCGTGCGTGTGGCTGGCGTCGTCTTCTTCGTGCCGCTGCTGCTGCGTCCTTGGAGTCAAAACACAAAACATGCGTGCATGCAAGTACTACTACTAATTACATGAGCACTTCGGCTGATTAATTAAGGAATAGACGAGTAGTAAAAAAATGGTTGTTCTAGAGAGAGCCAGTAGAAGAAAATGGCGTGTGGCGACCATGCATGAATCATGATGGGGTTAATAGCCCATGTGCGCACGGAAAACCAACCCTTGCTTCTGGGGGCTCGATTAGTTTTGGGGATTATCCCTGTCTTTTTCAACGACACCTTCTTTTCAGTCGTCGGCATGGCTTGTGATTAATTGTGATTAAGTACAAAGCTCCTATACCTAACAATGACTGTACTTTTAAGTTCATTGCCTATAGCTGCATTGACAGCAGGTTGAATCATTAATTTTATTGAGCACGGACGTACCCAAGGCTGGACCAGATGCGTCAGCTCTAAATCATTCTACTGTGTGATGCTGCGTCAGCTCACAACACGCAAAGAGCAACCTGAATTCTTCTTCTTCTTCAGGTCTCTTTTCTTCGATTTTTTTTCCTGCATCAGTGTTAGGCATGTCATCAGTGACTAAATAGGCCATTTGCCCAGCTATAAACACTTGCAGATTCAAAAGGTTTGGTCTCTCAAAATGGAGAGATGACAAAGGTTGGTCCCTAACACAGACGGACGTGCTTGCTGATGCTTCTTGCATTTTTCAGATTGATCCGTGCTGTTCCCTGTCAGGAGCATGTTAATTAATCTTCGTTCGTGCCCCTTTTCCTCAGATTATTCCTGCTCCAAGTTCCGAGAGGGAGAAAAGAACTGGATGGATATACATCTCGATCGTCTGCTAGTCTGAAGACTGTAGTGTGGATTAGAACAATAGAGCTTGCAAGCGTGCTTCTGCTGGAAAATATTTTTAACCAGCCAATGTTTCAGGATAAAGTTGTGCTACATATGACTGTAGCTGCATCTCTGGATTAAAGTAGTGCACAGGGAACATTATGTCGTCATGTACCCATGTGAGGTTATAGTCAACAATAATAAATAACATAAGCGCTTAAACATACTCTCTCCGATTCATATTATATGTCGCTTAAACATACTCACTCGTGAAAACGGTGTGGTTATCCCGAGATATATATGGTTTTAAAAACTGAAAAGATTACCGCACGTGATAACCACGATAACCACGTGGTAACCGTATTTTGTAAACCCTCTCAGTTGTGGTTTTGTAAAACACACTACTGCATAAACTATTTTTCTAAATGAGAACCCTTTAGGTTCTAGTCAGACCACAACTGCTTGCACCTTGCAAAAATCGTTTCCCCAATAAACGATTTATTAGGGACCGCATGTGAAAAAACATTATGATAGGCCGCTTGCAAAAATAGACTTATTTTTTCAAACGAACCTCTTAAGCTAGCGGTCGCATACAAAAATACATTTTCCTCCTCACTTACCCATAGGGGTGGGCAGTAAAAGACCGAACCAAAAAAACGAGGTCGAGACCGAGAAATTCGGTCCTAGGCAATGAAAGACCGAATTTTATTCGGTCAATTTGGTTAGTCTCCTCGATTAACCGAATAGACCGAAAAAACCGATTTATCAAAAAATATCTAAATACAACCTACAATCCACTACGTTTAATAGGATTAAACTCTAGTTTTCACATCCCTACTTCTTCTAGGCATGCAACCTAATAAGAGTCTTTACTCATAAGTGCTTACGATTTTTTTGGGTAATTTTTGTGTTGAAAATTTCTATTATTTCTTTGCATATATGAAAATATTGTTGAATTTCGGTCAGGGCCGAGACCAAGACCGAATTTGTTGGTCCTGACATTTTTGTGTTGAAATTCGGTCTTCACTTTTCAAAGACCGAAAGACCAAAGACCGAGACCGAAATTTTCGGTCAGACCGAATGCCCACCCCTACTTACCCATTAGCCTGTCCACCTCCTCTTTTTCCTTCCTTCTCAACAACTATTTTTTCCATTTCACTTTCCTTCTCCTCCTCCTCCACTTTCCCCTCTTCCTCCTTCCTCCACTTCCCGTCTGGCACATGGCGGAGACAATGGCCTTGGGGGCAGGCAGTGCCGGCACGCGGAGACAGCCGCCGGCTTGGGGGCGCGTGGATCTGGTGGCCTCGGGCGGATCCACGGCCTTCGCTCTTGGGAGCGATGGCGGCGGCCTCGGACTGGGTGGATCCGCAGCCGGCGCCCACAGGAGCGGCAAATCTGCCTAGTCCGGGGACGGAGAGAGCAGCGATGGCGGCGACTATGATAACGGTGGGCGGTGGTGGCTGCGATGACGATGACGGCTTCGGGAGCTAGGGTTTGGGGATGAAACAGGGGAGCTAGGGTTTCAAATTTGTTTTTTAGAATATTTATTTTTTTCACTGAAATCATTTTCACATGTAGTCGGCATAAGTGACCCATGCGAAAATCCAATTTTTGCATGCGGTTGCACTGCCCGCATAAAAAAAAGTTAATTTTTGTTGACACCTGGGTGCATGCGGTTGTTCTGCTCGCATGGAAAAAAATCAGTTTTAACCGTATGCAAAAATTCTTTTTGCACTAGTCAATTATTAGTCCATTGGTTAATCTTGTTTTGGTCAAATTTTTTTAAAACAATTACTAAATTTTATAAAAAAATATAAGCAACATCTATAACACCAAATTAGTTTTATTAAATCTAAATTTAATATATTTTGTTTGTGTTAAAATGTTGCTTTATTTTTTTTATAAATTTGATCAAACCTTAAAATGTTTAACTATAAAAAAATTCAAAATGACTTATGATATAAAATGGAGGGAGTAGTAAATAGTAGTAGTATTGAACTGATGTTGATTTATGGTTTCCTCCGTTGAAGTCCATGCTTTCGCAGTTGTGCTAGGTGCTGTTGCGCGCGACAAAAAAGAGTATAGAGAAAATCCCCTGTGTATCTTTAAATTTTACCCAATCATTTCAATGCCTTCGAGTTTTGCTCATTTCCTTATATATCCAAATTTCTGTTTAGATCCCTTCATACCCTTTTTTGTTATGTACCTCTAAAATTTTACCCAATCATTTCCATGCCTTCGAGTTTTGCTCATTTCCTTATATTTCCTGAATTTCAGTTAGGGTCCCTTCACACCCTTTTTCTTAGTTGACCATTAAATTCATATAAAAAACGATTTTATCCTTGGATATAAAGAAACATATATATTTATGGGGTATATTGTTGAAGGGTACAAATTTGTTGCATGAGATTTTTATATCTATGAGTTTGTTATGTGAGATATTATTTATGGGATAAATTATTTGTAGATATAACATACAAAATTAATATTTATTTATTAGTTATTAAAAATTATTTATGTGGCATATAAATAGATTTGTCTTATACATATAAAATTATTATTTTTGAACTTTGACCAAGCTTATAAAAATGAAACAATATTTATAAACAAAATTTAATGAAACTAATTTGATGTTTCTTTACTTGAAAAACTAATTTGATGTTGTGGATGTTGATAACTTTTTCCTATAAACTTAGTCAAACATAAAGAAATTTGATCAAAAAAAATCAAAATATAATATGAAACAGAGGAAGTATAATAAGCCCAGAGGCCATTATAGCTTTTTGGGTTTATGATTTCCGACATCTGGAGCCGACTTGAAATGCGCATCTCGACCTGTTTTGTTCAACATTCATTTGAAATTAACGAAAAATCGATGTCTCAATGATAAACTACTTGTGCTACACTAGGGCAGCTCAAAATAGCGGTGGGAGATGGCAAAGCGGGGAATAAGTCCACTTTGACTCCCTGAAAAGTGATCCGAATCTAATCCATGACCCTAAACTGCAAAACCGGATATCTCGACCCCCAAACTATTGAAACCGATGCAATTTGACTCCCTCGGCGGTTTTGGAGGGCGGTTTCG
Source organism: Oryza longistaminata (assembly GCA_009805545.1). Lineage (NCBI taxonomy): Eukaryota > Viridiplantae > Streptophyta > Magnoliopsida > Poales > Poaceae > Oryza > Oryza longistaminata. Next base: position 20,543,135 of record CM020179.1, on the reverse strand, counting down.
CTGACGTGGCGTTGATGTGGCAGTGTTGACCTAGTCAGTGGTGTTGATGTGGCGCTTAGGTGGCATTTGAATTAAAAATATATACGTGGGACCCGTTTGTCATTCAAATACACAAAAAAAATTATGGGACCTACTGACATGCGGCCCCACATGTCATCCTCTCTTTCTTCTTCCTCCCTTCTCTCTTTCTTTCTTTTTCCCTTCCCTTCGGCCGTCCGCGAGGAGCACGGGATGGAGCGGCGGCGAGCGGGGGCCGGAGTGGTGGCAGCCGGCGGGAGCTAGCTGGAGCGGCAGCGGCGGTGGGCTGGAGCTGACGTGGGTTCTGGAGCGGCAGCAGGCGCTCGAGGGCCGGCAAGGAGGCGGGAGACGACGGTAGCACCGACGAGATCGAGCGGGGGACGGCGGTCGACGGCTTCGGCAGGCCAAGAGCTGGGCGCCGGCGTGGCTCGAGAGTGCCGCTAGCAGCGGAGACGCGGGG
>CM020179.1:20516943-20542632 GCA_009805545.1 Oryza longistaminata | reverse complement strand
CACACAAAAAAAAAAAAGAGGGAGGGATTTCCAAAGCTTCTCCAATCCAAACCATGAAAGTTGCAGTGAAGGAAAGAGACAACTGTGAACTTTACAATTATTATACCCTGCTGATTATGTTTGATTGTTACTTGAAATGCTGAAAAGGTATGCAGCAAAACCAAGTTCCTGAAAGCAGACCGTGTATAGTAATTTTTTCAATATTCAGATACGGCGCAAGGGGCGCCATTTCTTATCAAAAGAGAGTAACAGGCAATTGCCAATACTCTTGTACAGTAGGTAAGGCTTGGGCATAGGCCTGGTTTGTGACTGCACTCCTCCATATTCAGTTTCCCCATTGGAATGCTTAGAAATGTCAAGCCCTGAAATTGGAAAAAGGGAACTAAAAATTAACCATGTTACTACAATAACTAACCTTCAGGGTTAGAACAGGCTACAACAACTTCAGGTACATCTAACATCCATGCCAGCTAATATATAGGGAAAAGAATCCAGATGGCGGATGAATGGCCCCGCGATTGGAATGTTGGACTAAAACATTGCTGAGGCATGAACTATAGTGAATTAACAGATTCTTGCGCAGCCCAAAATACCGCATACTCATAGTCCTTTGAGCTACAATCAGTTATGACCACAGTCCATGGTGGGTATGGCATAGGAATTTTAAATCGAAAACCTCTCATTGCAGAATTAAAAAGCTTTGTAGAAGGCTTAGGAACTACAAAATTGAAGATGAAAAATAACTTGGTTCAATATAAAAATTTTAATAGAAAGAAAACAACCTGACGTTTACAGGTTTTTGTGACTGATTCCAATTTTGCATGGAGTTCAATATCCACATTAAAAAAAGAACAATCTGACAAGGATTCTAATTGAAAATGACTGTAAGCAATATTAGGATTGTTGGGCACGTTTAGCATAAAGCAAAGGTTCTTGATGTCACACCATACTGGCCTACCGTTTAGAACTAATATCAGTTTGTGAATTACTATCACGTTATGCCATCCACCATATAATGAACACAATGCTGAAATTACCTGGAAATAGGGAACATTTCCAGTTGAGCAGCACCAAATGGTATATTGTCTTGGGGTTGTTCTGTTGCACTTTCTTGGGTTTTTTTGGTAAAACCTTTCTCAATACAACTTTTTCGTTGGCTTTAGCTATTAGCGACCTTTCTTTTTTCGTGCTTCGGTCTTGTGCTGCTTGAATAATCCAGTGCTTTTCTGATCATTGTCAGTAACCATTCGCAGACAAGGATATTGTTTATAAACAAAACATCCTCAATAATTCAGACTTGAGGAGCTGACGCATCAATGCTTGTTTGTTTTCTGCCAGGTTTCTTCAATTTTCTTACCCGTTTACTGACATTGATCTAATACTCTGTACGACTCCTCGCATTCTGATGCTCGAGCCAACAAGCCTAATCATATACTGGGCACAAGTATCATAGCGGCTAGAAGAATTCTAAATGTGGTTCTGGCCTGAACCTTTCGACCTTCAACCTGCGTGCAGTCAAACACCTTTTCCATATTTGGTCCATCGCTTCAGGATGTACCTATCAGGCATATAACTTATGTCCATTGTATCTAAAACTTCAAAGGCATGGCTACACAGAAAACCAAGTGTCTCAAAACTTCCTACATGAGCATGTAACTGTCTGCTCAGAAGGGTTTTTCATGAACTTTATACCCGTCTTCTTTCTCAGAATGGCAACAGATATATTCAACTGGCTGGGGACACTTTCATCACGAGTCACAATGTAGAGCTGGACTGAAACTCTTCCGTATTCTCTTTTGGAAAAGCTGAAATAGTCAATACAGTAAATAGGCTCAGAAGCGTTGTTCTCAGAATAGGAAGCTCTAATCTTGAAGTCTGGCAACTTGAGCCCGAACTAATTCAATCCAATTCTATGTACCGTTATCATGTGACCATTTCTTAAGATGCTTCAAGAACGAAATAATATCTACATCAAGATTTCAATATAATCGCCGACGTCCAGAATGTAGACAGTTCATTAATTGGTGTGTTCTTCATCCCAGCTTGAAAATATCCACTTTGTGTATGGCCTAGCCCACTTTCTTTTTCTTCAAATAACCATTCTGCAACCACACATTATTGTGAAGGTTAATTACTGATCATAGCTTCCCAAGCAGTAAAAAGCTCCACCCTCCTCCTCATAATACATCTGATGCATGCCTTGAATTCCCTTTATGAAACACAATCCCCTCCTAATAAGGTGATTGAGGTTACTATTTTGCAGACTGCTTCAGTTCCATCTTACATATGGCATGGCATGTGTAGGCATCACCAGTGAGATGGCCTTTGATACCATTGCGTCTTGGCGTGAAAAGACAGTCCGCGGTGCTTGTCCAGACATCGCATGCAAGAAGGTCCAAACAACCACTGGAATGATTCAAGGCATCATCGTAATAAAGTGCCAATTCCAAGCAAGAACAGTCTCCCATAATTGTTAAATCCAACAAAGAACAAAAGTCGGAGATTCATGGTTGTTTCTGGGGACAATAATCAAAGGAAACAACATCACCAAATTGAAACCAAAATCAATTACATCTTTGCCATCGGGCCCAGAAATGTTTGTAACTTTATCTTCAGCTCCCAGCTGTACAGCATATAAATAAAGGATCTGCCGACATTGATCCTGGAGGTAGTTTTAACAGAGCAACTGGCTTCCCCACACTTTAATTTCCCGCTGCCGCCTAGTATGCAGAGAGCGCTGAGAGATTTCTGGGGACTTAAATAGTTTTCTGCGCAAGAATGGAAATTTCTGCTAATCAGGTTCGCTAGCATGTTTACACTAGAGAAGTTATCAGCATCAGAAGACTGAACATCACCTTAACTTTCTTTGCAGTGGATTTGCACAGGATGAATGAACAAGGATGATATGCTGTGCTCGAAAGCATTACCTCATACTTTGAAGTAATCATTTTTGCCCTGATGACTAAATTAGCGTGGCATCCTGTTCTTGTAGTCAGGCTGTGGAGTCTCGTATCGGGTTGGTTCGTTTTTGGTCTGGGCTTTGAAATCCTTTCCCGAACAAAAACAACTTTCCTGAGGTTATTTCACCAGTTTTCCTACTTTTGTTAGCTATTCCTTCGGACACTGAACCCCAACTTCCATGCGTATACGTAGAAATTTCATATGCTTCAATGTTTCAGCACGTCAAACTCTTGCCTCTAACCATGGTTATAATCTCCAGTCGCTGCTTGAGTCTGGAATGGCAAGACTGCTTCGCTGTCCTAGCACTGTGTTACCTAAATTATTTTAAGAAGAATTTAAATCTAAAAGCATGATCAAAATGCAAACGTATCTGCATAGGACAATTGAAATCAAGAATATGATCAACTAGAAAGTCATGGTGCGACATAATGGATATTTTGCGGTTTATCGAGTGTGGCACGGTCTTACTGGGCCACTATTATAATTTGCAACCGCAAATCCACAATTTGATGAAAGCAATAATTTACCGGCACTAAGTGCACTATTCTCCCTGCCACACCAATCGCGTTGCACATTCTTCAAGATCTCAAGAAGCCCTAAATAAAGCATTTACTCTTTATTCTCCCTGCAACTTTGAGTAAAAACAGATCGAATTTCAGACCCAATTTTGAGTGTACAGCTAGGTTTCCAGCTTAAGCGCACATCAAACAACGACATTCTGCAACCAAAACGATAGTTAGGGCGTACAAAGCGAATGCTACGATTCGAGGGAACCGGTGCTCTCCTTCCACCTAAATCCGAAAGCCATCGACAGGTCCACCGCCCGAGCAGCTTGCGGTTTTGAAGCCAAAAAAAAAAATGAGCAGCTTGGGTTTGGTAGAGAGCGAAGGGGGTGCGGGAGAGAGAGAGAGAGAGGATACCTGAGGGCGGAGGGGCGAGGAGGAGGAGGGACAGGTGTAGGGTTGGGGGGTGGCTCGGCGAGGCGAGCTCATCGCCGGCAGCAACGGGCGGCGCCGGCGCGGCGAGGCGAAGTGCTTTCCTGTTGGGCGTTCGTCTCGTGTCTTCTTTTTTTTTCTCCACGTTGCTGCTGCGGCGACGAGGTTGGAGACCAGTAAATGGGCCGTGTCAGGAAAGCCCGGTGGGTGATGACAGGTGCTTCATGGGCCCCATTCTTTTATTGGGCTTGGGGATGGAGCGAATTTTTTTCGTTTTTAGATTTTTTTTTTTAATATTTAACAGAAATAATCTATCGGCGAGAAAATTTGCAAAAATAGACCCTGCCGCCGCACCATTGGGGCGCAAGCTGACGTGGCAGACGGGGGAGGAACGGCGCGTGACGGAGGGTGGGTATTTTGCATGAAAACCCTTGCCGCCTCTGGTGGGGGCGGCAAGGGGTCCGAATGCAAAAGAGCCGCAGGGGGCCGGCCATTTTGCAGGCGGCCCCTTGCCGCCCACTGGCCGGGCGGCAGGACCTCGCTGCCTTATAAAAGGCCTGCCGCCGCAGCCCCCAGCCCTCACTCTCACTCTCAACTGCAGTGAAAAAAAAAAAGAGAGGGGAGGAGAAGAGAGAAGGGCGAAGCCTGCGGGATTCAGACGCCGATTTCAGGTAATATTCGTCGTAGATCCTATATGTGGACTATTGAGTCAAATAGTGTGTATTTTAAAAATTTGTTTGAATAAATGCATTATATTTTTATGGTTTTAGTTGTACTAATTTAGAAGGCGTATATGTGAGTATATCGTAACAACGTAGATCTGTTAGTTTGGAATCAATACTTTACCGTTGCATTGGCTTACACAAGAAGATATTACGTTGTAGATGTTTATTGCATGAAGAGTAATATGATCTAGTTAATTCGTTGACAGATATGGTCGAACAAACCAATATTCCAAGTTTCCATGGACCAGGAAACGTCCGTTACGGGCCAACTGGGGTAGATCTGTCAGATTTTATTGTATCAGAAAGGGGAATCGAGAGACCGGCTAGAGGAGTGTACCTTCTATAAAAGGATGGTTATGAGGGGCTTGAAAGTTGATCCACAGACAAGTGACATAACAATCCAATGTTATAGTAAGTCGGGCAACTGAGGGTTTTTATTGGGAACTAATGCCAGTTCAAAACCTCAAGTGTGGAGATGGTATGTTGGAAAATGCAAATGCACGTGGGTGGCCTCTAGCTTTGGTTCCGTTGTGCACCCGAAGGATCCAGGTGTGCAGATGAACATGGATGATGGCGGAAGGGACCAAGCGCTGAAGTAAATGAGACTTCTGTGGAGGAGGTCAACGCAGGAGTGGACGGGGGCGTAGTAGCTGCCAGTGGCATTCAACAGGTGGAGTGGCCGGAGGAGGGAGAATGTCGCAGCCATTGTGGATGAAATGGAGAGGGAGGATTCTGACAACGAGCGTAGTAAGAGGAAGGGTGATTCGTCAGATGAGGAGACGGATATTAATCCAGCAGAATGGGCTAGTCAGGGATTTTTCTGGGCTGATCGTCTCTGAAGAGGATAGTGTGAGATGGGAGTAACAAAGAAATGAGGTTATTCAGGGAGCGATTTATAGTAGAGCAGAAGATTGAAGGAGGCGGGTAAAACATTTAGCAGTGTCACTTCATAGAGAGTTTTGGTTTGCCAAGTCAACCGTCGCAATATGAAGTTCGGTGTGTTAAGGAAAAAGATGGTTGTCCCTGGAGATGGGGCACGCGTATAAGGGAAATGGAAGGATTATTGGACAGTGTCAGTCGTTACCAAGCATACATGTTTTCTACCTGGTGTTTCAGAAATACCACAGAACATTACATGTGCATTTGTCGCATCTGAGATGTATGCGCATGTCATCGATAATCTCACATACGAACAAGGTCAAAATCGACACAATCGAGGAGACATACAGTATATCTATTAGCTATGCCAAGGGCCTGGAGGGCCAAACAGAAAATATAGAGATGAGATTTGGAACATAACGAAGCCTCGTATGACAATTTGCCACGCCTGCTGGTGTTTATCGAGGAAAGAAACCCTGGGACTCTTACGAAGTGAAGAAATTCCCATCAATTGAACATCCTGGCAAGAGTGTGCTGCAAAAGGGCGTTCTTAGCTCTCATGCATGCAAGATGGCATTCGTGAACTGTCGTCCAGTTCTCTGCATTGATGGGACATTCTTGACAGGAAAGTATCGGGGCCAGATACTGACAGCAAAAGGGGTAGATGGAACAATCAGGTATTGCCCTTGGCATTTGCTTTTGTTGAGAGTGAGAATACCGACAGCTGGTACTGGTTCCTGAAATTGGTTAAAACAAAAGTTTGTTGGTATGAGGCCAAATTGTGTGCCTGATACATGATAGGCCGCTGGCATTCTGCGAGCGATGAGAAGAGTTGCAGTTTGGGAGCATGGAACGAGGATACCCTGGTGTTTGGGACGATGTACAGAGTAGGTGGTGCATGCGTCATATGGGAGCTAATTCTCAAGCAATTCAAGAACAAGGAAGCTCATGAACATGTTCAAGAGGCTGTGCAATCAGAACCAGGAGAAAAAAATTCATGAGCTTTGGAAGAGATTAGATGAGTTGACACCAATATGCAGTGATCAGCGTGCAGCGGCTCCATCGACTTGCCGTTGATGACCCTCGCTAAGCTCTTGGACCTCTCCCAACGGATAGTCCAACTTGGTTAGAAGAACTGGATTGGAGATTCGGAAATTTTCTCAGTGGTTCTGCATGACCAAAAGAGAAATGGGCCAAGGTGTATGACACCGGTGGTGCTAGATATGGAATAATGACAACAAATTTTGGCAGAAGTTTACAATCTGGGTGATGCGCGGTGTCCGTGGACTGCCACTTGTTGGCATAGTGGAGTTATTTTACATGGGACACTGCAGGTATTTTAGGGATCGGTTCCAGGCAGTTCTTCCCTCTAATGCGAACAACACCATTTTGTTTGGAACTTTCATGCAGAAAAGCTAGAGGAGTTGCGTAAAAAGGCCATGAAACTATCGAGCCTCTAGTGCAAGGTAACCAACAACATGGGTTCGAGATACTATGTCAAGATAAGGCAGGCAGGGGTATCTTACCGTCAAGAGAGTGAAGCAGGAGTGTGTTCTCAAAGCCGACGGCACATGTCATTGCTCTTGTTCACAAAGCCGAAGCTGCTCCACAGGCCATGCACCCTGTCATTGCTGCCGCAGCGGAGTGTGGCATACCAGATGCAGTATATGTGTCGCAGTACTTCAGTAAGCAAGCAATATATCATACATGGAGCGCGAGATTACGGTTCGGCATAGCTGGGGAGTTCACAGAGAACTAACAGATGAAGTACTCAATATTCCTGACCCATCGAAGCTCCCGAGGCAAGGCTGGAAGAGAGGACTCGTCGCATCCGCAACAATATGGCGAGTCGGAGGCTGGGCAGGGTGAAGCGTTGCAGCAAATGCGATGAACGTGGGCACACCTACAAGCATTGTCCTAAAACAAGGAGAAACAAGTGCGGCGGAGGCAGGACTATCAGAATCACGCAGCAGATGGAGCTCGCCTACGGGTGAAGAGCACTACCTCCACTCGAACACGTCCTAGGCGTCGTCGTGCCACGTCTGGCTACGTGGTGTAGTTTCTTTGTTCTATGTTGGCATGTGGGTTTCCTTGTAAATTTGCTTTCGAACTTATCGATTGGTTTATGTTTCGTCGTGTAATTTCAGACTTCGGCTTGTCATGTTTGTCTTTAGGTCTCGTGATGTAACGTCAGACTAAGGCAACGTAGTGTCTTTAGGTATGCTGATGTATGTCGGATTCGACACGTAATGTTATGTATGTTATGTTATATATCGAACTCTACATATTGTTAAATTGCACGTCATCGTTATGTAACCATTAGTAACTTTGCTTTATTTCGAATATAGGCTGTACTTTGTTGTACGTAATTATGTGTCATGATTTTTTTAACTCTTTTCATTAACTTTGCAGAGTCATCTTTGTTTGTTTTACATTACTATACGTTTTGATTGTTCTAACACGAAACACTATATTTTTCAGAGATGGCACGTCAAGAGATACACCTCAGCTGTTGGACCCGGGCATAGACGTCAGGATGCCAACGTTTAGACGCGGGGATTCCGGTACCCGTAGAGAGCACCTGACGACGTACACGCGGATGGTGGAGTCGATGCGGCTCGATTCTCCGATGTGCTCACCTGTGTGGCAGAACGACGTTTGCTCGGGCAGACGCAGGCGTACAGCGGCCACCCGTACCGACTGGTCCCGTCAGCTGGCACGTTCCTAGGCCGACTCCCGACCTCCGCACGGAGGTACGTATTTTTAAGGATTTTTCTGTACATGCCTCGCACATATATGTGAGCCGTTTCACTTGCCGATTTGATTCAGGGTTCGTGCACCGTTCAGCACCCCACCTTCCTCGGCTAGACCTTCGGTGTGCCCCCCACAGGTCTTAAAAAAACAAACATTATTCGACAATCAATTTACATGCATTTTAGTGTCTTAGCTTAAAGGTCCGTTGTCGTTGTGTAGGTTTCGCCCAGTTCGCTATGACGCAGGCCGCCTACTTCTCCACGCTGCAGGGTCAGCGTCTCAGCCAGCTGCGTCGACCTCGCACTCAGCGCAGTTCCAGCGTAACCCGGGGCTTCCTCACAGGCAGCCGGCACGTCGAGTCAAGGGATCCCACCACTGGACCATGCGGACCTCGTCGGACGCTTTGCTGTCTTCCACCGTGCTCTTTCGACATCACGACTTCGACTTCCGCTTCAGGCTCGCAGAGGACGTCATCGCCCCTGCACAGCTGGGAGGCGCACCGCCGGGTGCAGACGCAGGACCAGGCGCAGCCACTCCTCCGCCAGACACTCGTGCTACCCGTGCTGTGCCACCGGATCGTTTCACCTACTCCCCAGGACCACGTGCGAGCACAGGCCGGAGGCCAGCGTGGCGCGCCGGGGCAGGGCCAGTAGAGCAGTCTTCTTGTTTAATTTGCTTCACTTTTCGTACTGTAATGCTTGTGTAATGACTACGTTGTTCGTTATATGTGCACGATATCTTTCGGCGCATGCACAATACCTTTCGTCGCGCATCACCGACTACTTCTCTCGCACCGATGCAAGCCTCTTTATTCGCGTGCGATACGAGTATTTGCCCGCCATTTGCCGCATAAACGCCATGACGTACTTTCGGCGCCGATCAATCATGCAACTTTCGCGCCAATCAGGCCGTACCCACAATGCCCCACCACGTTCACATGTCAAGGATATCACTCGAGTTTTTTGCGCATATATAAGTACGCCTAGCGAGTGAAGGCCTCAACAATCTTTCAGAACTCCAGTCCACATTCAGTACTCTCTCTTCCCCACATTCTTCATTACAAATGCCTACCAGCTTTCGTCAATGGCTAGACGCCGGGGTGTTGAGGATCCAAACTGGCGCAGCGATCCTTGTGTATACCTACTAACCACCTTGGTGCCAGCGTCCTCTCTGCCTATGCGGTGATCGATGCCAACTAATGGCTTCGAGGAATCCTGATATTCGAGGAAGGCGCTTTTTTAGGTGCCCTAACTATGACCGTGAGGTATTTTATTATCTGCAAATGCTTATTCATTCCGTATGGGCAATCGCTTTATTCTTCGTAACACTACTCTATTCGGGCAGACCCGCACTACGGCTTGCGCATACACGAGTGGGTCGATACAGAAAATCCCGTTCTCGACCTAACCACTTGTTTACAAGAAGGTCGCTGGATTTCGCATCCGAAAGTACTGAGCAATACTTAAAGAGAAAGCGGCTTATGAAACGACAATGTTCGTGAACAACAGAGCGTCTGGAGGGTGCTAAACTACGGCACTCCCTCCATGGGAACGCCGTCCAAGATGCAGGTGTGGGTGATCGTTGTCAGGTTCCTTCGTTCCATAAATCCTACAACATTGGGGTCGAAGGTTTTTTGTTTGTCCAAATATTCTTGACGACGATTTTCATGGTAGAAATATTTTGATTACATGAATCCTTATTTTTCTCACAATATTTACTAACTTTGATCGCTTTCCATCTATTCTTTCCTCCCAAGAACCACCAAGGAGATGTCCATACAGAGAATGGATAGACACCAGAAGGGTTCTAACTCCACCTAGCGTGTTGTGCAGCTTGAACTACCGAGCAATACAGGGTTATTTAAGCGCGGTTTGAGAGAGGAGAGGGATCCTCACGTAGGGGTTAGCTATTATCGGACAACTTGGCATATTGAAATTTCTAACTGTCATACTTCCTTGTCCCATTACTACATCGTCGTTGTGGTTCACACTATTGCACTACCTCCCTCCTAGTTTCGAATCTAATATCATCTATGTAACCGCAATCGAAATTGTTGTATCATGTTCAAATTGTACTACTATTTCTTCATGTTACATAATTCTCCTTGTTTAAGTCCATATAATGTTTCTACGACCGATACTGCGATAGGCCTATATTAATATCGAGTACTAATACGTCGGATAAGGTACAAAATAATACCTCACTTAACATATTAAATTGCGCAACAACCAACTTCAATACATTTTTATAACATATTCACAAGTTTTACCAACAAATACTTCTTTATTTTTTTACTAAATACATAGGAAAATATTTTGGCCGTACTTTTTACATCTGGGTCCCTTGCCGCCCTCTATTGGGGGGCAAGGAGACCCAGATGCAAAAAGTTCGGCCGGAAGCTCTCAGGGGCGGCCAAAATTGCGATTAGCCCTTGCCGCCCTCTGTATGGGGCGGCAAGGGCCTAATCGTAATTTTGGCCGACGGCGGCAGACGGCGCGGTCGACCACCGTCTGCCACGTCAGCTTGCCGCCCCAATGGTGGGCGGCAGGGTCTATTTTTGCAATATTTTCTCGCCGATAGATTATTTCTGTAAATATTAAAAAAAAAAATCTAAAAACGAAAAAAATTCCGGAATGGAGCAGATCATGGGCCGGGGCCGAACCGATTGCCGCTTTGCGGAATAAGTCCACTTGGACTCCCTGAAAAGTAACCGAATCTAATCCATGCCCTAAACGCAAAACCGGATATCTCGACCCTCAAACTATTGAACCGTGCAATTTGATCTCTTAGTGGTTTCGGAGGGTGGTTTCGCTGATGTGGCGGTGTTGACCTAGTCTGTGGTGTTGACGTGGCGCTTAGGTGGCATTTAAATTAAAAACATATATGTGGGACCCATTTGTCATTCAAACCCAAAAAAATTGTGAGACCCACTGACATGCGTGCCCCACCTATCATCCTTTTCTCTTTCTTCTTCTCCCTTCTCCCTTTCTCTCTTTCCCTTCCCTTCAGCCGTCCGCGGGGAGCACGGAATGGAGTGGCGGCGAGCGGGGGCCTGAGTGGTGGCGGCCGGCGGGAGCTAGCTGGAGCGGCAGCGGCGGTGGATTGGAGCTGACGCAGGTGGAGGAGGAGGAGAAGGAGGCGACACTCCTCCGGCAGCGATGCGGAATTGCGATGGATGCGGGGAGGCGGCGGCGAAAGGGAGATGGCGGTGGTGCAGTGGATATTTTCAAGTCGTATTTCAAATATTCTCAGGTGTCACCGAGCTCGAGCGGCGGCAGGAGCATCAACGAGGATGGTGACGCCGCTTGCAACAGCTATACCCGGTGACGGCTACGTAGCACTCAGCCTGCAAGTGGGGCGGTCGACCCGTTAGTTCCGTGCCCGACCTAAATTTGTGGCACCAATAGGTTTTCGGCCGGCCCATATTTTCTTAGGTGACAATGGGTCCAGGAGTCAGTTGACCCTAGGGGTTTTTGGGTTCGGCCTGTTCGAGCGCTCCGCTTGCTCGCGTTCGCATGGCGGCGGCGCCTTTAGGGCTCCCGCCTGAGGCGGTGCGGGCTCCACCACGGATCGAGCCGGCGGGCGGTGGCTCCCGGCGGAGGCGGCAGCGGTGGGGGCGCAGCTCCATCACGGATCGAGGCGGAGGCGGCGGCTCCCGGCGGAGGCGGAGGCGGCGGGCTCCCGGCGGAGGCGGCGGCGGCGGCGGCAGCGGTGCAGCTTCGACTTCGCGGTGTGCTCCACCGCGTTTTGAGGCGGCGGCGGCTGGGCGTGCTCCTTCAGTCCTCCTCCCGTCTCCAACTCCCCCCAAGACGTACTGTGGTTTCACATCGTAGCAACTAGCAACGGATTCTTTGGTTCTTGATTTCTCTTTCTTTTCTCTTGGTTCTTGATTCTTTTGGGTTCCTCTTCTATGCAGTTTCTTCTTTCGGCGGCGGATGGAGGCACCGGCGGGCGGCGGCTACCTGCTTGGTGGCCAACCGGGAGGTGCTCCGGAGGAACACTCCACCGCAGCAACGGCGAGGGTTTCGGAGGACACCGGCCACATCGCCACCTTCGTCCAGCCTGGGTTTTCTCTCCTCGTGAGCACAGGTATGATTTGGCTCCATGAACCTGTCTTGTTCATCTGTCTTGCTCGGTTTTGGTTTGATTTGTTGTAACAGAGACAAAGTAAAAGACCATCTATTTTAACAAGGCAGTATGAAACTTTAAATTGCAGTAACTGAAACTTCTGCTAGATAAAATGAAGAAAATTAGTAAAATCTGCAATTTTTGTGTAGCACCTGTTAGATGATTCTTGTATTCCTTAATGCTCTGATTGTGAATACTATGGGTGACTGCAGATTACTTCTGTTTTTTCAAGCATGTTTTATATGTCAAATACTCAAATGCTTAGAACACCTACTGCCTTGATTCCTCTGTCTGTCTGCATATGCTCATGTCTTGATTCAGTTGTTGCCCATAAAACATAAATGACACATTTCTTTTTCTGAGAGATATTGCAGTTATTACCTTTTTAAAACAATTATTGTATATTTTCTTCCGTCATTATGCCATGATCATTCGATCTCTCCATCATGTACCTGCAGAATCTGGACCTGGGTGATTCAACGAACAGTGCAAGCTAGGGATGCCAAATGATGCCCACTTTGATCTTGGAAGGCTGCATTTTGTTTGATCTCAATCTAATGAACCGATATTTGGGTTGTTCAAATCGATTTTTGTGAATGATATGAGTATATGCATGTACTTAGTTTTAATTGAACTGGGTGCCAGTACCCAGTGATTGATGTTGGTACTTTTGAATGCAAAAGATTAAGTCATTTCGGAATGTTTGCATTGGGTATACAGTGTGTTCTGGTATCGTTTTTTGATTATTTATTTATTTGGCTGTAGTGCTGTTGATTTGCTTCGCACAACCGAAATTTCTAATATGTTAGTATGTGTTCGATATCATGCCAGTGTATGTGTTTTTTTCCTTATTTCACTTGATATCTGACTTATATAAAATTAGTATAGTAAAGAAATGATATTAGTTTAATATAAAATGATTGTTCTTTTTTGAATCTTGTATAATTGAATTGACGTATAGCTACTTGCTTTAATGGTTCAATGATAACACATTAACACAGCCAGTCAACCATTCACTGGACACGGTGGCTCAGACGCTCAGGTGCATCCGGCCGCGGCTATTGGTGGTCGGCCACGAACCTAACGGGCCGGCTCCACTTCCACAAGACGGGCGAGCCCAGGCACCAAGATAGATAGGGTCAGAGGGTATAGGGATGGGTCGGCCCATCCGCCCCCTTTGCAGGCTGACGTAGCACACCGCGAGCGCGAGTTCCCGGCAGCGTTGGCTTCGGTGAATTCAAATGGCCGAGGTAGTAGACCCTCTTGTCGCCGTAACCCGTCTCATTCCAGCCGCCATTGGAAGATTGCAGATGCGCCATTTGATCCCTTTCAGTATCAACAGCAAACCAACAACCTTACAGTGTCAACAGCAAATCGGCGATTTCAAGAATCATACACATAGCTTGAAATCGCTCTCCTCTCTCTCTCGCATGGGAATATTGATGGCATTCTTGATTTTCACCCGGGGTAGCAATTGCAGGCTTGCAGCCTTATTCCACAGACAACAACAGAAGACTTGTGGCTCCCTGAAATTAAGGTTTGGGTTATTCTGCTCTGTGTACCCACGGCCGCGGATGTGGCGGTCCGGCAATAGCGTAGGCGAGCTTGGACTCAGCAGTGAAAGAGTACAAGCCAGATGCGCAGGCCGCGCAGGGGGCGTGGATCTCCGCCGCCCACTTCCACAACACGACGATGAAACAGGCACGAGGCTCTCCTCGTCAGGCCTACCGCCGGGAAGTGCGTGTCCTCAAACTCGCCGGCGTGGCCTTGTGCTCATCCGGCCGGAACAGTGTTTGCCTGCACGTCGCCCGTCGTCGTTCCCGCGTCTCCGTGCCCGCAGGTCCTGGCGCCAACGCGCACAAATCTATACTAATATAAAAAAGGAGGAGTTGCCCTCCTCCAATCCTACATGCATGATTTCACCCAGATCAATCCCTACCGTTCATCCAGAAATCAGATATAATCCGTACCGTTTGATTGCCTCATCCTACGGATAGAAACGGATGTACCACTTCTATCCCTAGCAATGCTACGCTGTCCGTCGAGCCACCCAATCGCGCTCCCCCTGTTGCCGCGCCTCATCCTCCCCGCATTAACCCCGCAGTCGCGCTATCCACGGATCCGCCCCTAATGTTGCCTCCTCACTCCTCATTGTCCGTCCCCAAATGTCGCGGCACGCATATCCTTCCACCGCAGATTGCATCCTCCTCCTGCAGCAGATTGCATCGTCCTCCCGTCGCGGTTGTCCGCCGGCGGGGCTGGTCTGCCTCCATCGCTACTCCGGTGTTCCGGCCTTTCCGCCGGCGCCGCTGCTCCACATGCTTCACTGGTCCAGCCCAGCGTCCTTGGCTTCTGCGTTGTCTAAGCCAGCCAGGTGCCGATGGGCCATCCCCAAACATCTGCATTTGCCATCCCCGTTGCGCTGCTCCCTACGCCAATCCCTGCTACAAGCTTTCTCTGCAGCTTTGATCTGCGCCACCGCCGACCGGATCCGTCCTCGCACCATCGGTCGATCCGCAGTTCCGCACCTCCACCGTCCGAGCCGACTTAGCAAGTGGGATGGGGCTGCTCGCTGATGACGAGCAGCTACCTGTGCTGTTGTTGTGAGCAGTGCTGGCCATGGTGCTCGGAATGAACGCTCCAATCTCACATTTGCAGGTGGTCAGGTGCTCCCTGGCATGCTCATCCTGCGGCTCAACAACGAGGTAAGAGACAGACTATAAAGCTTGACTGCTACTATTCCACCAAGGACCAGCCATGAACGAGTTAATAATAATTGTTTTCTTATGAAATACTGAAATATTATTAGTAGTACAACATGTTTCTTTCCTATTGGCTACATCTATACCTTAAGATTTAAGCATTGATTTCCAGCCTCTACAAATCCAATATATGAGCTATGTCACAATTAAGCAGGTATCCCTAAGTCAACTATAGAGGAATGATATGCTTATGTTTGATTTTATTTTATTGAGCACGGACGTACCCAAGGCTGGACCAGATGCGTCAGCTCTAAATCATTCTACTGTGTGATGCTGCGTCAGCTCACAACACGCAAAGGGCAACCTGAATTCTTCTTCTTCTTCTTCAGGTTTCTTTTCTTCGATTTTTTTTCCCTGCATCAGTGTTAGGCATGTCATCAGTGACTAAATAGGCCATTTGCCCTGCTATAAACACTTGCAGATTCAAAAGTTTTGGTCTCTCGAAATGGAGAGATGACAAAGGTTGGTAATCCCTAACACAAAGATCGACGGACGTGCTTGTTGATGCTTCTTGCATTTTCAGATTGATCCGTGCTGTTCCCTGTCAGGAGCTTGTTAATTAATCTTCGCTCGTGCCCCTTTTCCTCAGATTATTCCTGCTCCAAGTTCCGAGAGGGAGAAAAGAACTGGATGGATATAAATCTCGATCGTCTGCTAGTCTGAAGACTGTAGTGTGGATTAGAACAATAGAGCTTGCAAGTGTGCTTCTGCCGGAAAATATTTTTAACCAGCCAATGTTTCAGGATAAAGTTGTGCTACATATGACTGTAGCTGCATGCTCTGGATTAAAGTAGTGCACAGGGAACATTATGTCGTCATGTACCGAATTTTTTTTAAAAGTAATATGATTTTAATGGAAAATCGCAAAACTATAGGTCAGTTAGGCGAAATCGCAAGTTTAGCACCCTGTCGAACAACCGCGGTTCGACAGGGGTACCTATCGAACAACCACAGTTCGACAGGAACATGTCGAAGTGCGTCAGTTCGATAGGGTAGGTGGTCAAAAACAAATAAAAAAAGTACATGAACAATATCACTACAATGCTAGGCAGGGACATATCGAACAACCCAAGTTCGATAGGGTCACATGAACAGCGTGCTACAGTGCTCGCAGGCACATATCGAACTGCCTAAGTTCGATAGGGTATTGTGAACAGTATGCTACAGTGATTTTTCTCTCTTTTAATTTTTTTAATCACCTGTCGAACTGCTGCAGTTCGACAGGTACCCTATCGAACTGTGGTTGTTCGATAGGTACCCTGTCGAACCACGGTTGTTCGATAGGGTGCTAAACTTGCGATTTCGCCTACCTGACCTATAGTTTTGCGATTTTCCATTAAAATCATATTACTTTTAAAAAAAATTCTCATGTACCCATGTGAGGTTATAGTCAACAATAAATAACATAAGCGCTTAACATACTCCTTCCGATTCATATTATTGGTCACCTTAACACCGTTTTTAGGTGGCGGTGATTCATATTATAGGTCGCTTTAACGCTGTTTTTGGGTGGTTACCGCCAAACCATGATTTTTGGGTGGTTACCGCCACCCCATGGTTTGGCGGTTACCATGTTAACCGTGTGGTTATCGTAAAAACCGTATGATTACCATGTGATATACCATGGTTTCAAAAACTGAAAAGGTTACCGCACGTGATAATCGTGATACCTGTGAGGTAACCGCACGGTTTTGTAAACCTTCTTAGTTGTGGTTTTGTAAAACACATTACTGCAGAAACAATTTTTCTGAATGAGAACTCTTTAGGTTCCAGGTGGACCACAACTGCTCGCACCTTGCAAAAATCGTTTCCCCAAGAAACGATTCATGGGCCACATGCAAAAAAACATTATCGTAGGCCGCATGCAAAAATAGACTTATTTTTCCAAATGGACCTCTTAAACGGCGCGTGCGAAAATACATTTTCCTCCTTACTTACCCCTTAGCCTGTCCACCTCCTCTTTTCCTCCTCTGCCCTTCTCTTTCCTTCATTCTCAATAACTTTCTTTCCATTTCACTTTCCTTCTCCTCCTCCTGCACTTTCCCCTCTTCCTCCTTCTTCCACTTCCCATTTAGCACATGGCGGAGACAATGGCCTTGGGGGCAAGCAGTGCCGCCACGCGAAGACAGCCGCTGGCTCGGGGGTGCGTGGATCTGGCGGCCTCGGGCGGAGACCACAGCCCCCGTCCTTGGGAGCGGCGGCGGCGGCCTCGGACTGGGTGGATCCACCACCGGTGCCCACAAGAGCAGCAAATCTGCCCAGTTCGGGGACGGAGAGAGCAGCGATGGCGGCGACTATGATAACGGTGGGCGGTGGTGGCTGCGATGACGATGACGGCTTCGGGAGCTAGGGTTTGGGGATGAAACAGGGGAGCTAGGGTTTCAAATTTGTTTTTTAGAATATTTATTTTTTTCACTGAAATCATTTTCACATGTAGTCGGCATAAGTGACCCATGCGAAAATCCAATTTTTGCATGCGGTTGCACTGCCCGCATAAAAAAAAGTTAATTTTTGTTGACACCTGGGTGCATGCGGTTGTTCTGCTCGCATGGAAAAAAATCAGTTTTAACCGTATGCAAAAATTCTTTTTGCACTAGTCAATTATTAGTCCATTGGTTAATCTTGTTTTGGTCAAATTTTTTTAAAACAATTACTAAATTTTATAAAAAAATATAAGCAACATCTATAACACCAAATTAGTTTTATTAAAAATTGAGAATTCCTGTCAGATTGTTCTTTTTAATGTGATATGAACTCCATGCAAAATTGGAATCAGTCACAAAAACCTGTAACGTCAGGTTGTTTCTTTTTCTATTAAAATTTTATATTGAACAAGTTATTTTTCATCTCAATTTTGTAGTTCCTAAGGCCTTCTACAGCTTTTAAGTTCTGCAATGCAGAGGTTTTCTATTTAAAATCCTATGCCATACCACCATGGACTGTGGTCATAACTGATTGTAGCTCAAAGGACTATGAGTATGGGTATTTTGGGCTGGAGAATCTTGAATTCACTATAGTTCATGCCTCAGCAATGTTTTAGTCCAACATTCCAATGCCGGGCCAATTCATCACGCCATCTGGATTCTTTTCAATATATATGCTGGGCATGGATGTTAGATGTACCTGAAGTTGTGTAGCCTGTTCTAACCCTGAGGTTAGTTATTGTATGTAACATGGTTAATTTTTAGTTCCCTTTTTCATTTTCAGGGTCTTGACATTTCTAATCCATTTCCAATGGGGCAACTGAATTATGGAGGAGTGCAGTCACAACCAGGCCTATGCCCAAGCTTACCTACTGTATCAAGAGTATTGTCAATTGCCTGTTACTCTCTTTTTGATAAGAAATGGTGCCCCTTGCGCCGTATCTGAATATTGAAAAAATTACTTACACGGTCATTGCTTTCAGGAACTTGGTTTTGCTGCATACCTTTCTCAGCCATCAAGTAACAATCAACATAATCAGCAGGTATAAATTGGTAAAGTTTCACAGTTGTCTCTTTCCTCTATTTCATGTTGATGAAGCTTTGAAGTTGCCACCTCCTTACTTTCTAATTTAATTAAGTGTTTAGATTTTTTAACTCTCGTGTAGCTCCATCCACTTTGGATTTTGCACTTGGCAATTTAGATTCTGAAAAAACTATACAAGTAGAGCATTTTAAGGTACGTTTACATGCAGATATGATCAATTTGTGCTATACGAGAAAGAAAACTAAATCGTCTTATCTTTCATCAAAGAAAGAAAGCTGATCTATCTTTACATAATTTTTGTTGCACACCTATACATGATTATATCTTTACATAATTTTGTGTGTGAATATAGGTCAACATGCTATAAATGTTTTTATTTTCAGAATTTCCTAAAGTCACAATGTGCAAGAATTGAAAAATGGCTGTAGCTACACATGGGTATAGCAGGATCTTTATCTTTAATTAAACTCAGCTTTTTGTTAATCATGGCCCACGTCACTGCTCTGTTGGCCATTAAGCAGTTAATGGATGAAGTTGCTAGTTTATTTCTGCTGTTTATTGTCCATCTTTTCAGGGTTTGTAGAAATCAACAGCTCTGTTGAAAATCATAGTGCACATTTGTTTCAATCTTCAATATAACTCTTGGGACAGAACTGGCCCTCTGTTGAAGATCAAATCAACTTCTCAAATTCATATCAGTCAGTAATTGAGGCTACCAAGAACAGCCATTTACCTGGGTACATCCATCAGCAGCATGTTCAAGCCATGGTACGCAGCATGACTAGCTGACGATTAGCAGTGATAGCGCTCACCAAGTTCCAGAGTGACAGCCACTTGGTGTTGTGTTGATTAGCAATTTGAAGGTTAAATTCTCCCGCATATCGCTCATCAAGTGTGACATACCAAGCCACCAAGGACATTCAGAGCACATCCATGATCCATCGTCAGTAGCCAACGAAGTGTTAGCTCTCTTGCAATCGTCGGATGGTGGATGGTGCAGAACTGTAGACTATTTTGTAGCCTGTATGTGAACATGATTACATGAACCATGTAGGACTAGTCTGTAGAACAGAGTAGAGAACTAGAGATGATATCTTTGGAAGGATTAGATTTCATGCCACTCTTAGAGTTGCAGATTTAGAAATATGCCATTATGATGGGGATATGTCAATAGCATAAGCTCATTTGTACAAGCTTGTCACACTTGTGCTTTGATTGTATAAATGCTAGGAGATGTGTCTATTTTGTCAAATTAGTATCTCTTGCTGACTTGCCTAAATGTTCGCAATTTGATGAAATGCAAGTAAAACGAATTCATGAAACAAGTTTCTGCATAGCATACGGTCCCTGGAATGTAAACATGTAAGCCTAAATTTCAAGGGTTAATTTCAACCCCTGCGGAAACTTTTTTTTCAGTTCAGAGCAAAATGTCAGTTCGCAAGATCCAACATTTCAAAAAATTTCAAGATATTAGCACAAAACAAAATGAAACATTCCACTTTGAAGCATTCATTCAGTTCAGAAATACCAAACGGCATAGCATTTCCATTAAGATTAGCAAACCACAACGATTACAGACTGAAATCTGAAAAAAACGTGCCAGTTTGCCAAGAACACGGAAGAAGCCTCCAGGCAAGGCAAGGGCTAGGCCCCTCTCGCCTCTGATGCGGCGCGCGAGCTGGATGTCCTTGGGGCGCAGAGGTTGGTTGGTGCCCTCGAAGAGACCCATGAGGTATAGGCCTCGGCGGCCGGCCTCCTGCAGGGCGGCGGCTGCATGCGTTGGAAGGGGAGCTTGCTGCGGGGATCATGGAGCTAGCTCCGTGCTCTTCTGGTCTCGCGGAGCGCGACGGTGCCCGGGCGGAAGCGGTGCGGCTTCTTCGTCGCCAGCGCGCTGCTTCCTCGATCGGCGCCTTGCCGCCGGTGGAGACTTGGCGCGCCGTCTGCTTCGTTCGGCGCCATCTCTCGCCTTACTTGAATTATGTTTAGGCTTTGTTTAGTTCCCTTCAAACTTCCAACTTTTCCATCACATCAAATATTTGGACATATGAATGAAGCATTAAATGTGAACGAAAGAAACCCAATTGCACGGTTTGCATGTAAATTGCAAGACGAATCTTTTGAACCTAATTACGCCATATTTGATAACGTGGTGCTACAGTAAATATTTGCTAATGACGGTTTAATTAGGCTTAATAGATTCGTCTCGCCGTTTACATGCGAAATATATAATTTCTTTTGTTATTAGTCTATATTTAATACTTCGAATGTGTATCCATATACGTTAATTTTTTTTTTACCAAAACAACTAAACACGGCCTTAATTAGCACTCATCAATTTGAGCTCTCTTGAAGTTTCAATACGTGCAGTGCAGTGCAGGCTTGAGAGAGTCAGCCTGGGCTTCTCTTTATCTTCAGTCCCTGCATGTATCGATCAAAATTGAGGAGTTTCTATCAGGCTGTCTGCTCCTGCTGCTGCAGAAACGAGTGTAAGGTAAATTTCTCCATCCAATACGTATCTCTGTTTGATAAAATGCCCACATGTATCCTGTATTTCAGGTAGACAAGTAGCATCAGCCACCAGGCATCATGATTCACTTTTGAGTTTCCATTTTTATGGTGATCTTCTGCAAACGACTTTTGAATATATATAGCTGTCCAAAGATGCAGCCTATGGATACATGTTAAGACATTAAGGTAACAAGTGATATGAGCAATGTTTGTCTCCCTAAATCAGTATTCATGCATCGTTCTAGGGTGGGGGATATTTGCCAATAATTTCTTTGTAACATAAAACCTCAGGATTATAAGTTTTAGCCTGTATTTTCCTAACATTGCTACTAATATTGGATGCAAGATATAGTATGATTCAACACGTCAAATTTGAGTCAATTCATGGTATTTATTTGGTTTCCACTAACCCTGTTCATGGTATATAAATCAAATTTACAACTTTGCTGTAGCTATAATTTGTTGTGTTTATAAATTTATATTGCAGTTCATTCCTATTCCTATTGTCTACTATCATTGTAGCAGCAGCTATGGGCTATCACTAAGGTCAGTCCCCATAACATTCCCATCCAAAGCAGCGGCTTATCTGGTTTCTCCATATGAGTTCTCTATCAAGAAAATATCCCAATATATTTGGTACCACATATTCGTTCATGGTCACCGACTTTCCAGATATTATAATACAACCATCCTATGATATCTTCTTTGTAAGAGGTACTAAGCAATTTTCTCCTTTGCTGTGCCATTATCCTCTCACTTCAGGTAGCCGATATCATCTTTTATATTTTACTCATTCATTCATTTATTTGTTCTTTTTATCTCTTGCTAGATTGTTAGCTCAGGTTAATCTTTGTTCTCCCCCCTCCCCCTCCTATAAACAAATAACCAAAGGTTTGTTTGGAAGATTCAGTATCTTCGGTAAGCAGAGGTGGTCAAAGTTACATTCTACCTGGATGGCCACTCGAGGAAAATTGGCCTCCCCTTTGATGCTAAATAATATATCCTTACAAGTTTGTGATCCCCTACCTCTCTACCTTCCCATTTCATCTGTTTGTCACTAATGAAAATTATGATGGTGATTTCAGAACATTCAAGGGATTTGATCTATTTCACATTTCTTTCAGATCAATATAACTCCTTTTCATCGTAATGATATAATGGCATCAAGTGATTTGATCAAGCACAAGAAAGAGTGCTACTGCTACAGTGCGGAGTTACATATTTGATTTTTGGCATGTTCAGAACTTCTTTTGACCAATTTCTATGTTCTCAGAATTTTGTTACCATCATTCACTTAGTATGGTTACTGTTCTTGATGAATACCTTGTGAAAAAAAAAACCATGGATTAAGCCTTTTACCTTATGGATTTCATGCATCAAATATTGCATAATTTTTTTATTTCATCGAAAAGATATAAGCTCTACTACGATAAATTCGTCAGTTCAGCCGATGAAGTTTGCAATATTGCAGTATGAGGTAAAATGGATGTTTCAGTGGATTCAGTCACTGAATTTCACTTCCTTTTGCTAAAAAGTAATTTGAATACAACATTTTTTAAACCATATAATACAATATTAATGTTTTCCTTGCCTCATAAATATTAGAATTATCATATATTTGTTTATCTATTTTCATATCATTTTGCAGTGCCACGTCCTATATAGGTTGGCTTTGCGCAACCTTTTACATCGTTGCTCGATTCGTCATCACATTGTTAGCTGGGGGAGCTAGACTAATCTTATGAAGCTTGATACTTGATCAGTAAATTACATTTTTTTTGCAGGGATCAGTAAATTACTTAGACTGCTGCTAAAAACAGACAAGTATGAACGTTTAAAAAGGAGGCTAATAAGCAGTTCCATTCTTGATGAACTTTCTGTACGTTAAAAACGTATTTGACTATGGTTTCCTAAGTGTTTTTGAGTTTATATAGTACTCTTATCCATATTAATTGACTCCGTGGGCTGTAAAAGGTGCACATGTCACTATGTAATATACTCCAATCTTGCTCTTTTTTCACAAGAACATATCAATATGTATTTACTGTAGTCTCAACTACAACTCCAAACTTTCTTCATATATTTGAGTTGCTCTCACTATTAATTTATTTTTAGCATTCTTGGCACGGACATTTTTGAAAACAAAATGTTCCGCAGCAACGTGCGGGGTATCATCTAGTTTGAAATCATTTACTACCCGAAAAATTATTTGAATTTCTTATATTTTAAAATTCTAATTTTACATAGTTCAATGAAACTCAGATGGAAAAATGACCAAAATAAAATTGGTAGATCTTAATGAGTTGTACAACTTTCTTTTTGATAACTTTTTCATATGAGTTTATTTAGTATCATAAAATTCAATTCGAAATACATTTAGGAACAGTAAAGTAAATTGAATTTTAATTCTATAAAAACATTTTCTTAATTATGATTAAAATGAATTGGTTTTTACTACAAACATACTGGTAGAATATAAGTGCTGGCCCAAATACTTCGCTCCATTGGATCTAAATCAAGTGGCTCAAATCTATTCACGGAAACCATATATATTCAACGTTTCACCGTAATCCCTAGTTCGGTGGTCCTCCCCTTCTCTGCCGCCCCTCTCCCATCTCTCCGTCTCCCAGGGATCCAGATCTAGGCCAGGTGCTGTTGCCTTCACCTTCCCCAACTTCGGCGAGGCTCCACCTCCAGTCCTCCACTCCTCCCTGGTCCAGTGCCACCACCGCCCCTCCCCTTCCCTCTCACCCGGCCAGTGCCACTGACGAGGCAGGGTGTCAATGCCACATGAGGCAGAGAAGCGTGCATGAGCATATGAAAGCGGCGGCGGTGAGCGGGACTAAGGATGGGAAGGAGGAAAAAAAGATAGGTTTTTGGTTGTTGTACAAATCTCAAAGCGATCAAATAGACCAGAATTTATAAAATTTAGTTTTTTTTCTAACAAAAGCCGCAATCCCTTATAATAATTAGATGTATTAGTGTTCAGCATAACCCACATCCTGGGAGAAAGTTATAATAAACCTTTTGTAGTGCAATGCATTTTGAAGTAATAAAAGCAAGTTTAATTATACACAGTTCTTAATTACATTGCAAGGCAGCGAAAGGGTCATTTGTTGTTAGGTAGAGTACAAATCAGGCCAAAAGCTAGCAACAATGGAGTGATATGGACCGAGCTCAGCACTTCATCCCATAGGGTCCCTCGACACATTTCTTGAAGATGGTTCCGGGCGGCAGGCGGCCGTAGGTGTGGATGAAGTAGAACATATCGTCCCCACACCCATTGTTGAGGTCGTTGAGCAGCGTGTTGTGTGGGCACGCGATCTCCTTGAACGCGTCGCAACACTCCGTCACCGATGCCGCCTTGCACTTCTTTCCTAGCTCGGTGAATGGCCCCTTCATCTCGTCGAACCGCACTGGGCACATCCCTGTGTTGTGTGCCACATGCCACACCATGCACGCACGCGTTAGATCACCCATATATATCGCCAAGCTATTAACCACACGTACATGGACGCGGTAGTATGGTTCAGGGTTTTCAATTTTGATTTCACCGGAAATTTCGGTCATTTTGGTACAACCAAAATTCTTGAAATTTTGGGATTTTTTACACCTTTTGGATTGATTATTTAACTAAATTTTAATCTAATTCGTAGAAAATTGAGAAAAACTGAAAATTTCGGTCGAGATAATCACTTGTACAGGGGGGTCCGAAATTTTGAACCAAAATTGCAACTACTAGTATGGTCGATTACCTAGCGGTGCCGGCGCCGGCGCGTTAGCGGCGCCCATCAGCTTGCGCGAGGTCAACTTGTCCGCCTTCAGGTCGGAGGACGCGAACTCTGCCGCTGGAATGCATGTCCACAAGAGTGTGCGTGATCAATATGTGCACCAAAAGGAAAGGCGATATGTGCGGAGTTAGTTATTAGCTGATCAGTATTTATTTATTTTTTTGCAGGAGTCATGCATGTGCTACTACCTGCTACAGAGTCTGCTTCGGTGGGGGGCAATTGGGTCATCACGATGACCATGGACAATGCGACGCAGTAGAAAATAGTGGCACCGACGGAAGAACCCATGCCTGTCAAATTTAATTACGAGAGAAAATTTAATGGGAGGAAGAAGGGAACGCTTTTTATTGATTGGTTAGTGAAAACTGACCAACCATGGAGTGTTTTTATAGGCTGTGAATATATGGTGATAAAATGTGGTTAATCCTGGTTTAGTGTCTATCGTGGACCTCATTGTTTTGAGGGCAAGGAGAAGTAGTTTTTTTTTTTGGCAAATACAGAAACAACGGCACCTATAATTAGTTTGCGGTTCTCGATGGTTTCTAAGTATACAATGAAGGAGATTTTACCATCTTTGAGAAGTACCAAGCACCACCAAATCTTGCTTGCTTTAGATGGTGAAGTGAAAACTATGAAGTTACTTCAAATGAAGTAATTGCTAATTGAGTCTATTATTAAGTTTTCAAATTGAATCATTGCTATAGAAAACCCTTTCGGTGTCGGTTGTCAACCCCACGTGGGTGTAGGATTTGGCAATTTGCACCCGTCAGGCTGCACC
>CM020179.1:20486352-20516923 GCA_009805545.1 Oryza longistaminata | reverse complement strand
CGTGGTGCTACAGTAAATATTTGCTAATGACGGTTTAATTAGGCTTAATAGATTCGTCTCGCCGTTTACATGCGAAATATATAATTTCTTTTGTTATTAGTCTATATTTAATACTTCAAATGTGTATCCATATACGTTAATTTTCTTTTTGCCAAAAAAAACTAAACACGGCCTTAATTAGCACTCATCAATTTGAGCTCTCTTGAAGTTTCAATACGTGCAGTGCAGTGCAGGCTTGAGAGAGTCAGCCTGGGCTTCTCTTTCTTAGTGCAAGCTACTTCGCTCTCTACCATTGCTAACGGATTTAAGTTGTATGTAGCCGACACAAGATAGTACGGGTGTGTTTGGCACCCTTTTTTCTAATCCCCTCATCGTTTTCCGCGCGCACGTTTATCAAACCGTTAAACGGTGTGTTTTTTTAAAAGTTTTTATACGAAAGTTGCTTATAAAAATAAAATTAATCTATTTTTAAAAATAAATTAGCTAATACTTAATTAATCATATGCTAATGGATCGCTCTGTTTTCCGTGATTACTGTCCTTGATGGAAACAAGGATGCCCGAACAGTCTCTTCGATTCACTCCCAAAAAAAAGGCCAAAGATGCCAAAAGTTACGTCAAAATTTTTGTTTATCCGCTCCAAAACATTATTAGCATGCTACTTTTTTTACAAGCCAAATCAATCTATAACTATAAATACTTTGTTATTACTATTTCTTTTGGTATAGTAAAGTACACTATTCAAGAGCCCATACGTTACAATGGAAAACAAATTGTGTTTATAGCTTATTAAATCAATTAAGCATATATTTAGTCTAAGTAGTACTTTTATGATTTTCCTTATTAAACAAGTAGTTGATTTTAAAATTTGGGGAAAGCCAACTGCGAAACGAGAGATAAATCATTAAAGGATGGTGTAATCCTATAATACTATACAAGTGATCCCCACTTAGTGTAGTTATTAGGATTTTGCTGAGTTCTGGTGAAGCCACGTCACCCTTTTAATCTCAGCCGTTCGATCAGTTGCTACAGACGGTCCGATGTATTCCATCCTTCCCTAAGCGTCGCCTCCCTCCTCCACCGAGCGCGGATTCTCCGCCGCCGCCGCCGGGAGCGCTCCTCTCCCCGCGCGCGCTCCTCTGCTTTCCCCACCAGCCCCCGCGCGCGACTCCTCCCTTCCCCACATCGGCTGATCAGCGCGCTGTTTATTTTTCTCTCTCTCTTTCCTTTCCCCGCTTTCTCTGATCGCCGCCGTTTTCTGCAGTTGGAATCCGGATCTTCCTTCGTCGAGGGGGTCGCGTCGCCTCGCCGGCGGCCGTCGCGAGCATGTGAGTCTCTCACCTGATCCCGTCCCCTTCAATTTTTTCTGTCTTGCTTGGTAGTCGATCGGTCGGTCGGTCGGTCTCCTGTTTGGTTGGAACGGATCGGGCGTGCTGCATTGGCCATGCGTTTG
This sequence comes from Oryza longistaminata, assembly GCA_009805545.1. Lineage (NCBI taxonomy): Eukaryota > Viridiplantae > Streptophyta > Magnoliopsida > Poales > Poaceae > Oryza > Oryza longistaminata. The sequence continues at coordinate 20,515,471 of CM020179.1, read as the reverse complement.
GGGGATTGATTGGTTTTGATTTGGAACGATTCGGGCGCCATGATCGTAGGGGGATTCAGTGAACTTGCATCGCGGTTGCTCCGACCGAATTTTCACGGCCGTATTTTTCTGTCGGTGGATGGCTTTTGTGTCGTGGGGAGTTGCAGCGAATGGATGCGATGTAGCCACGCGTGATTCTTGCGAGGTCGCAGGGCAGAGTGATATGGATCTTGTAAAAGAAGTGAGAGTTTTCCTATCTGATTATCTCGTCCTCCATATGTTTTTGTTTATGCTGTGCTAATTCTGGTTGCCCAGCACCCATATCCAATTCCCATGTCATTCATGAAGCCTAGCATTGGCTATAATTGATTAGGTTCCTTCTACATCTGCATTATGATGCTGACGCTTGAAGTTCTTTTGATTCATACTTTAGCAAAGCACACCTGCAATGCAAACACTCTTATAGTCTTATGTGATGATACCTTCAGTGCAAAACTTATTCTGAAGACCGAAAGCATCAAACTATGGTGCTTACCGTTTCATAGTTTAGCAAAGCACATTAGCAAACTCTCCTGTGTGCTGTTAACTTAGTAGGAACTGATTCTGAAGATTGAAAGCGTCAAATATTTATACTAGTGCCCATGCAGAAGTCAGTTTTGATTGTTTCAGTTCTATTGTTTTCTAACAGCTGGATATGAAAGCTCCTCCTTTCATATCGATGTAATTAAGAGAGAGTTTAACACACACGCTGACTGCCGATGGGGATCGAATGGGTGTGAGCACACACTCCAGCGCCTTGCCATCTGCATTACACCTATACAGCTTCTTTTTATTGTTGCGGTTTTATCGTTTTCTCATCTTTGTGCACCATGCGTGGACACATCAAGTAACTCTAGATTGACCAAAATGCAACTTGCTTGTTTCTGAAAAAAGGTTGACTTGCTTTAAACTATAGCTTTACTGTGTACAATCTCATTAGATTAAACCGGTGTATCATATTTTGCGTTTGCATCCATGTTTTATCCACTGGTGGTTAAGGCGCTATTGGGAAAAAGAGAGTACTGCATAATATTGTGATTACTCTTTCCAAATTTAGATCTTATTGTTTGATTTATTGAAATGCATGGCAAGTACCCGGTATTGCATTTGGAAACTTGTCCTGCATTTTATGGTTTTCCATCAAAGATATTTGTGGTAGTTATATAACAAATAGTGCGACTTTTTGTTATTATATTCCTGAGCTTGTAGCCTTGCACTCTAATTCAGGTCGGATGAGGAGGTATCTGACCCGAAGGCACTCCTAGAGGATCGATCGAAGGCTAAGTGTGTGTACCAGTGGTATGAATATCAGGTATATGCTGTTTTTTTTTTCTGTTGGTGAACTCTCATTTTGTTTTTATGGTCTATGTGCCCAGCTATCTCAACTAGATAGCAGTATTAATTTGCTATTAATATCCAACCGATACATTTGGCGTTTTGTGCTTAGTTTTCAACTTCACAATATTAATGTATCAGTACTGTTATCAAAATGTAGTCAATCCGAGCATTATTTGGAGAAGCTCCATGCTATCTATATTGCTGTACATTATTGCTTTCTGAATAGCTATTCTTCTGCACCTTTGGTACTGCTGGGCCTGGATCTTATCTTATGCTACTCTATGTTGTGCACACAGAAATGTGTCAAGAGAATTGAAGATGATGAGACTGGTCAGAAGCATTGTACTGGTCAATACTTCGATTACTGGAAATGTGTCGACAAAAATGTGAGTGCTTGTTGCCATATATACACTTATATTTGAGTGAATTGTTGATCCAAAGAAACCACTTGTTTCTATTTTCTATTTTAACCTTCCGAAAATCCCAGCCAACTATGTGAACAGGTATGGGTACTTAGTACTCACATCAAAGAGATGTACTAGCCATGAAATGTCAATATCTACTTCAATCTTGACTGGCACCTTAATAAGATCCACCAAAATTGGCGACCTAGATATTCTGTTTTTCTTCTGATTCCTTGTGGATCATGGTAAAAACTATCTTGCTCATGTTGGTTATGTTTTACCATGCAGGTTGCCGAGAAGCTTTTTGATAGCTTAAAATGACAAGGAAAATGTTCTCTCTTGCTACCGTTTACGCAACAGTGAGAATAATCATATCGTTTCTGCGCCCTGTAGACATGTCAGGTGCTTAATATCTGTAAGAAAAAAAGTTTTGCCTGTCAGATAATACGACAGTTTTTCAACCGCCACTTTACTTTTATTTCTGCCAGAGGCATTGAACTCTCTACATCTGGGTTCGTACTGCGTTATTGGCTCATGCTTTTTCCCTTTCGGTTCATAATTGATATATCCCCAGATTGTGAATGAGCACGGAATGCTGTCATTTGCCTTTTCCATATTGCTTCTGTCTTGTTTTTTGCACGTATGCCAGTGTCTGGATTTGTGTATCGGGTTAAAAAAACCACGAGCTGGTAATAACGATTTCTTATCTTTGGTGTCTACATAATCCGAGTAGAATGCTCCAAGATGTTGTGATTTTGTGGAGTATATTTCAAACTGTTGTGCCATGATGTGTACTCTATGTGGGACTATGAATCCATTTTGCACTTCCATTATTGACTGTTGGGGTTCAAATTCTCGCAAGATACTGATTGGGTTCAAGTTCTCGGATGACGAGGCCCATCTGGTATGTCATAGAGGAGGCTGGTTGAACTGCTTGCAGCTTGTGCCAAATGGCGGCGCAGCGACAGCTCATTTGCTGACAAAAGAGACCACTTCGATCCGATTTTCTTCAGCAGATGTGCAACGTTTAAACCAGTTTGTCCCAGGTGAATTCTCCATCTGGATGCTGGATGCGTCGCACACATATTGTTTCTGACCTTTGCCTTCAGTTTCAGTGGTGTAACGTTGTGGATCATTATGGTAAGTGGCCGGTGTGCCCTGCTCACACCGTTACAAAAAGAGAGATTCTGATTCTCTGGTGCTCGTCCAACTCGTGCGATGATGCACGCTAACATCTTTCGTGTACGACAGTACGAACGAAAATGCCAGGACATGGACGGCTGCCGAAGCTCCTTTTTGGCACTGCGATAAGGTGTGGCACCTTTTGTGTTTGGGTGCTTGGTTTACTGTTTTTCATTTTTGATCTAATTTGCATTGTATTACTGTTGTCCAAAGAGTGAAAATGTTGGAGGACACGATGGTGGATAACAGTCATACATTCGTGAAACAAAATTTTCGAGCACAAATAAGGGCTCAAATGTTGTATTGATCATCATTGTTGTTTTGTTTCACAAATGTTAGACAATACGTATCCAACCATTGTGCATATCTTCACCTTAGTGGAGTCGTGCACCACACTAGATACATCAATGCTGATTTCTCAGCTAATTGCATCCCAAACTGTGAAAGAAACGAAGAAGAAGAACAATATCCGTGGGAAAATCAAAGACGGCTTAGTGTGCTATCCTCCAAAGTGAGAATTTCCTATCTTACCCATTATTTGGGTAGTTTTGCCACTGTACCGGAATGTCCCTTTCATCTGAAAAGGCAGGCAGGTGCCATGAGCAATTGAAGACTATCACCATAACACAGGCCATTTTCCCTTGTCAGTAGCTTGATTGGTTAACTGGCCGAGCTCTTTTTGTTAAAGTTTTTAAACTCAACTTTTCCTGTTTTCAGGTGCTCGTTTAAACTATTTAAACAGATACTTTTTTTAAAAAAAATTCTATATGAAAATTATTTTAAAAAACCATATTAATTATTTTTAAAAATATCTAATATTTAATTAATCATATATTAATGAGTCACTCCATTCTACATGCGCGAGGGATGAGTTCCCACCAACAAGCAACAAAATTAGCCTAAGCCAGTGGTGATCCTCTCAGTTGTTCTGTATTCACCTCGCTATTGTATACTACTCCCCCTATCCCATAATATAAGAGATTTTGACATTTTGCTTGCACTGTTTGACCACTCATCTTATTCAAAAAATTTGTGCAAATATAAAAAATGAAAAGTTGTGCTTAAAGTACTTTGGATAATAAAGTAAGTAAAAAAATAATAATTCCAATTTTTTTTTGAATAAGATGAATGGTAAAATGTCAAAAATCCTTTATATTAGGGGGTGAAGGGAGTAGCTTTTATGATGACACCACCGGACATTGCTATTGGCTAATGCAACTTTTAAGCATGCACACACTGCACCTGCTCTCAGAAGTAACCATTCTATTCATCCAATACCGGAGATTATGATTTGTTTCAAGGAATCCCATGTTTTGTGGTAAAATGTTTCAATAAACCTCATATTTTATTTTTTTATTGATATGATTATTTTGACATAGATTCACATCAGTTGACTCAAAGTAGACATCCCATGTCTACTCATCTTTTTTTTTCTCAATTTTGCACTACACAAAAAATTGTCATAATCCTAACCTGATAATGATAGGATAATCGGTTAAATATGTACGTAAACAATCAAACCACGATGTGATAATGATCAATGCTTGTTGAAAAGTATATACGTGGATATGCACTTAAAAAAATGTCATTCAACTTTTTTCATTAATTATAGAAAAACTTATTAGTTAAATGGAACAATATAAACTTCGTATCCAGGATTTTATGAAATATTTTGTCCCAAAATGTGGGGTTCCATGAAACAAATTATAAAACCTAAGGATTTGTGTCATGGACACCCCAAAATTTGGGGTTGGGGTTTTGTGAAACTCCCTCTTGAAGAAACGTTGGAAAAAATGTAGGAATAACCATTTGAATGAAGCACAGGGGAAAAAAATGCAGGGATCAGAAAATAGAGATAGACAAAAAAGATATTTTTGTTCCTAAGAAATTAGACTTCATGTTAAAATTTCTCTATAATCCCCTTTTTTTAGCCAATCCAAAGGAATTTCATACATTTTTTTGTAGCTATTTCTTTTATCCAAATGACCACATATGCGTAGGATTAAAAACCTCCAAAATTCAAGAATCCTTTGTTCCAAAGGAATCTTTATTCCTTATTTTTTACCCATCACCATCCTCAAAAAACTTATGGCTCCTTTAAATTAAAGGAATTTTATAGGAATTCTAGAGGATTCAAATCCTAAGGAATTTTTTCCTAAGTAGGTTATTAGGAGCATTGGATTGCATATTGCCAAATTCATTTGGAGTGCATTCCTATACCCTTAAGTAAATAAGGTCAAACCCCATTTTATTTTTCCTTTAAGAAGTTCAATGCATCTTCTATCTTTATCTCTCCTATCTCTCTCTAAAATCCTTCCATATTCATGTGTTATTTTCCTTTCAGCTCTCCAGACATATCATCTTTCAATTTTTTTTTGTGTTTTCAATTTCTACGGGATTCGTTTACATTGCATTCCAATCTTATGTTTTTTTTCTATTATCGTATTTAAAAAAAAATCAACCTTCCAAAAAGTAGCCCTTAACTTGAAGAACATCAGTATATTTTTAATGAAAAAGTATATTAGATACGTAAGAAAAATATGGTAGATTTTTCTTAAATAGTACTTGTAGAACATTATAATATATCATTAGAAATATCAAATAGTTTACAATAGATAGTAGTGTTCAAAGTTTTTCCGGTAAGGTATGGGATATACCATAGGTTCTGGAACTGATGAATGGTCACAAATTAGTCAAAATTTGGGAAAGAGTTGCGGCTAAGAGCAGGTACAATAGCAGATGCTATAAGCCAACTATAAATACATATCGGGAAGATAAAAGAAAAGAGTGAAGAGTAGTGGGCTACATATTTATAACTAGATGCAGCACGGACTCTAAGACACAATGTTTGTATGACAGATGAGACCATGTATTAATAGTGTAGTATATATTCATAGGTAACTATTGTATGAATTGGCTATTAAGTTGACTATAGGTGATTTGGAGCTAACAGTAGGCTATACTATTAAACTTGCTCTAAAGGGTGCATTCGAGACGAGAGGTTGGGAACCTCTCACATGCACGGAAAATAGGATAAAAGATTAGTACATAGTTAATTAAGTATTTAGTTTAAAATAACTTAAAATGGATTAATAAGTAACTTTCCTATAGACTTTCTTTGGAAACAATTTTAGAAAGTGTGCGCGTGGAAAACAAGGTAGTAGAAGTTGAGAAAGGATAGAACACATAATAATGGAAACTAGGGTGATGACATGCAAAAACTCTAGTTTCGGTTGATTAAATCGGTTGTAATTGACAGATCTAGTACTTGTCACCCTTTAAACTAAAATACCATTCACCCAATGATCTATAGATTAAAGTATCTTCCCTCTGTTTTAAAAATATAACTATATAGATTTCGTAGTAATAGGATACGTCTCATCCAACTAAAATCTCTTATATTTTAGAGAGGTTTTACAGTGTTTGTGAGGTACTTAGAGGTATTGAGAGGTAGAGTAATATGCACCGTTGATCAAGAGAGGGGCAATGTATGGAATAAAAATTATCATAACCAATGAAAATGAAGTAATTAACTAGTGAAATATTGCCATTATTGTCGAATATATTGAATACCTTGCTTCGTTGATCATTACTGTACGATAGAGAAAATGTAAATCTACCTAGGCATCAATTAGATCTACACGGAAAAAAAATCAGGCTGTGTCTTCTTTCTCGTCTCCCACATCGCTTTGTTCTTACTAGGGTTTGAATTGGTTCACTAGAAAAAAACAAAGGGAGAACTATCAACATGGTTGAGGATTGAAGCAGAGATGAGGTCGACCGGTCAATGGCAAGGCGAAGCGCATCCGCTAAGATTCCATTTACACAGTTGATTACTGATTTACATAGCTCACAATTTCATTCAGAGTTCTCCCCTGTTCTTCTTCAAGGGTTTGAATAGGTGCACTCGCAAGGAGACACGGTCGTCATGGTTGAGTATTTGTGCAATCTACAACGAATATATCTCTGGATATTTGGCATGTGGTGCGGACGTTGCGGCAATTGCATGCCTTCTAAAGTGGCATGCAATCCGTGGATGCATGCATGCACATATATGCCCAATAAATGGACATGTAATCGGGGGTGGTTTCCATTTTATCATATATGAGGTAAATCAGGGAGATGGTTATTTTCAGGTCAATATTAAAATCTAAGTGTATGGATGACATTATAAAATAAGTTATTTAATTCCCTAAGACATAAAATTTTGTTAATTAGTGAATTCTACAAAACTTGTAAATAACGAAATGAATGATTACTGTGCGAATCTATTCTTAAGGAAAAAATGTAAATCTCAAAAAGAACACGTAAATAACGTCATGGAGATGACAACTACCAGTACCGATGCGGTACCTATATACCAAGAACTAGACAATTATACCCTTCTCTATCTACTAGAATATTATCTTTTTACCCTTACTACCTAAGTACATGTGCCAATATTTAAATACTTTTTAAGTGGTACATTTTATTGTGGAGCGTTGGATCTTTGCCGTTTTGGAATGCAAACACAGTAAAACCGGAAAAAAATTTGGTGAAGACCGGATGTAACCGGCCTCATCTATAGCCCTGCTCCGGATGGATGCCACGTGAATGACCTAGGGATCAAACGGTTAGCTCGGCCCGGCTCCCGGCGCTGCGTGACGAGGACACACGCACGCAGCTTGGCTCCACGAGCAGCCGTGTCTTTCAGGCTCTCCGTCGGCTTGATTCGACGCATATATATCGCGCGCATCTCCTTTGCCTGGTGAGCAGTGACCTGCGTCTTCCTCCGGTGCTGCAGGGATCGTCATCTTCCTCCTCCTCCAGCACCGCGGAAACCATGGCCAATGTGCCGAGCACCACGGCTCCACCACCGACATTGCTTCTGACCAGCTAGAGGTAGAGGCTACAGCGTTTGAAAGCCGCGTCTTCGCTACGCCTGGAGCCAAGCCATCTGCATCCTCTTCGCGCAGCGCCTAGAGCCGATCGAGCCACGTGACCCGTTCGATTCTTAGCTAGTCCACGTGGCAATCATCCAGTGCGGGGCTGCAGATGAGGCCGATTACACCCGGTCTCCACCAAATTTTTTTCCGTAAAACCTCTATTTCTTGGTACTGAGAGAGTACCACTTAAAAGACAGAACCATGCATATGCATGAGTTGAAATGAGAAGACCATTCGATGGACCGAACACCCAGAGAAGCAAGTAACTCACAAGTTCGCCTCTAATACAAATCTTGTTTATCTACAATTACGCCAAACACCACAAAACTAACCTGCATAATAATAATGCAGCCAATAATTATTGTCTAGTTTAAAAATCGTACGGCGTGACGAAGCCTTCCGGCCGGAGAGGCGCGAGGAACGGCCGGACCGGCGGCGCGGCGAACAGCGGCTGCCGGCACGTCGGGCAGGTGGAGCGCGCGAGGAGCCAGCGGTCGACGCAGCGGACGTGGAAGCCGTGGTGCACTTGGCAGCACGCGCACGCGCTCGCCGGGCTCCAGGTCGGCGAGGCAGATGGCGCACGCCGGGCTCGGCCCGCCCGCCGCCGAGTACACCATCGTCGGCATCGCCCGCGCGCCTTCCGCCGCACCCCGGCGGCCTGCGCCGCCGCGACGGACCCAGCTCGCCGTCATCTCCCGCCGCCGCCGACGACGACGAAGACATCATCATCCGGCGCCGCTCGAGCACCGGAGCGCGCACCGCACGATCGAGTTGACCCCAGCGCGCAGATGAGCGCGCACAGGAGCACGGCCAGGATCATCACCACGTTCGCGTCGAAGCTGCTCGTCCCGGCGGGCCCCGCCACGACGTCGCCGCCGGCCGGCGCCTCCTGTCCGGACATCACCTGGCTCGCCCGGCCGCGGCGGCGGCGGCGGAGCTCTCCCCGTGTCCGTACGCGGAGCCAGCAGCATCGCCGTCCTCGAGTACACGTAACCTTCCTGCATTCTCTTCTTTCTTCACCTCACAACACTGAACTAAACCTCTCTGCTTAATTCCTAACCAATCTGTGATTCTATTTCCTTTCCTTCCTAAGCAAAAATCCCTTTGTTCTTGGAACACAAAGACTGTACTTCTTCAAGTCTGTAGTAACTGGTAAGTCTTTGATGAGCTGAGGCTGAGCAAGTATATATAGGCACTATAAACAGCAACAGTGAAGGCAAACAGATTTAAGCAGTAATTACTGGGTGGTGAAGTGAGAGTAGACTGAAATCAGGGAGCCAATGGAGGCAGGGGCTTTTGGGCATGCAAAGGTCAGAATGCTAATCACTACAACTAGTAGCAAGCAAAGCACATTTGTGAATTATGATCACTAGGGTGATGGGGCTCTACACTGCCTGATTGGATTAACATGGTGGCTTTTCTGGGCATCAGAGGGCACTAGCTAATCTAGTGTTGTGGCACCAGATCTTGTCTGCCTGATGATACTGGTGTGAAGTACTCCCTCCGTACTCATAAAGGAAATCATTTTGAACAGCCACACGGTCTTTAAAACACAACTTTGACTTCTTGTTTATATAAAAATATTTATTGAAGAGTGATCCTATATATATTTTTATGAAAGTATTTTTCAAGACAAATCTATTTATATAATTTTTACATTTTCAAACTCAACAATTTAAGAGTTATTCATGATTTATATTCTCAAGGTTTGACTTAAACATTGTCTTAAACAACTTTCTTTACGAGTACGGAGAGAGTAGAGAGTGTAATGAAGCATAGCACACATGCAACAAGGAGAGGATTAGAAAAGGAGAGGACACTGAATTATTTGTGTAGTTGCGTCTCTTTTTGCAGAGAGATAAAATAAAAGCTGTTTTTGCAATGTGGGGGAGGATGTATCTTTGACCTTTGCTTGGCCAAGTGGAATTGGGGGGTCAAACCAAGTCAGTCTGGTTCAGGAAACAGAGCAGATAGACATGGTCTTTGAGTGTTCAAGATTGGACAGCACTATAATTCCTATGTGTCCATGCACTGAACCTGAATTATGAAAGCCTTGATCATAGAAAAGCCTTAATTGTGAAGCCCTGAAGGCTGAAAATGTAATGTTATGCTGCCAATGTAAAGCTTTCTTGTGTAAGATAATTATATGAAACATTATTGTCCCTACAGTGAAGGAAAAACAACTCCGGTCTAGATGAGTGAAGCACCTAGCTTTTGGGGAGTAAAAGTTTCAGTGATTGATACTTATTAAATCATGGCGGCAGTAAAATAATGATCAGCGGCTCACATTTGTGCAGTGTGCATAATGGTGAAGATAACAAAGCCACTACTTACCAATCATGGATCATAATATTTGCAATTTGCAAATGTTTAAGCCTCCACTCTGAGAGCACCTGGTTCCATCAGAGCTGACAACTCCTGATGTGTCACCTTGCCTTTGTCCAGGCCATCAACAGCAATCAATCCTACTTACAAAGCATAGGTCAAATTAACTTGTGGTTACTAGTTAGCCAATGACAAAGTACTTTTACTGGTCAATGGCTATCTGGTTAGCCAGTGAGAAAGTACTTTAACTTGTCAATTAGGCAATAGCTAAGAAGAACTACTGAGAATGAATGGACTTGTCCAGAAGATCTATGAAGGAGAAGTAATTGAAGGGATATTCTAGCATCTGTTGGCTGTGGCTTAAGGAATGTTTGCCACAAGCACATTGCACTAAGACCCTGTTCAGCTGTTCTGTCTGAGATGATGCTGTTTGATATCTACGTGTAAGTCATTAGGTCATCATCTTTCCAAGTTGTCCCTAAAACCTATCTAACTATCTGCTTTATTATGCTCTAGTATAGCCCTTGTAACCTCTGCATTTATTTTGTGTGCTCTTGTTGTTTATTTGTGGGGATATGTAACCTCTGAAAGTTATAGGGGGGGACTGAAATGTTTCAGAACTACAGGTTAATCAGGTACAACTTGCAAATACCTATCTGAATAGTAGGAGGAAAACCAGGATCAGAGAGAGCCCCACGAAATTATAAGACAATGCTAAACAAGTCCAACAGCATGAAATGCCTTGTATTGCATCTGAAGAGGGAAGAAGTTGATACTGGGATTACTGTAACAGGAATGCCTTTTAGAAGCAACTGAGGAAGATCATACTTAAAATACAACCTCACCGATTCATAAATTTGCATATCACTGTTTGTGCACCACCAACTCTTCTATCTCCAAATGCGATTACTTTCGATAAAAAGTTTTTGTAAAACTAAAGCAATGGTAACCTTTGTAAGTGACTTCGAATCACATCCTAATCCATCTATCACATCTTGATATCCAGATTTTATCTGTCTGCTTTTCGCAAAGATTGTACAAAACTAAAATATTCAGATTGGAATGGATGCTCGGGCTAAACTATCTTAATTACTTCCTTGGTTTCAAATTACTTATCGTTCTATGTTATACTGAGTCGAACATGTCCATCTTTAACTATTAATTCTTATAAATCTGTGTAGTTTAATACCATATGAACTGTATATTATAAAATTATTTCTCATAGTGAATCTAAAATATAAATTTTATAATATTAAACTGTATGAGTTTAGAAATTGATGGTTAAAGATTAAAATGTTTAACGTAAGATAAATATAGAACAATAAATAATTTGAAATGGAGAAAGTATATATTATTGTAAGATCCAATGTTGTTCATATCTAATCCTTTACCCACCGCATTGTATCAGCTACTTCATTCATGCATTGCTTGTTCAGCAAATTTAAGTTGACATGCACACTTTAAAAAAGATTATCCTTCCAATACTTGTGACTTGGCCAACAACGAGGAGGAGAGCAAATGGAGGATAAATGGAGACGCACTCAGCAGTTTGATGGTGGCTGTAGCTGGCCCCACAAGCTCAGAATTTCAGCTAAAAACGAATGGATATAGCCACATTACGTGCAGGAAACTAATAACGACTGTCACTAATCATGAGTGTTACTAGATCAGAAGGCAACAGAGCAACCAAATTATGAAAGTGATAGATGCCATTAGAATTTATTCTTTTTTTTATCTGGCATTTCAATACTGCAAAATAATGTCTGACTGTTAGCAACTAGTATATATATTTTATAATAATTGCTGTAAAAAAGGCCACAATCCTAATGTTAGTAGACTTCAATTAAAAATCTACATGTTGGGGTCTCATATGACAATTGTCTCCAAAAAAAAGGGGCTAATCTTGCTCCTAAATCTCAAGCCATCCCTCGGAATAAACAACTAATATTAACATGCAAAGCTAATCCAATCAGTGAAGCATATCCAGAAAATCATCTGCTTTTGTTGAGCTTTCAAGATCGAGTGGTCCAGGATAACGATGAATTAATATATTAGTGCTTGCAAAGCCTCTTCAGTCTTATCTGATACTACGAGTAGAAAGATTGCCCTTTTTCGCTACTTGGTGGCAGGTCAGGATCTCAATGTGGATACAACACGTTGTGCCAACTACGGCCTAGACAAGATTGAGGATTAGCAGTAACCCACTTTCTTTCCACATTAGGCCTAATTAAACTTTTCAACTCGCTTGACTCTAGACAGCGAAATCTGCTGGGAGCCTGGAAAATGAAGGTATGACTGTAAGAGGTCAAAGTTACTACTACCAAGTTACCATCAGGAGCGGTTAAAAGTTTCTTCTTGAAAAAAAGATGCAAAAGTTAACTTCCACAGTTAGACTTAATACAAAGTAAAGTAATCTGGCCACTTAATACAAAGTAAAGTAATCATGTCTTGCTTGCAACCTTCCACTTTAATTAAAGGAACTACGGCTAAGATGTGGCAGGCAGGCAGGTGTAGCGTCAGTCACAATCTGTTTCACTTCTATCACTAAGGCCTCGTTTAGATCCCAAAAAATTTTGGCCAAAAATATCATATTAAATATTTAGATATATGTATGGGACATTAAATGTAGGAAAAAAATTAATTACACAGTTTGCATATAAATTACGAGACGAATCTTTTAAGCCTAATTACGTCATGATTTGACAATGTGATGCTGCATTAAACATTTACTAATGACGGATTAATTAGACTTAATAAATTCATCTCTGAATCTTTTAAGCCTAATTACGTCATGATTTGACAATGTGATGCTGCATTAAACATTTACTAATGACGGATTAATTAGACTTAATAAATTCATCTCTTAATTTACGGAATCTGTAATTTATTTTGTTATTAGTCTACGTTTAATACTTCAAATGTGAGTCTGTATACTTCAAAAACTTTACACCCAAAGAACTAAACACACCCTAAGTTTCAGCAAAGCCAGCAAAGCATCAGCAGCCTCTGAAGTTCTACAGATTTTACAGTCTTTGCAGAAGCACCGAAGAATATAGCAAATGGAACCATCACATTAAGTAGAGAACAGAAGAGGTAAAGATGATGCAATTTTCATCCCATCAATTTTAACTGTAATATCCTGACGATGACAACATTATAAGCTGCACTGACTGCATAAACGCATTATTACATACAGAAGGCATCGGGGGTACAACACAACGCATTAGGAGTACTAACTTTCAGGCCACGACAACAACACAAAGCTACACTGCAACATGGCTCCTCGTTATAATATATAAGCTCCTCTTCACTTCTTGTGGATGCTGCAGAGGCAGTTCTCCTCGCCTACGTCTTTGGCGATGCAGGGAGGCTGGCATGATCCGTCCTGGTACCAGGTCGCCCGCTTCTCCGTCAGCTCGTTCAGGAAGTAGTCCAGCTTGTCGATGGTCACACTGGGCATCACCACGACATGAGCGATGTTGCCCTCGCAGGCGAGCTGCCACCTCCGGACGAACTCCTCGTCCTTGGGCCTCTCGAACACCACGGTGCTGCTCAGCTCGTTGAGCATGGCGCCGATTCCAGCTTCCTTGAGGCGGTCCTTCAGGTAGTGAGCGTTCCTCAGGCACTTCTGGACCTCCTTCTGGAAGCCCCTGTAGCCTTTCCTGTTCAGGGTGTACCAGAGGAAGATCGGAGCGTGGCCGTTCCTGCTTCCCATGATTGTCGCGTCTCTTGATGCCAGATATTCCACATTGCTAGAAAGGCGATTTATGTGCTCCAGTCTTGTTATCTGGACACCACACGGCATGGGGCATCCTACAAACTTGTGCCCAGAGACGCTCACACTCCCGATAGGCTTCTTAAATGATACCTTAGGTGCCTAGTGAACAAATTTACATATATACCACATCAGGGGAATGAACTATTTGAAACCATTAAGGATAGCTGTGCAACAGATAAAGCACAGGAGGGACTCGGTGGGAAGAAATGAAAATTACCTTCTTGACAAATGGTATCATCAGTCCAAAAAGAGCACCGTCACAATGGATATAAAACCGATCTTTAAAGCCACCTTCTTCAAGTGTTTTAATAACCAAGTCAAGATCATCGACAGCCCCCTTAACAGTTGTTCCTGCATGTTAAATTGGTTTTAAAACAGTCCATATGCGCTACAAAAGCACTAAGATGGGACATGGAGGAATGAGACCAAGCTCACCAATGTTAACATTAATAATGGCAGGTTTGTCTCTGTTTAGCAGTAACTTTCTCTGAAAATCTGCACAATCTATTTCCCCAGAAATAAGGGTGTCCACCTTAACACAATCCATCCTATACATCCTTGCTGCCTTGAATACTGAATAGTGAGACTCACGGGAAGCATACAGGATTCCATCAGGGAATACCTCTCTCCTGAAAAACAATTTGTTGAGAAAAATTCAGTACAGATTCTACAGAAATGACATTTTCACAGGAAAAAATGCACTTTGCAGTCAATAGAACAAGGTCTCTTCAACTACTAACCCAACAAGAATACCATGCAGGTTTCCTTCTGTGCCACAGTTTGTGATGTACCCCCAGTACTCATTCTTTTCCAACTCCCAGATGCGAGCAAACCAATCCAATACTCCCACCTCAAACTGCCTGGAATGTACACCATAGTTGCTCTCGATGAAGGGGTCACCAAGGTTGTTGATGGAGAAGTGTTGCAGCTGGCCAAGTGCACCATAGTCGAAGTCCAGGTTATACGGGTAACCTTCATCAGAACAAATGGACATGTGAGATTAGCTTCAAAAGGAAGAAGAATTATGTGAGATTTGAATGGGTCAATTTATCCCACTGGATTCCATGTTTATGTCTATGCTACCCTTTTCTAATTGATGAATTGTTCACATTACACAGTATTGTTTTTATTCCGAAAACATGAGTTGCAGCTAGCAGCAAGTTATTGAGTTCTGTAATTCCTCAGAAAATTATTGACTAGAGATATGGTAATATAGAGAACACAAATTTGTTTGAAGCACCCACGGAACCGGAATTGCCCCTTGTTCCAAAGAGGAGGCCAGGTTAAGCTCATTTTAGAGAAACCGCTTGACTAGCAGAGTGGCTTTCATTTATGATGTTGAATGAGATTATACAATTATATATGATGTGTATGGTCCCGAAGCTTCGCAAGACCAAACATAGTTATTGTATTGAAGAATTTCCAGTTTTTCATTGCTGAACATTGAACTTCTTACAAAATGTTCATTATAAGTTCGAGGACAAATTTTGTAAAAGGGGTTCATGTGCAGCATTGTAAGAGTTTCATCAATTGGCATGCACATTAAATTTGCAGTCACCAATACAACATGGACATACCTAAACCTATGCAAAAACCTCTGAATAAATAAACAGTCAATCAATATTGGCACATGCCTAAGTTGACACTGGCAAACCAATTGCAATTTGCTTTCATAAAAAAAGGGTCAAGAGCAAGCTACTGATAAAAGATGCCACCTTCTTATCCCCCGTAAACAAAAACATGTGATGCTCAATTGCATACAGCGCGTGCTTACTGCTACAGTGTGTTGTCTGTCAGTGCTCGCGTATGCAACCTCATCCCAATCATCAAATTCGATTCCACGACGAATGTTGTGGGAGCACATAGCGCCTGAGTAATCTTACACGCTGCGGGACTGAACTTTTAACCATTCCTTATAAGTATAGGTGGCAATCAAATTAAGCAACAAAAATGAAGCATGCCGATGATGTCCAATTCGATTACGCACGAAAGAATCGCGCAATTACCGCCTGATTGAAGGTTCCCTGTTCGTTTCACGAGTACACGACGAGGCATTTGCAGAGCCGAATTATGTAGAGGCATCATTTTACTTCATAATTTCTTTTAGAGAAAAAAAAAATGTAACATCACAAGACGACAACCTGAATGTCACGATCTGGACAGCAACAGCAACCTTTTTTTATTTTCTTTTGTATTTCTTTAACACAAAATGTGGAACCCACCAAACGGCAGTTAGAAGTGGGGGTAAACGGCTGGTTCAATTTCAAAAAGTAGGGGTAAAACTGCAAACCCTAAAAAGTGAGGGTAAAACAGCAGTTGGGTTTGAAAGTGGGGGTATAGATGCAATTGTCCCTATAAAAAATGATGTGGCAAGTGAATAAATGAGCAAAGAGAAGGAAACCATGTCTTGCATGAGACATGGTTTCTACACAACATTTAAGACATCATGTGAGATAAGTAGCATTAAATTCAAGTATGGAATAGTGGTGTTTGCATTGGAAGAGTAGTGTCTAGTACTATTTTCTTGATGATGTGGAGTTTATGGAAACTATGTCTAGTGTCTTGGGTTGGGAATGGCCTTATTACCTATGCCAAAACCTCTGAATAAATAAACAGTCAATCAATATTGGCACATGCCTAAGTTGACACTGGCAAACCAATTGCAATCTGCTTTCATAAAAAAAGGGTCAAGAGCAAGCTACTGTTAAAAGATGCCACCTTTTTTTTTCCCGCAAACAAAAACATGAGATGCTCAATTGCATACAGTGCGTGCTTGGTGCTACAGTGTGTTGTCTGTCAGAGCTCGCTTATGCAACCTCATCCCAATCATCAAATTCAATTCCACGACAAATATCGTGGAAATTGAGCACATAGCGCTTGTGTAATCTTACACGTTGCGCGACTGAACTTTAACCATTCCTTATAAGTATAGGTGGCAATCAAATTAGGCAACAAAAATGAAGCATCCCGGTGATGTGCAATTCGATTAGGCACGAAGAATCGCGCGATTACCGCCTGATTGAAGGTTCCCCTGCTCGGTTCACGGGTACTCGACGAGGCATTTGCAGAGCCGAATTATGTAAAAGGCATCATTTAGAAAAAAAAATGTAACATCACAAGACGACAACCTGAATGTCACGATCTGGACAGCAACAGCAAAGGGCAGCCCCAATCCGCCCCCAAATCGCCGCGCCCACACACACACATCACCCAGATCGGGGCCGCCGCGAACCAGATCGGGGGTGAGGGAGAAGGAGCGAGGAGGTCGGGTTACTACAGGGGAGGGGGGAGGTACATACCGAGGTGATGCTTGGTGCGCTCGACGAGGTTGCGGCGGTAGAGCGCGAGGACGCTGCCATGGCGGCCTCCCGCTCCCGGTCTCCTCGTCGTCCGCGTCGGGCTCCTCACCGCGAACGACGCCGTGTGCACGTTCCTCCCCAGCACGATCTCCCTCCTCGTGGCGACCCTCCTCCCCGCCCTCCCCTCCTCCTCCTCCGCAGGCCGCGGCGCGACTCCACCTCCATCGCCACCGCCTCGGGGTGCATCCCCTTCCCGACGCCGTTCACGCCACGGCAGCGCCGCCCAGGTCGACCAGGCCGTTCCCGACGCTCCCCACCATCCTCGTCGTCGCCGGAATCCTCTCGGAGGCGCGGAGATTTTGGGGGACGAAAGGGGAGGAGCAGCCGCGGCCGGAGGAAGAGAGAGAATAGTAGAAGAAGGGTTACGAGGGTTCGCGGGCCTATTTATAGGAGCTCCGCGAGAAAATCGCGTCGTGCCACACTGTAGCCTCCTCGGCTCGGGCTCGAGCTCGGATCGCACGTGGCTTTCAACTTGTACACATCGGACGCTGACGTGCGGGGCCCAGGTGAAGGCCGGCCCGCCGTGTCGGTGGGCGTTGTGTCACGGAGGAGGGTCGGTGCATCGGTGCGAGGTCGTCTGAGCCCGACAGGTGCCACGTGGCCTGCTTTTTTTTTCTTTTTCATTTTTTTGGGTTTTTTTTTACAGAGAAGAGAGATGGGCTCTCGTTTTGCTTTCCCTGACATGCATGGCGATGGCGCGTACGTGTGTGGCTTATCGCTAAGATCCGGATTTGGTGAATTTTTTTATGAAAAAATGGACAGTTGGATTTGTGGTCGACCACGGTTGATGAACACGCTAACACGTGAGAGGATCTGGTGCAACCATGATTAGATCTTGTTTTAAGAAATCAATGATAATCTCGCATCTACTACTAGTAGTAGCAAGTTACGCTTAGTAAGCAGCAATATTATATGTTTACTATTAAGCGAGATTTGTGCACAGTACAGTAGCGCACTGCTCTACGGCTTCGTTTGCAATTTGCAATACTGTGGTGTCCTTTTTTTTTTTTCGCGGCAAGTCAGTAGCGCGCTGTAGCGGGGTAGACTACTACTAGATACTATATCTCTTCGGCCCACATGTCTGACAGGTGGCCCGGCGGGGTGTGCGGGCCATGGAAAAGGGAAAATATCGAGATTCCTGAATCCGGGTGTGGGCCGAGCCCGTGGGAGGCGAGGCCACCACGACACGCAGCCAGCGTGGGAATCTTCTGGGCCCACCTTGGTCACGCCACGGGACGCGCCTCGTCCACGTGACGTGGCGCCAAGCGTGTGGGGTTTGCTTTTGCCATTGCCCGTTCACGCGCGCCAACGGCTGCCTCCTCCTGCCTGTCTGTCCCTGTCTTCCTCTATGGTGGGGCACTGCTCTTCTACCTATCTACTCCCCTCCGTAAAAAAAAAATAATAAATTACACGAGCAGTCCTTAAAATTATAATGGTGTGTCGTTTAGATCTCTAAAATCTTAAAAAGCATCTCAGAACTATCATAGTGTGTCATCTAAGTCCTAAATCGCCACAGCCCCTTCAGGATCCTGCACCGATGTGGCGTGCCACACGGACAAAACATGTCAAATGGAACCCATTTAAAAATTTTTATTTTTTATTTTTTCTTATTTTATTCTCCTTTCTTTTTTTTTCTTTCTTCTCTTCTCTTCTCTTTCTTGGTGAACCCGAGCAGAGAAAAAAAAGAAAAAAAAGAGAATGTCAGTCAGTACCTTGGCCATGCAATATCTGCGTCACGTAGGATTCCTAGAGTGGCTATGTCGATTTTGGACCTAATGATACACTTTGATAAGTTTTGAGAGCTTAAATCTGACATTTTGGAGATTTGGGACCTAGATAACACAGAACACGTAGATTTAAATATTTGCCTATGACTTATACTCAAAATATGAATAAACGAGAATAGATGAGAACTAATGTGTTGTCTTGGGATCACAAAATCTCTTACTTCCTATATTATGGGTCAAACTATATCGCCAAATCTCTTACGTTATGCCACGAATGAGGTAGAATATTTTAAACCTTATTTTATAAATAAACTCTCCAAAATTTAGTTCTAAATGTGAAGATATTTTTAAAAAAAGAAAATCAAAAGGTTCAAAATCAATGAAAATTCACCTTGCCTGCCACCTCACTCTCGTCGACATCAGATCTGAGTGCCACGATTAACGTCCCGAGAATCAAAATATCAATGTGTTTTCACTCGAGATTTTGGTACACGTGCTGTTCGTGCTGTATGTTACATAGGCTGTGTTTAGTTCGCGTAAAGTTGTGTATTTTGGTTGATGGAGATGATGTGACTGAAAAGTTGTGTGTGTGTGACGGGTTGGTGATGGAAAAGGACTGAACTTTGGATCAAACTTTGGATCTAAACACCATGCCAACCTGGCATGCTAGCCACAACATCACACGGAAAAAAAATCGGTACTCTCAGTTCTCAAACAATAGATGACGTGTGCGTTTTTTTACTGCTTTTATACTCCATTCGTTCCAAAATGAGGACCTTTGATGTTGAAGGAAAAAACATAGGAATTTTGGAGGATTGCATGCCCAGTAGATGGGATTGACCTGTAGAGGAGGTTGTCGATGAGGCCTTTTGACAAGTGAATTTTCCTGAATTCTATGCATGGACATTCATATAGAGTATTTGGGGGATATTAGGCAGGCTTGCACGCTCTTGGTATCTTTCCTTGAGTTCTATCTCATCCATCAGTTCCTACGTTTTGTCGTGCCGGTTCAATCAGAGGGGGGGGACGGTGCATTGCTGTGTTTTTCGGGTGTGTTTTGCGTAATCCTCTGTTTTACACTTACATTCCGTATCAAAATCCTACGTGTTTTCGCTTTCTAGCGTTTTCTCAATTACTGCGGATTCAAAGGGCGGGCCTAAGAATCGCGGATGGATGAGAATTGCTGTGTATGACCAGGAAATCTGTAGCGTGGGAGGGTGTCTGAAAATTCTCATCCGGTTCTGGGTTCGGGTTATTATTTGTGGGAGTGGAGGATGTATCGGGATTATACTTAATCGGTATTTAAGTCGTCGTGTTTTAGGTCTACGATTATGGTGTTTAATTTCTCAGAGAGACCTCATATGTTTTTGCTGATTATTTGATACCAATGTTTGTTTTGTTGGTGTGTCGTTTGAAATATTACTTTTACTGTGATGGTTAACTTGTGTTAAGGTGTATTGACAAGAGGGAATATTGAACACGGATTGGAAGATGGAATTTTGCGGAGATTAGGCAGAGTGATGATACTAACGCTGGAGACGTGACACTTATTTCAGCTTATTATTCGAAGTTTTGACTTGTGTTAAACCGGTGGATGGGACGGGGCTCGCGCAAGTTGCAGGCTAGCCATCAATTTGAAGTACTGGATGTTATTTTGCATGTGTGTATGACCTATGGTATTTTAAATTGTTCATATGTTCCTGTAATTGCTAAGTTGGGTTTCATTTAAGAAGCCGGTCGAGTTCACAATCGCATGGTACGTCCTTTATGGCTCTGTGGTTGGTTTTCTGTACTGCGAGGTCTACCGACTTACGTGTCGATGTAGTCGTCTTAAAAGCGTTTTAGAAGGAGAATAGAAGTATGAGTTTTTGGGTGAGTATTGTGTTGTGTGGTTTTGGACGTTTTCTAGTTTTAAAGTTATCGATCAAACGTCCAAATTTATGCTCTACACCTCATCCGCTTGCCACGGCGTGTTGTATGTGGATGTGGATTTTGGGAAGGGAAATCGAATATATTGATTGTGTTGTGGTTTTTTTTTCTTTTTATAAGTTTCATCAGATCATTGAGTGGCTCGACCACTGTCGCTCTACAGCCCGCGCGGGGCTGCGCTCCGTTCGCTGTTTTTTTGGAGGAGTGTTTTAAAATGAAGCATGATTATCGACTTGGGGTTTATTGTTACTGTCGATAAGGTGTCCGTGAGGGTCGAGCTTGGGGGTCGTTGACATGTTGCAACGGCAGTGGGGCCATGCGTGGGCGGGCTGGGATTCTATTTGGTTTGTTTATTGTTTTTAGGATATCCCATCAAGCGCCAATACATACTCCCTTTACATGAGTCTATTGCTTCTCTCATTTTTATTGTCATTTGTGATCATGTGTTTCTAGTCTACTAGATGGATTTTTTAAAAAAATGCATAATTTTCGTTCCGATAATTTTTAGTTCGATTAAATTATGATTACTACTTGAACTCTTAATTAATTATTTTTCTATTCTGAATTATTTTGTTTTTTGTTATTTCGAACTATAATTATCTCGTTATGTATTCTAGATTCTCTATATTCAGTAGTCGTTATTTTTTATTACAATCTTAGTTATTTATAATTGATTCTAGTTGGCTCTTTAGTTGTTATTTCGTTGATTGTGTTATTTCTTATTTCGAAATTTAATTGAATCTCATATTGTGTCTATA
This sequence comes from Oryza longistaminata, assembly GCA_009805545.1. Lineage (NCBI taxonomy): Eukaryota > Viridiplantae > Streptophyta > Magnoliopsida > Poales > Poaceae > Oryza > Oryza longistaminata. Next base: position 20,493,728 of record CM020179.1, on the reverse strand, counting down.
TAGCTATCTTTTAATATTTCTTTTTTTTCCAATTTCAGTTGTTTCAAAATGTATTCCTACTTGAACTCTCTTTTTACTTTTCTAATTTGAATTTTATTTTAGTTTTTATTTTGAATTTAATTAATACGTATTGGTTTCTTATATGGACTCTTTTTTTCAATAGTGATTATTTTTAATTCGAATTTTAGATATTTTCAAATTATATTCCTATGTGAATTCTTTTTTTTTTCAAATTTCAGATTTTTATTTTTTTTTATCTGAATTAATTGATCTCGTATTGGGTTATTGTATGGACTCTTCGTTTAATATTCCTTGTTTTTTATTCCGAATTTCAGTTATTTTTTAAATTTGTATTCCTACTTGGGGCTTTTTTTTTTCTAATTCGGATTTGTATTTTACTTTTATTCCGAATCGTTTGATTAATCTCGTATTGGGTTCCTATTGGGACTAGTTCTTCAATATTGCTTATTTTTTAATTCGAATTTCAGCATTTTTAGATTGATTTCATTTGGATTCTCTTTTCTTTTTCTCCGATTAATGTGGGAATTCTAGCCTCCACAGCAAATTGGTGCTGCTTTTTCAAAACTATTTAATAATATAATAGATCATTGTGGCTGACAGGGCCGAGCCGAAGACGGAAACCAAATCTCCCGTGTCACTCTCTCCAGGGCGAACCCGGGAGGCGAGCGACCATCGCCAAGGCCTGCGCATCCCACGCGCACACTCTCCCGCCGCCGGCGACGCTGCCCCTGGTGGGCTATGCCGCCGGCGGTGCCACCCTCCCCCAACCCAAACACCAAACGACCGTCCCCACCAATCACTTCTTCCTTCTCTCTTTCCTTTTGCAATCCGAAACTCTTCTACTCGGTGTCTTGTCTCCCGGCCCTGTTGCGGCCTCCCTCCACCCAAAGCACCACGACCTCCCTCCACCGTCACTTCTTCCTTCTCTCTTTTCCTTGTTACAGCTTGCTACGCAAATGGTCGTGCGGTGGGTTGCGATGCCGCGTGTCGCCCGGTGCCCAGATTCACCTTCCCCGTTTTGGTTGGATTAGCAGCGCGAGGGGTGTGTGTAGGGCGGCAGGGATGCACTCGGGCTGCTCCGCTATGGAGTCATTGGGTGTGTGTGCCGATTGTGTCGCTTTAGTGACAACACTGCCATCTTTGCCATGTCTGCTCAATTCCCTTTTCTTCTTGTCTAGCCGATGGTTGGAAGCATTAATATTTTGAGCCTTGCCACGACCAGCTCAGCCCCAAATTGCCAGTCTAGGAGTTCGCTGGTGCTTGTTGCCTCCTCTAAATCTCCTCAATTCTAGCATGCTTCTCTCGTTTACTTGGGTCTGTTCTTTCGTGCACACATGCTTCTCTAGCGGTTGGATGCTCCCGATCTAAGTTCTTCTCTCCTATTGATGTTTCATCCCCAGCTAGGATCCTCATCTGTTTCATTTCTCTTTTGTTCAGCCCCCTGATCGCCTTCACCCTCTCCGCTTGGGTGTCCCTAACTGCAATGTTCAGCGGCCCTTCCTTTTTGGGCTCCTTCCCCTGTAAGGGCGTTTAAATTGGCTAAGCAATTGTGAAAGCCCGATTGAAGACGACTTGTTGCGGGGTGGCCTATGGCCTTAACCTTCAGTGCCTAGCCTCCTTTTGGGCTTCCTTCTCCAATGGACGTTTAGGGGCATTGATTCAAGCAGCGGACATGACTAAGTCGGTATTTCTGACAGCTTGATGTGGGTGGTCTTAGATAACCACAATCTTTCGATTGCCAGAGAACCGAGCCGGCATGCGCGGTGCACTGATGCCCTCTGGCACCTTCGATTCCTGGTGTTTCAAGTTCTGCATGCGAATTGGATTGATGTCGAATTAGAGTTATAGCATTAGTTGATTTGGAATTTGGTTGGTGTTCTTGCAGGTGGTAAACGTCAAGCTTCTCCGCTTATATCATTGCCTTTGTGTGTACTTTAGTAGGGATGTTGTGATGCATTTGTATTCTCTTCTCTGTATACCCCCATGTATTCTTTCTTATTTTTCTCCAGGGCTCATGTGCTTGTGCAGACGAAAATCTTCCCTATGTAGGGATGTTTGAAGTAATATATTTGGTGGGATTAATTTGCCCCCCGGTGACCAGTAAAAAAAATCATGTGCTTTATATTTTAGGAGAGAAAAAGAGAAGAGTATATAACAGTATAGTAAATAGCTAAGCATGTGTGACCGAATATTTTGGACATAGGGAATACGCAGTTAGCATGTGTGTGCGCATATATGCGGATGCTATTCCAGAATATTTGCGAATTTTACTTAGAGCAAGGGTCAATAGTGCAGCCCCACTACTAGCTCCAAATCATCTATAGCCAATGGTAATAGCCAATTCATACAATAGTTGCTTACTACTCCCTCCTTTTTTAATAGATGATACCGTTGACTTTTTCTCACATGTTTGACCATTCGTCTTATTCAAAAATTTTATGCAAATGATATAAGATATAAATCATACTTAAAGTACTATGAGTGATAAAACAACTCATAACAAAATAAATTATAATTACGTAAATTTTTTGAATAGACGAATAGTCAAATATGTGAGAAAAAGTCAACGGCGTGCATCTATTAAATAACGGAGGTAGTATACTTATTAAATACCTGGTCCCACCTGTCATACACACATTACGTCTTGGAGTCCGTGCTGCAGCTGGCTACAAATCTGTAGCCCGCTGCTCTTCTCTCTCTTTCTTTATCTCTTTAAAATATGTTTATAGCTGGCTTATAGCCTGCTATTGTACCTGCTCTTACCTACCTAGCTACCAACCAATTTTAAGCTGCCTAGATTTTAACAACATAGCAAATAAAGAAAGCATCCTGCGAAGATTTTGGTATATATGTTGCCCATGTGTTTCTCTCAGATTTTGATGGTATATGTTCTCCATGTGTTTCTCTCCCATGGACATGCATACTTTTAATTAACGTCAAATCAAACAATCAAATTTAACTCTACATTCTCAAAATGTTGGTTACCAGTTTTGGCATGACATCAAAAAACAAAATGGCCCATCATGATTTTTTTTTTGCCTTTGTTTCTTAGCATGACGTATGCTAGCAAGTAGCAACTGAAATTATGTTGCCCTGTAAGGCCTTGTTTAGTTCACGAAAAGTAAATTTTTAATTGTTACATCGGACGTTTGACCGAATATCGGAAAGGGTTTTCGGATACGAATGAAAAAACTAATTTCATAACTCGTCTGGAAACCACGAGACGAATTTATTAAACATAATTAATCCGTCATTAGCATATGTGGGTTACTGTAGCACTTATGACTAATTATGGACTACTTAGGCTCAAAAGATTTGTGTCACGATTTCCTTACAAATTGTGCTCAAAAGATTTTGAATGAATATTTTTTTTATATTTTAAGACGAAATGAGTATATAACAATATTAGCGTGCAATGAAGTATCAAACTTCTGTGTAAGCGGAGGGAGTATAGGATTATAATGAAAAGTACGGCTTCAGCAGACGATTTACTTAAACTCTAGGCGTACGAATACGATTCAGGCTGAAAACTAAAAAGATGTTTTGTATAGCTGCCCTTGATATTGAGCCATGTATATACATTGTTCGATTACAACTACTCAATTCCAAAATATAATAATTTTAGCATTTGGAATCGATCCAAAAATATAACAATTTCTACACTAACATTCTATTCTCAACTAATTACAACGCCCTTCACTATTCAATTTTTACATATTTAATTCCACCTACTTTCTCAATAACTGTGTTCCCCTTTAAAAATTCTTATCCAATTACAATCTTCACATATTTAATTCCACCTACTTTCTCAATAACCGTGTTTACCTTTAAAAATTCTTATATTCTGGGAAAGGATAATACTAGATTACTTTCTCATCATAAAATATATCAACTTTTGACATTTATAATCTATTTCAAAATATAACAACTTCACTTCTCCAAACCAACTATAACCATCTCTAATTTATTACTTCACATACGTTATCATTGTTGTGACCTTAGGTCACGAACAAGATCGGGGATAGGCCGGAAAGAAGTGTTTTCCCGCCTATCCTTAGAAATGAGCTCAAACAGCAAACACAACCTTTGAGGATTACTTTTGTATTAAAAATGTCTTGTCTTGCTACAAGGATTTGACCGGCTTTTATAGCCTACGATCTTACATGTGACATTACATTTCTTTCCTCATGAGCTTTAGTGAACTTCCTATAATGCCCTTGCCATGTCAGCTACCCTAAGGGCATTGTGGTACATTCTCAGGGTCATTATAGTCTTTTGACTCCAGCTGGCAAGAGTGGTTGAGAAGTGGCCCCCACAGAATCTTCTATTCGACTCATTCTTAGCTCGAAATACGTTTTTCCTTCGAGTTCTCTAGCCGAATGTCTTCTATGCTTAGGGGCTCACATGTTCTTCACCAGCTTCCCAGTCGCCAAGGTTCACCTGCCATGTATTTAGAATTCATCTCCAAACAAGATAGGTTACATGCAAATGGTGAGAAACAAACTTAGGTATGTCCTCCCACTCGAGAGTGTTTTTCCCCTCGAGAGTGTTTTCCCACTCAAGAGTGTTTTCCACTCGGGAGTGTTTTCCCACTCGAGTTTCCACTCGAGAGTATTTTCCTCCTCGAGAGCATTTTCCCGCTCGAGGGTGTTTTCCCGCTCGAGAGTATTTTCCCCCTCGAGAGCATTTTCCCGCTCGAGGGTGTTTTCCCGCTCGAGAGTATTTTCCCCCTCGAGAGCATTTTCCCGCTCGAGGGTGTTTTCCCGCTCGAGAGTATTTTCCCCCTCGAGAGCATTTTCCCGCTCGAGGGTGTTTTCCCGCTCGAGAGTATTTTCCCCCTCGAGAGCATTTTCCCGCTCGAGGGTGTTTTCCCGCTCGAGAGTATTTTCCCCCTCGAGAGCATTTTCCCGCTCGAGGGTGTTTTCCCGCTCGAGAGTATTTTCCCCCTCGAAACCTCTTGGTATCTTTCCTTTGAGTCTATCTCTCTCATCCAATTCCTACGTTTTTCCTGCGGTTCAATCAAACGGTCATTCCTGTGTTTTTCGTGTGTTTTGCAATCCTCTGTTTTACACTTACATTCCTATCAAAATCCTACGTTTTTCCTATTCCTACGTTTTCTCAATACTGCGATTCAAAAAGAGGCCCTAAGAATCCAGGACTGGATAGGATATTTCTTAGTACTACGAATCTGGACAGGCTAGAAAATATCTCATCCGTTCCTAGGTTCTTATATTTTGGGATAGAGGGATTATATTATACTTAAATTGTATTTAAAGCGTCCGTGGTTTTAGTCTAAAGATTATGTGTTTAATTCTCAACAGACTCATATTTTTTTCTAATTATTTGATAGCCAAGTTTTTTTTTTTGGTTATCTTTAATATTACACTTTGATGGTTAACTTGTTATAATGTATTACAAAAATATTAACATCATATGGAATAATTTTTCAATAGGCAAAATATGATACATAACGCTGAACTACATACACTTATTTAGCTTAATTATTACAATTGTTGACTTTGTAAAACTAGTTGGACGGCCCGCGCAATTGCACGGCTAGCATCAATTTAAAATTATCTATTTTTTACACATGATTTTATTTAAAATTATCATTCCTGTAATTCTAATAGTTTTCTAGTTTTTAAAAGCCACGTCAGTCACTATCCCTTACTCCTTTATCACATTTTTATTTGCTTACTCGATCTACCACTACTTCCATTCATCCTCTTTAAAACTTTTAAAAAAAAATAGACCTTATAGTTTTTAGAGTTCATTGTGTTGTTGGGTTTTACTTTCATAGTTTTTAGAAGTATCGTCAAACGTCGCCAATTTATTGCTCTACACCTCATCCGCTGCCACCTCTCTTTCTCTTTATAGTCATTGGAATTTTAAAAATCGAACATAATTATTGTTTGTGTTCTTTTTTACTTTTTATAAGTTTCATCAAATCATTAGTGGGTTCGCCACTATACTGCTCTACAGCCCGCCCGCTGCCTCTCTTCCTTATTGTTATTGAGATTTTAAAATCGAACAAGATTATCATTGGGGTTTATTTTACTCTCCATAAGTCCCGTCAACTGTCGTGACCATGTTGCATAACGGCATGCCCATCGTCACTAGGATTCTATTTGGGGTTTTGTTTATTGTTTTTATATATCCCATCAAGCGCCAATACTTACTCCTTTACAGGTCTATTGCTTCTCTCATTTTTATTGTCATTTGTTATCATTGTGTTCTAGTCTACTAGATGGATTTTTTTAAAAAAAATTGCATAATTTTTCGTCCCGATAATTTTTATTCATAAATTATATTACTACTTGAACTCTTATAATTATTTTTCTATTTTGAAATTTATTTTTGTTTGTTGTTTCGAACTATAATTAATCTCGTTATGTATTCTAGATTCTCTTATTTCAATAGTCTTTATTTTTTATTACAAATCTTAGTTATTTATAAATTGTATTCTAGTTGAGCTCTTTATTTGTTATTTTCTTGAATTTGTTTTATTTCTTATTTCGAAATTTAATTAATCTCATATTGTGTTCTATATAGACTATCCTTTTAATATTTCTTTTTTTTTTCCAATTTCAGTTGTTTCAAAATTGTATTCCTACTTGAACTCTCTTTTTTACTTTTCTAATTTTGAATTTTATTTTATTTTTTATTTTGAATTTTAATTAATATCGTATTGGTTTCTTATATGGACTCTTTTTTTCAATATTGATTATTTTTAATTTCGAATTTTAGATATTTTCAAATTATATTCCTATGTGAATTCTTTTTTTTTCAAATTTCAGATTTTATTTTTTTATTCTGAATTTTAATTGATCTCGTATTGGGTTATTGTATGGACTCTTCTTTTAATATTCCTTTTTTTATTCCGAATTTCAGTTATTTTTAAATTGTATTCCTACTTGGGCTTTTTTTTTTTCTAATTTCGGATTTTATTTTACTTTTATTCCGAATTTTGATTAATCTCGTATTGGGTTCCTATATGGACTATTCTTTCAATATTGCTTATTTTTAATTCCGAATTTCAGCTATTTTTAGATTGTATTTCTATTTGGACTCTTCTTTTCTTTTCCTCCGATTAATGTGGGAATTTCTAGCCTCCACAGCAAATGTGGTGCCTTCTTTCAAAACTATTTTAATAATATAATAGATCATGTGCTTGACAGGGCCGAGCCGAAGACGGAAACCAAATCTCCCGTGTCACTCTCTCCAGGGCGACCCGGGAGGCGAGGCGACCATCGCCAAGGCCTGCGCTTCCCACGCGCACACTGCCTCGCCGCCACCGGCGACGCTGCCCCTGGTGGGGCTATGCCGCCGGCGGCGCCCACCCTCCCCCCACCCCA
>CM020179.1:20447070-20486327 GCA_009805545.1 Oryza longistaminata | reverse complement strand
TTTCTAATTTCGGATTTTATTTTACTTTTATTCCGAATTTTGATTAATCTCGTATTGGGTTCCTATATGGACTATTCTTTCAATATTGCTTATTTTTTTCCGAATTTCAGCTATTTTTAGATTGTATTTGGACTTTCTTCTCTGCGATTAATGTGGGAATTTCTAGCCTCCACAGCAATGTGGTGCCTTCTTTCAAAACTATTTAATAATATAATAGATCATGTGCTTGACAGGGCCGAGCCGAAGACGGAAACCAAATCTCCCGTGTCACTCTCTCCAGGGCGACCCGGGAGGCGAGGCGACCATCGCCAAGGCCTGCGCTTCCACACGCGCACACGCGCTCGCCCGCCGGCCGCGACTGCTGCCCTGGTGGGCTATGCCGCCGGCGGGCCCACCCTCCCCAACCCAAACACCACGACCTCCACCACCATCACCTTCTTCCTTCTCTCTTTTCCTTTCACATCCAACTCTTCTACTCGGTGTCTTGTCTCCCGGCCCTGTTGCAGCCTCCCTCCACCCAAACACCACGACCTCCTCCACCGTCACCTTCTTCCTTTTCTCTTTTCCTTTTACAGCTTGCTACCGGCAATGTCGTGCGGTGGGTTGCGATTCGCGTGTCGCCGGTGCCCAGATTCACCTTCCCCGTTTTGGTTGGATTAGCAGCGACCGAGGGTTTGTGTGTAGGGCGGCGGGATGCACTCGGGCTGCTCCGCTATGGAGTCATGGGTGTGTGTTGCCGATGTGGTCGCCTTAGTGACAAACTGCCATCTTTGCATGTCTGCTCAATTCCCTTTTCTTCTTGTCTACCCGATGGTTGGAAGCATTAATATTTTGAGCCTTGCCACGACCAGCTCAGCCCAAAATTGCATGTCTAGGAGTTCGCTGGTGCTTGTTGCCTCCTCTAAATCTCCTCAATTCTAGCATGCTTCTCCTTCGTTTACTTGGGTCTGTCTTTTCGTTGGCACACATGCTTCTCTAGCGGTTGTGATGCTCCGCGATCTAAGTTCTTCTCTCCTATTGATGTTTCATCCACCAGTAGGATCCCATCTGTTTCATTTCTCTTTGTTCAGCCCCCTGATCGCCTTCACCCTCTCCGCTTGGGTGTCCTAACTGCAATGTTCAGCGGCCCTTCCTTTTTGGGGCTTCTCTTCCCTGAAGGGCGTTAAATTGGCTAGCAATTTGTGAAAGCCCGATTGAAGACGACTTGTTGCGGGTGGCCTATGGCCTTAACCTTCAGGCCTAGCCCTTTGGGGCTTCCTTCTCCCAATGGACGTGGTGGGCATTGATTCAAGCAGCGACATGACTAAGTCGTATTTCTGACAGCTTGATGTGGGTGGTCTTAGATAACCACAATCTTTCGATTGCCAGAGAACCGAGCCGGCATGCGCGTGGCATGATGCCCTCTGGCACCTTCGATTCCTGGTGTTTCAAGTCTGCATTGCGAATTGGATGATGTCGAATTAGAGTTATAGCATTAGTTTGATTTGGAATTTGGTTGGGTGTTCTTGCAGGTGGTAAACGTCAAAAGCTTCTCCGCTTATATCTATGCCTTGTGTGTACTTAGTAGGGATGTTGTGATGCATTTGTATTCTCTTCTCTGTATACCCCCTGTATTCTTTCTTATTATTCTCCAGGGCTCCTGTGCTTGGCAGACGAAATCTGCCTATGTAGGATGTTGTAAGTAATATATTTGGGTGGGCATTAATTGCCCCCCGGTGACCAGTAAAAAAATCATGTGCTTTTATATTTTAGGAGAGAAAAAGAGAGAGTATATAACAGTATAGTAAATAGCTAAGCATGTGTGACTAATACTTTTGCTAGTACGCAGTTCTTAGTACATCGCCATATATGGCCACCTACTAATGCCTAAAACTCGTATGTATGGTCCCTATGTCCCAATATTTCGTCACAAACACCACATACACAATTGCTTAGCTAATTTTAACTATAACTGGTTATAAAATACTCCTCCCCTCTCTCCTCTTTTTCCTCTCCTCTCCCTAAGATAAAAAGCAGCATGATTTTTTTTTTATACTGGTCCACGCGGGGGGCAGCAAATTAATGGCCACCCAATAATTAATTTAACAAACAAATACAAAAAACTAAACAAAAATTACGAATTAAAAAAACTTAACTTATACTTACAAAACAATGCCTACATTAGGAGGGAAAGAATTTCGTCTCACAGCGAAAAAAAGCACAATGAGCCCCCCCTGGAGAATTAAATAAGAAAGAATACAAATGGGTAATACAGAGAGAAAGAATACAATGCATCAAACATCCCTACTATCAGTACACACAAGGCATAGATATAAGCGGAGAAGCTTTGACGTTTATCCACCTGCAAGAACACCACAACCAAATTCCAAATCCAAACTAATGCTATAACTTAATTCCCGACATCATATCCAATTCGCATGCAGACTTGAAGACACCGGATGCGAAGGTGCCAGAAGGGCATCAGTGCCACGGCGCATGCCCGGCTCGGTTCTCTGGCAATTCGAAAGATTGGTGGTTATCTAAGACCAACCCACATCAAGGCTGTCAGAAATACGACTTAGTCATGGTCGCTGCTTGAATCAATGCCACTAACTTCCATTGGGAAGGAAGCCCCAAAGGAGGCTAGGCCACTGAAAGGTTAAGGCCATAGGCCACCCGCACAAGTCCGTCTCATCGGGCTTTTCACAAAATATTGCTAGCCAATTTACGCCCTTCAGGGGAAGAGCCCCAAAAAGGAAGGGCCGCTGAAACATTGTGCAGTTAGGGACAAACCCAAGCGGAGAAGGGTGAAGGCGATCAAGGGGGCTGAACAAAAGAGAAAATGAACAGAATGAAGGATCCTAGCCTGGTGGATGAAAACATCATAGAGAGAAGAAACTTAGATCGGGAGCATCACAACGTAGAAAGAAGGCATGTGTGGCCAACGAAAGACAGACCCAAGTAAACGAAGGAGAAGCATCCCGCTAGAATGAGAGATTTAGAGGAGGCAACAAGCACCCAGCCGAACTCCTAGACATGCAATTTTTGGGCTGAGCCTGGTCGTGGCAAGGCTGCAAAATATTAATCTTCCAACCATCGGGTAGACAAGAAAGAAAAAGGGAAATTGAAGCAGACCATGGGCAAAGATGGCAGTGTTTGTCACTAAGGCGACCAACAAATCGGCAACACACACCCAATGACTCCATAGCGAGGCAGCCGAGTGCATTCCCCTGCCCGCCCTACACACAACCCATCGGTCGCTTGCTAATCCAACCAAAAACGGGGAAGGTGAATCTGGCACCGGCGACACGCGGAATCGCAACACACCGCACGTACAATTGCGGTAAGCAAGCTGGTAAAGGAAAAAGAGAGAAGGAAAGAAGGTGACGGTGGAGGGAGGTTCGTGGTGTTATTGGTGGAGGAAAGGCTGCCAACAGGGCCGGGAGACAAGACACGAGTAGAGAGTTTCGGATGTTGCAAAGGAAAAGAGAGAAAGGAAGAAGGTGAGATGGTGGTGGGAGGGTCGTGGTGTTTGGTGAAACACATGTTTTTGATCAAAATCTTGCGAGGAAAAAACTTGCACTGATGATATGTCTTCATGAGTATCCTCTTTCCATTGTTGATCATGCTGGATTTCGCAAGTTCTGTGATGTATTGCAACCGTTGTTCAAGTTAATGTCAAGGAATACTATTAGGAAGGATATTTTGGGTATGTATGAGGTGTAAAGGCTTGCATTGATCAAGTATTTTCAACAATCGCATGTCCGAATTGCCATCACAGCCGATATGTGGAGAGCTGATCATCAAAAGAAGGGATATATGCCTATCACGACACACTACATATAAGATGATTGGAAGCTAAAAAGTTTTCTTTTGAGGTAGCTAACTAATGATGTATTGAATCTTATTTTGTTGTATAGAGTAATTTACTAGTGACAAACTGATGACTGAGTCCATTTCTCTTTTGTAAGTTCATTTATGTGTCCGCCCCACATGCCGGTATTGCTATAAGTGAGGTACTTCATGAAGTTCTGTTGGAATATCACATTGAGAGGAAGTTATCAACTATCACACTTGACAATTGCTCCACCAATGATAATTTGATGGAGAAAATACAAGAAAAGCTGCCTCTTAACTTTCTTATGTTGAAAGGTTCTTTGCTTCATATGCGTTGTGCAACATATAGTTTAAACTTGATTGTTAAGGATGGCATGGCTGTTATGGAGCAAGGTGTTGTGCCCTTAGGTCACGAACAAGATCGGGGATAGGCCGGAAAGAAGTGTTTTCCCGCCTATCCTTAGAAATGAGCTCAAACAGCAAACACAACCTTTGAGGATTACTTTTGTATTAAAAATGTCTTGTCTTGCTACAAGGATTTGACCGGCTTTTATAGCCTACGATCTTACATGTGACATTACATTTCTATCCTCATGGGCTTTAGTGAACTTCCTATAATGCCCTTGCCATGTCAGCTACCCTAAGGGCATTATGGTACATTCTCAGGGTCATTATAGTCTTTTGGCTCCAGCTGGCAAGAGTGGTTGAGAAGTGGCCCCCACAGAATCTTCTATTCGACTCATTCTTAGCTCGAAACACGTTTTTCCTTCGAGTTCTCTAGCCGAATGTCTTCTATGCTTAGGGGCTCACATGTTCTTCACCAGCTTCCCAGTCGCCAAGGTTCACCTGCCATGTATTTAGAATTCATCTCCAAACAAGATAGGTTACATGCAAATGGTGAGAAACAAACTTAGGCATGTCCTCCCACTCAAGAGTGTTTTTCCCCTCGAGAGTGTTTTCCCACTCAAGAGTGTTTTCCACTCGGGAGTGTTTTCCCACTCGAGTTTCCACTCGAGAGTATTTTCCACCTCGAGAGCATTTTCCCGCTCGAGGGTGTTTTCCCGCTCGAGAGTATTTTCCCCCTCGAGAGCATTTTCCCGCTCGAGGGTGTTTTCCCGCTCGAGAGTATTTTCCCCCTCGAGAGCATTTTCCCGCTCGAGGGTGTTTTCCCGCTCGAGAGTATTTTCCCCCTCGAGAGCATTTTCCCGCTCGAGGGTGTTTTCCCGCTCGAGAGTATTTTCCCCCTCGAGAGCATTTTCCCGCTCGAGGGTGTTTTCCCGCTCGAGAGTATTTTCCCCCTCGAGAGCATTTTCCCGCTCGAGGGTGTTTTCCCGCTCGAGAGTATTTTCCCCCTCGAGAGCATTTTCCCGCTCGAGGGTGTTTTCCCGCTCGAGAGTATTTTCCCCCTCGAGAGCATTTTCCCGCTCGAGGGTGTTTTCCCGCTCGAGAGTATTTTCCCCCTCGAGAGCATTTTCCCGCTCGAGGGTGTTTTCCCGCTCGAGAGTATTTTCCCCCTCGAGAGCATTTTCCCGCTCGAGGGTGTTTTCCCGCTCGAGAGGGTTTTCCTGCTCGAGAGTGTTTTCCCACTCGATTGTATTTTCCCCCTCGAGAGTGTTTTCCTGTTTTATACTTAAAAACTTTCCAGGAATCATCGCTTTGGTGTTTTGACCGGATAGGGGGAAGGGTGTTGGCCCCCTGCTACAACAATCATCTCAACAAATCACGGTGATCCTCAATTTAACTTTCACAGCCAAATAAATTATACTTACAAAGTAGTACTTTTTAACAAGAAAAATGTTTAAATGTCATTCTAAAAGTTAGGTACGGTATGGTACGTCGTATATTTATTGTAAGTTTTTTTAACTTTTAAATAAAAATATGATATAATTATACTACAATTATACTATAAATGTACTATAATTACAGTATAATTATATATATGAGTTGTAGAAGTATGTAACTAATAAAAACATGTGTATCTTATTCAAAAAAAAAAAGTAAAAAACCTGTGTACGATTGGGTGGATACCGCTGATGCATCTGTACGTGCAGCTACCGTCCCAAAATATAAAGAACAGGGCGAGGTGGAAGGGGGTACTGATTGTATAAACATTCGTATTTAAAAAGGGAATTAATAGCTTGGAATGTACATACGTTAAATGTAGGCAGCCAAGGACGTACAGCTACCTACCGTCTCAAAATATAAAGAATATGATTAGAGATGGATATCAGAAAACATGTAAAATTATATTGAGAAATATTATGAGTGGTTGAGATGACGAAGCATATGGAGAAATTAAACCGAAAAAAATTATGATTGATTAAAAAGAGAACATAGATAGATAAGTTGTTATATTTTAGAACAAACTTTCTTTGGAACAGAGGAAGTTGTCTGTATACTACTACAAAAGCCACTCTAGCGGTAATGGTGGCTGGTTTTGTTACCACCACTTTTATACTGTTTACATATATTTATCGATACTATGCAATAATCTAATATTTTATTTTGAATCAAATAAAATAAACAAGTAATACCATGATATTTGATAAGAAATAGTATATTTTGCTTATGCTATTATTATTATTTTTTCTTTTAACGATATTAAAGTATGCCATTTTGCTACTCCCTTCATTTCATATTGTAAATCGTTACGACCTTTTTATTTGTCAATTTTTTTAAGTTTAGCTAAGTTTATAGAAAAATAACAACATCGACAACACTAAATTAATTTTATTAAATCTAAAATTAAATTAATTTTTAATAATATGTTTATTTTGTGTTAATAATACTACTATGTTTCTCTGTAAATTTAATTAAGCTACAAAAGTTTAACTAGTTAAAAAATTAAAACGACATATAATATAAACTCAAGGAAGCAATACAGTACTCCATGAATGTAGGCATGAGTAAAATCAGTCACATGGATGGACGTACAGTTTGGTTTGTCCTTCCTTGGCAAGGTAGGCATGGAACTCGTACACTCGTACTAAAGTAGTAATAATAAAATTAGTAGTACAAGTAGAGTAGAGTTGTATTTTCTCTATTTTTAAAATATAAGTGATTTTAATTAGATATAATATATCTAGTACTACTCAATTTTCAGTACAGATTTATAGATTTATAGTATTAAGATATGTCTCAACTATTCAAAATATCTTATATTTAAGACGTATGGAATATGTGAGACCGTGAGGGTGCAGGGCAGGAGGAGTCCAGGATCGAGTAGGCAGATTCTCCACAGCATGAATCTCGCCGTAGGGCTAGGCCGAGCCTGGGGAGATCAGCCAGCCCAGCCCACCAGACGCCAAAGATCTCGTAGTCCACAAACTAGAGTCTTCAGGCCTGTCAACTCTTGATTGACCTTCGGCCGAGAACAAATCAGCTCAAATTACGAATAAGTTCACTGTAAGTCCTTCATGTTAACGTTGAGTTTGAATCACATCCCTCAACCGCAAAAACAGGTATAACGCATCCCTCGTTTTTCCAAACTGGTACAAATGTAGTCTCAAGATAGTATTGAAGCCACTTTCACAGACGTGGAAACATAAGCAAAAAATTTTAAAAAAACATGTGGAACCCACATGTCAGTGAAACATCATCTTTTCCCTTGTCCCTCTCCCTCTGTCGGTAGCGACGGTGGGCGGAGCAGCATGGACGCTTCGAACAAGGAGCAAGCAGGTAGAACGGAGCGGCGCCAGGCATGCTCTGAGCAAGGAGCAGCAAAGCAGGCAAGAAGACTGGAGCGGCGGTGGGCGAAGCAGTGCGGGCGCCTATAGCCCCAATCTGGATGGTGTGGGGCAAATCAATGTAGGAGGCCGCCAGCTCCCCAACAGCGACGCGGACTGACGTATTATGGGAGTGGAGGCAGCGGTGATGGTGGTGGTCAAGAAACCGGAGGGGTTGCCGGTGCGTTAAGCCTCCATCGCGTCGATTTGGAGTTGAGGGTGTCCCTCTTCATCCACTATCAACAATGAGTGCCCGATTGTGTCATCGTCTCAACTATCAACATCCGGTGCGGCCGCCGGCCTTCTCGCTTCCTCCCTCTTTGCCTCAGTGTGGGCGTCGAGCTCCCTCTCTCTCCAGTGGCACGGCAGTGGAATAGCTTGCATAGGATGAAGGAAGGCACCGCCATAGCCACCTCCTCGACCTCCCCCACCATGACGGTGAGGGACGTGGTTCGGTAGCAGCAGCATGAGCTCCGCCGCCCAATGACCTGCCATGCCACAAACACCGTAGATGCAGTAACCCCCACCATAAGCACCTCTGCTGACATTGTCGCGTCGCTTTCGCCATAGCGGCCTCCGCCGCCTCCGCTACTAGGGCAAGATCCGCCGAAGAGCGCGCCACTGCTGCCGCTAGGTTTGGAGAGACGTGAGCTGACTATCGGCACGCGCCGGACCTCATGTGAAGAGCTGAAGAGAGAGATAGGGGAAGAGAGGGATAGTGATGTTTGTTTTGTCTGACATATGGGCCCCATTGTTGTCTATTTCTTTTTGTGGACTGTAATAGCCACGGCACCTAAAACCGGTCTCAATACCGCTTATGACTACACTTACACCGGTTTTAAAAGATCATGGATGCATTCTACCCTATTTTTCGGTTGAGTGGTAAGATTCAACTAGGCCTTTAGATGGGGGACCTAGAGTGGACTTATTCCCCAGATCATTTACAGTGTGCGGCAAACCTCACTTCCAGCTTATTAGCAACGTGTAGTCCGTTTGCACCCATTAAAAAGCTGGCCCAATTTAAAAGACCAAACCGTTAGCGTTAGCAGGCTTTAGCTCCTCCTCGTTCACGCATGGCCTGAAAATTGTATGCGCAACTACGCAACGGATGACCACATGTGAGTTCCAAAGTCACGTGATTTTAAAAACAGATCTCAATCCCTCCGCAACAAGGAAGAAAATTGCTTAGAAAAAGAAAAAAATGTCGTAATTTTTTTTTAGAAATTTTTTTAAATATAACTATAATAAATAATTCTCGCTGTCAACAGAGCAAGATGGCTTGGCTTGGCTGGAGCCTGGAGCAAGAAGCATCAATCACCGGCAGCCAGCTCGATCAAATCAGCTCAACGTACCTCGTCGTCCTCCTTCAAAACTTGTTTGGTTAATCCTAAAAGAAAACGAAATTCCACATCAATACATATTAAATAAGCCATCTCCAAATCACCCTCAATCTCCTTTTGAAATGATTAACCGAATAAGATCTTATGGGTCTGTTTGTAGAGCTCCAACTTCTAAATTTAGCTCCATGAGTTGGGTCTGAAATAGAGTCACGGAGCTGCCTAATCCCAGCTCCACCTTTCTAGTTTATTTTATCATGTGAGAGAGCTCCACTCAGCTCCGCTCCTATTTGAGGTGGAGCTGAAACTGTTTGGCTGAACTCCAACTTCAGAAGAAATAAAATTGGAGCTGGAGTGGAGTTGTGCCAGGCTCGTACGTACGCTACATGTGCGATCAGGATCGCCTTGCCTCCTCCATCAACCGTGCTGGCTGGCCTCCTGTACTCTCTCTCCTATTATCCTCTTTCTTGAGGAAGACCGGCCACATTCGACCAATCCATCTATCATCACCATCACAAAACACCACAGCTAATCCAGCAATATTCTGGTTGCCGCACTGCAGTACTACACCCTAAGTACGCAGTCGCACACATGATTTAGCTAGTTAGCATGTTTTTTTTAACTGTTAAATGTCACGTTTTGTACATAAAAAACAAAATAAATAAATTGATTATTGTTTGATAATTAACAATCCATTAATTATATGCTAATCATAACTCTCGTGTGACTAATAAAATATTTTCAACCTTTGTCTGGAAGGACCTTCAATCAAGTGTCAATTTAAAGACGTGATTTCAGTACATGAGCTAGGGGCCGGGTGTTTATTTTCCACTCGATCTCAATGTAGTGAAACGAAAGGAAATTGGAAAGAAGAAAGAAAACCGGCGATCGATGATCGAATGCAAAAGTCAATCGCGTGGCTTACCAAGTGATTAATATAACCTCATCATCTTAATTCATTTCCTCCTCTCTGTAGCATCTTCCGTCTCTGCTTGCGTACGCGTACCCTTCTCTTTTAACTACTGTCTTCGCCCGTACTTCTATGTCGGCAGCCATATATTGTCAGCAGCAAGTCGCATTAACAGCCGAACAACAATGTCACACATTGACCTTTTACCCTGCAAATAAAGATTCAGCCTAATTCATTCTCTCCTTTTTCTCAATCAGCATATGAAGTAATTAACCAGCAGGTTAATAATCTCCTCCTGCTGAAATAATGCCCTGGTCATCAGGAAGCCTCTTGGTCCTTGGAGCGTTGCGCTCTTCCAGAAGTAGCACACGTTCGGTTTGACGCTGTCAATCTTCGGTGATGCCACTAGGAAACACGTGGTCACGGACAATTTTTTTTCTGGACAAGAAAAAACGAGAGACATCGGTGTTCAGTTCAACCGAGCGAGCAGAAGCTACGGTGACCTAACATTTGTTCGCCGATGCAATGTGTATTTGAGAGAGAGAGAGGGGAAAAGAAGAAGATTGAGAAGATACTATATAAAACAAGGTGAGTTATTAGTTAGTATATGATTTGACTATAAATTATTGGGGATGGTTAATTGGTTGGCGACATATTTTTGGGTCAAAATCTTGCAGAATTCTTACTATGGGATTTGCTTCGTGATTCGGGTTTCAGCGACCTCTTCTCCAGCAGCTCTGAGGACACATTCTTCTCCAGCTCCGATAGCTCCAACGGTCCTGACGTAGACAAATTAATAGATTCGAGTTTAGAGTCCTAGTTTGGGGCGGAGATGGAAGAGGGTAGATCGCTTGGCTTATAGGGATGACCGCGGGAGGCGGTGGCCGATGGTGGACATAGACGAGTGATGAGGCGGCGGTGGCGGTGGCAATGCCAAAGCCGTGAGGATGGAGGATAGCAATGGGCCATTGTTGATGGAGAGGGCAAAAACAAGCTTATACTTAGAAGGTGGCTGCTGATGGTGATGGATCCGATGACGGGGAGTCACTAGAGACAGGGAAGATAGCAGAGCGGGGGAGAGAAGGGAAGAGGGTGAGGGAAGGGGGAGGAGGCTGGCCGGGGAAGGGGGGGGAGGTGGGGGCTCACCGGTGCTGTTGATGCCTTTTAGCCAGCCGGCGTGGCTAGACGGCAGCACATTGAGGCAGTGTCACGGTTGAGTGCTCAAGTCGTGTATCGCACGTGGTGGGGCTAGGAGGGAGAAGGGAACGAGGGAGAGGATGGTTAGGGTTAGTTTAGAGGTTGTGTACAAAGCTTATAGCTATCAGACGATGTAAAATTCACGTGATTAATTCTAGAGGTGTTTTCTTTCAAGTGGTAGATAGACAACCTTTAATTATTTTGAACATGAAAAATAAATAAATATGACTTTTTAAAACAATTTTCTTATAGATTTTTTTTAAAAAAACATACTCCATCCGTCCCAAAATATAAGCATTTATGGATCCTGACACGGTCTCTGAGATGCTACTTTGACCAATAATCTATCTATCTATCTATCTATTATATTATTAAAACAGCTTTGAAAGGAGGCACCACGTTCGTTGTGGGGTCTAGAAATTCCCACATTAATCGGAGAAAAAGAAAAGGAGAGTCCAAGTAGAAATACAATTAAAAAATAGCTGAAATTCGGAATTAAAAATAAGCAACATTGAAATAAGAGTCCATATAAAAACCCAATACGAGATTAATCAAAATTCAAAATAAAAATAAAATAAAAATCCAAAATTATAAAATAAAAGGAGAGTCCAAATAGGAATACAATCTAAAAATAACTGAAATTCGGAATTAAAAATAAGGAATATTGAGAGAAGAGCAAAATCCCAGTCCAGTCAAAGGATTCATCAAGGATGCCTTTGCCGGGCAGAAAGAAAGAAAGATTTGAGGTGAGATCTGATGATTCCCGGAGGCAAAGTAAACAGTGGCCAACTTGCTTTGCGATGCGTAGGGCCATATGCAGTCAAGCAGGGGCATCAATGCCGGCACGCACCTCCTCTACCAAACCTTCCTCCTCCCTCACATTCCTTTCCTTCCTGCGCATCATGGTGAAATCACGTTTTCTTGACGAAATAACGTGACAATCTTGAGGTATCGACGTGGGATGAAAGCGGATTTCGGTGCGATTTTCGAATGGTTTTCTATAAATTCAAGTTTGAAACAGTGAATTCTCGATCGAAATTTAGTCGAAATTTGCCGATAACTTTCATACCTCTTAAGGTCAAGATCACCCTAGTCCATCATATAGGTAAATCCCATTGCCATTGTCAAATGATAGTCCGTCAATAGCTAAGATCCTACTGCGATAATACAAGGATATACGTCTAGACGTAATATAGAGAGAGTGAGACTCACGTTTCTTATATAGGTTCGAGCCCCGAAAGAGTAATAGCACTGCACCAATTTATATGGATTGGCTAGAAATATCAGACCATTGCCAAGTATGAGGTGGGTTCTATAATCTAATCTAGCCAACACAACTAATCTCAACAGAACATAAATCGGAGATTAAGTCAGCGACCAGTCGTGGGCTCCTATAATCATAGCTTTAAACCCTGTCACTGAACACCGGATTACTACCAGATATGGTTCTGCTGACTATCACACGTCGATAGCAATGACAAATTTCAGTGAGGTAATAAACTGATAACATTTTCAACCATTAGCACTTTACCAAAATTTGAAAATTCTAAACTTCTACTTGAAATCCTCTACCTTCAAACAAAAAAAAAATTTCTCATCCTACCAAATTGTGGCAACGCCACCCAAAAAAAAAAAAAGCTCTTACTCTCAAAATTGACTTTTCATCATTGTTCCGGTTAACACGCAATCGACTTAGGCTTCGTTCGTTCCTGGGCAATCTGGGGGATTGAGAGAGAAAAGCATCTCGTTTTCCACGCGCACGCTTCCCAAACTGCTAAACGGTGTGTTTTTTTAAAAAAATTTCTATAGAAAAGTTGCTTTAAAAAATCATATTAATCCATTTTTAAAGTTTAAAATAGTTAATACTCAATTAATCATGTACTAATGGCTCACCTCGTTTTGCGTATCTTTCCAATCTCCCCAATCCCCTTCTCCTAAAACACACCCTTATTAGCCACAACGTACAAATGTCTTCTAAAACATGGCTTGTATCTAAAGAATTTTGCTAACTAGAGTACTACTACTCCTAATAATTAACAAGGGTACCATTTTGTACCACGAGCTGCTCCATTTAATAAGCAGTATATATATATACTACTCCATTGCTTAAGAATCAAGGCAGCTACTAGCATTACCGTGTTTGTTCTTAGCTGTACTGAGATACAAGTGAGAGTGGGCAGAGGAGGCGCGTTGCCGGCGTGAGCGCACCGCAAAATTGCATGTGGTCGTCGACCTGCTTCCTCTTCCTTCCATTCATCCCATCTAATCCATCCATCCATCGGAACGTACACGCTTTGCCGCCTCCTTTTAGAGCCCCATCGATTAGCCTAATAAACCAAAGCAAATGCTAAAATTTAAATTTTTGAACTTGATTTTATGTTGACTTTAAGATATTGTTAACATAATTTTTTATTAATGTTGGCTTTTAAGTTGCTACGAATAAATGTATAAGTTTTACCTATAAATTAATTTTTATTTCCTGATAAAATGTTTCGAGTTATTAGAAAATATGGGTAACCGATAAAGCTCTCAATCCTCTCTCTTTATGGCTGTGTTTAGATCCAAACTTTGGATACAAACTTCTAATTTTTTCCATCACATCAACCTGTCATAGACACACAACTTTTCAGTCACATCGTATCAATTTCAACCCAAACTTTCAACTTTAAAAAGAACTGAACACAAGCTATGTTTGGTGCTCGGCAGCTGGTTTTCTTTCTCTTTTCTCAGGTCAAAAAGGCACTAGTCTACAAATCCTGCAATTTTTAGGATAGCCATGCAGAGAAGATGGATGCTGCTGAGTCAGATGAATAATGCCCTTTTGTGCCTGCATGTATTATGGTGAAGGAGATTTCAATGACTCTCGTTGACTTTTGTGTGATCTCATAATCTTTCGGTCCACCTGTCAGGATCCGGTCATCAGATCATGGTCAGCGGTCAATACTCCCTACTCCAGTATCATAGCGTGTGTAGCTGGATAATCTTTCTTTATCCTGATGAAACATGCTCCAAGATGGAGCAAAGAACCATGCTGGATGTGCACCTAATGCATAGTATTTTTTTTTTATAAGCTCTTGTTTTGACCGATTTTAATGGAGAATCGAATCGTTTTGGTGTTTTTTTTTTCCCAAACGATGGTTTGTGCGATGTGAATCGTGTGATTGATGCAAAGATGAAAGTCATTCTGCCCTTCCCTTGCAACACTGAATTTGTTTGAACACATCATGGCAGTACTGAATTTTGGCCAAAGAACAAAGAAGAAATTTGATCTGTTTCTTTCTAGGAAAAATTTCTCTAACCATGTACAAGTTTGTCTTTCTCCAGTCTCGATTCTTTTCCTCTCTATCGAACGAAGCTGACAAATTAATGGAGAATTTGAATTTCTCTTTTTTTTTTTTGGGGGGTTTTAGAAAGGCATGATGTGGGTGGTCTTGGAGTCGTAGCCGGCGAGGCAGCTCTTGGCGTTCACCTTGAACATCTTGAGGAGCTCCGACGCCATCTGCCTCGCCGCCGGCGAGCACCCGCTCTGCATCAGCAGGAGGAGCTTCGTCAGCCCGCCCTCCGACGCCGCCGCCGCCTCCACCGCGCGCCGGTCCCTGTACCGGTGGCACACCGCCCACAGCACCGACACCGCCGCCTCCGCGCCGCCCATCCCGCTATTCTATTATAGTTTATTAAAACAGCCTTTGAAAGGAGGCACCCGTGTTCGTTGGGGTCTAGAAATTCCATATTAATCGGAGAACAAAGAAAAAGAGAAGCCAGTAGAAATACAATTAAAAAAATGCTGAAACTTCGGACATTAAAAAGGAAAAAGCTACGAATTCCCCCACTGAACAATCGTGACAGTACGAATTACCCCCGACCCAAAAACGGACATTGATACCCTAAGACTATTGAAACCGGACAAAATAACCCCATATCATTTGAAGCGGGTTATTAGCTTACGTGGCATACACGTGGGCGAGTACAGTCGAGAAAAACAAATGAAAGAACATTGTGGGATCCCACCTGTCGTTTTTTTCTCTCCTTCTCTCCTCTCTCTCTACTCGATCAACAACAGATGCACGGTTGGCGGGCGCGCGACACGGGCGAGGACCGAGGAGGCCCGAGAGGAGCCGCATGGCAGGCCGATGGCCGAGCGGGGCGGCGCGAGCGCAACTGGCGACGGCCGCGGCGGCCGCTGCGGGAGGCGGGCGTCGCGGGGCGGAGGCAGAGGCGGGCTGGCAGCGCGAGACTCGGCGGCGGCGGCCCTGAGCAGGCTGCGCCGACTCCTCCTCCCGCGAGCTAAGCAACGGTGGCGCAGCCGATCGTCTGATCCGCTGCGGCGAACTATGGCCGAGCGGCGGCCAACTGCGGCATGGGCACCAGGCGCCGAGGTGTGGCCCGTTGCCGGGGACCGGTGAGTTGTGGCCGCGCGGCGCGCCACAGACCGGCGACATGCGGGGGCCCCCCCTTGTCTGTCTCATCTGTGGCGCGTCGAGGAGGGACCGCGGCACCCGGCGGTGAAGGTGGGACGGCAGTGACCGGGTGGGACGGTTCCAGATCTAGTAGTCTTAACTGCCATACTCTCCTCTTCCCTCTCTATCTTCTTCACTCAGGGAGGTTGTACTTGTCGTCGGTACGTCCGCTGTTGTCTGCTCCTAAGCTCAAGGCGCTAAATCCCTACACTCGGCTCGCTCGTCTCTCCTCCCCGCATCCACTAACACAGCCCGCTCTCAGGTTGCCGCCACACCACAACCAAACTGAGCACTGCCTCACGCGTCCTGTAAGCTATCTCGGCGGCTGACTCGCTCAGTCCGACCGTCGCTGACGAAGGTCGCGACAAAGGTGGTTTCCGCATTCGCGTCGCATCAGCCTCCCAGGCGACGCCTGACGTGTCGCAGGGATGAGAGAGAAAGAGAGAGAGGGGTGAGGTATGAGTACTAGTGAACAGAGTGTGGCGAAAGTTTTTTTTTTTTGATTGAGATTGGACGTGGGAGTGTGTCGCACGTAGGAGGCAACACTCGCGGTTGAGCCACTGGGGGTAATTTAATTCCGGTATTCCAATAGTTATAGGGTATAGCAAATAGTCCCGTTTTGAGGTTCGGGGAGGTAACGTAAGTCGAATATGATTCCGAGGGTGTCGATGTTCCAGTGGGAATTCTATTCCAAGTTAAAAAATAAGCAACATTGAAATAAGAGTCATATAAATAAACCATATGAAAGATTAATCAAATTCAAAATAAAAATAAAATAAAATCAAATTATATAAAATAAAATAGGAGAGTCAAATAGGAATACAATCTTAAAAATAACTGAAATTCGGAATTAAAAAATAAAGGAATATTGAGAGAAGATGTCCATATAAGAACCCAATCAGATTAGTTAATATTCGGAATAAAAATAAAAAAAGTATGAAATTAGCACAAAATAAAAGAGAGTTAGGTAGGAATATAATTAAAATTAACTTGAAATTCGGGAATTAAAGAATAAGCAATATTGAAAGAAGAATCCATATAAGATCAATAAGAATTAATTAAATATTAGAATAAAAAATAAAAAATATCCAAAATTAGAAAAATAAAAGAGAGTTCAAGTAGGAATACAATTTTGAAAACAACCGAAATTCAAAAATAAAAAATAAAAATTATAAAAGAACTATACGGTATTATTTAAAATTTGCAAATAATATTCTGAAATTAGAAAAAGAAAAAGATTTCATTTTGGAATACAATTTATAAATAACTAAATTTGGTGATAAAAAATAACGCACTAATTGAAAAAAAACTATCTAACACATGAACGAGAATAAATTAAGCAACAGGCCTATAAAAGAGTAGAGTGGTGGCGTTGATACGATATATAAAACTGTTAGTAAACACCAAATAAAAGAGGGGTGATAGCAGGCCGTGAAAGCAACGGGGTAGGCGGTTGCCGCAACTTCTAGAGAGTAAAAAAAAAACCCCATTGATAATCATATTCATTTTTAAAATAATCAATGACAATAAAAAGGAGAAGCAGCGGGCGGGGTCTACAGAGTGAGTTGCAGAGCCGCCGACGGTTGGCGAGACTTCTAAAAAATAAAAAATGAATCTCAACGATAGTTATGTTTTCGATTTTAGAATTCAATGACATAAAGAGTGGCGGCGGATGTGCTATATAAGAGTACAGTGGCATCGTTGACGGAACTTCTAAATTATAAAAAAAGAAACCCCAACAAGATAATAAACTCTAAAAACTACAATGTCCAATTTTTAAAGGTTCGGTAACTTCTAAAATGTAAAAAAATTGATAATCATGCTCGAGTTTTAAAATCTCAATGATAATAAGAAGTGAGCCAGCGGCGAGCCATAAAGGAGTAAATTGCAAAGCCGTTGACGTTTGCGGGACTTATATAAAGTAAAAATATGAACCCGAACGATAATTAATGTTCGATTTGTAAAAATCCTAATGACAACAAAGAGAAAAGACAGTGGACGGCCGTAGAGGAGTATAATGGCAGCATTTGACGGACTTCTGGAAATTATATAAAACAAACCCAACGAGATAATAAACTCAAAAAACTATAAGATTAATTTTTAAAGGTTTCAAGAAGAATGAATAAAATAATGGTAGACCGAGGGAGCAAATAAAAAAAAAGATTATGACATGAGTAAGAGATAGCAGCTGGTGTGACTTTTAAAAACTATATATTAGAAATAACGGGGATGATTCGGAATAGCTATTTAATAAATTTCAAGCAAAATCTTATGAAAAGATATATGATTTTGTTTAAGTGCTAGCCGCGCAATTGCGCGGGCCACAGGCTAGTATCTATAAAAAATAGATGTTTTAAATAAAGGAGTTGCATATTATGATAGATTGTTTGATGATAAATCTAGTAACATCAATTCTACATTATTGATCTTTTGTTTTTTTTTACTATTAGTGGTTAAAAGTTAAAAATTTGACTTGCCACTACGCTAAATACTTTATATTTTTGTACGGAGGGAGTATTATTTATCGTTCGATAAACGTGGACATGAATAAAACGGATTTTCTTCTCTTTGTCCGCTGCAAAGAACGCAGCCAAATCAAGCGTGGGTAACAAGGAATTTGCTGATCTCGATCGCTTGAGTTTGGTTGAATCGAACAGCCAAATGATGGCGCGCGCGGCGTGCAAAATCCCAGTCCAGTCAAAGGATTCATCGAGGATGCCTTTGCCAGCCAGAAAGAAAGAAAGAAAGATTTGAGGTGAGATCTGATGATTCCCGAGGCAAAGTAAACAGTGGCCAACTTGCTTTGCGATGCGTAGGGATCGGCGTAGGGCAATATGCAAGCAGGGGCATCAATGCCGGCACGCACCTCTCTACCAACTTCCTCATCCCTCACATTCCTTTCCTTCCTGCGCATCATGGTGAAATCACGTTTTTCTTGACGAAATAACGTGACAATCTCGGGTATCGACGTGGGACGAAAGCGGATTTCGGGTGCGTTATTTCGAATGGTTCCTATAAATTCAAGCTTGAACAGTGAATTTACGAAATTTAGTCGAAATTTGCCGATAACTTCCATATACCTCTTAAGGTCAAGATGATACCTTGTCCATCAGATAGGTAAATCCCTTGCCACTGTCAAATGATAGTCCGTCAATAGGTAAGATCCTACTGCGATATTTAATTTGAAACTATTGGTACGCTGATACGAGGATATCGTCTAGAAGTAATATAAAGTAATATAAAGTGAGAGCTCAATTGATTGGACCACAGGAAAAACGCAGGAATCAGATAAGAGAGATAGACTCAGAGGAAATGTTCCAAGAGGTTAGACCTCTTGCTAACTTTCCTCCAAAATGTGCATAGGATTACCCATTCCATAGGAATTTTAAAGAATTGGATAGGATTCAATCCTTTGTTTCAAAGGCCTTCATAGGATTTTTTTTTCCATAGGATTGAAATCCTCCAAAATTCCTACATTTTTCCTATAAATCAAAGGGGCCCTAACTACTGTCTTCACCATACTTCTAGGTCGGTAGCCATATATTGGCTGTGTTTGGGTTGAAATTGGTACGATGTGACTGAAAAGTAGTGTGTGTATGATAGGTTGATGTGATGGAAAAAGTTGAAAGTTTGGATTCAAAGTTTGGATCTAAACACAGCAATTGTCAGCAGCAAGTCGCATTAACAGCCGAACAACAATGTCACACATTGACCTTTTACCCTGCAAATAAAGATTCAGCCTAATTCATTCTCTCCTTTTTCTCAATCAGCATATGAAGTAATTAACCAGCAGGTTAATAATCTCCTCCTGCTGAAATAATGCCCTTGTCATCAGGAAGCCTCTTGGTCCTTGGAGCGTTGCGCTCTTCCAGAAGTAGCACACGTTCGGTTTGACGCTGTCAATCTTCGGTGATGCCACTAGGAAACACGTGGTCACGGACAATTTTTTTTCTGGACAAGAAAAAACGAGAGACATCGGTGTTCAGTTCAACCGAGCGAGCAGAAGCTACGGTGACCTAACATTTGTTCGCCGATGCAATGTGTATTTGAGAGAGAGAGAGGGGAAAAGAAGAAGATTGAGAGATATATAAAACGAGGTGAGTAATTAGTTAGTACTACATAATTTGACTATAAATTATTGGGGATGGTTAATTGGTTGGCGACATATTTTTGGGTCAAAATCTTGCAGAATTCTTACTATGGGATTTGCTTCGTGATTCGGGTTTCAGCGACCTCTTCTCTAGTAGCTCGGAGGACGCATTCTTCTCCAGCTCCAATAGCTCCAACGGTCCTAACGTAGGCAAATTAATAAATTCAAGTTTAGAGTCCTAGTTTGGGGCGGAGATGGAAGGGGTAGATCGCTTGGCTTATAGGGATGACCGTGGGAGGTGGTGGCCGATGGTGGACATAGACGAGTGATGAGGCGGCGGCGGCGGTGGCGATGCCAAAGCCGTGAGGATGGAGGAGAGCAGTGGGCCATTGTTGATGGAGAGGGCAAAAACAAGCTTATACTTAGAAGGTGGCTGCTGATGGTGATGGATCTGATGACAGGGAGTCACTGGAGATAGGGAAGATAGCAGAGCGGGGGAGAGAAGGGAAGAGGATGAGGGAAGGGGGAGGAGGCTGGCCGAGGAAGGGGGGGAGGTCGGGGCTCACCGGTGCTGTTGATGCCTTTTAGCCAGCCGACGTGGCTGGACGGCAGCACATTGAGGCGGTGTCATGGTCGAGAGCTCGAGTCGTGTATCGCACGTGGTGGGGCTAGGAGGGAGAAAGGAACGAGGGAGGAGAAGATGGGTAGGGTTAGTTTAGAGGTTGTGTACAAAGCTTATAGCTATCAGACGATGTAAAATTCACGTGATTAATTCTTAGAGGTGTTTTCTGTCAATTGGTAGATAGACAACCTTTAATTATTTTGAACATGAAAAATAAATAAATATGACCTTTTCAAACAATTTTCTTATATTTTTTTTAAAAAAATACTCCATCCGTCCTAAAATATAAGCATTTATGAATCCTGACATGGTTTCCGAGATGCTATTTTGACCAATAATATCTATAAAAATAAGATGTTTTAAATAAAAAGAGTTGCATATTATGATATATTGTTTAATGATAAAACTAGTAACATCAATTTTACACGATTAATCTTTTTTATTTTTACTATTAATGGTCAAAGTTAAAAAAGTTTAACTTGTCACTATGCTAAAAATGCTTATATTTTTTTACGGAGGGAGTATTATTTATCGGTTCGATAAACGTGGACATGAATAACAACGGATTTCTTCTCTTTGTCCGCTGCAAAAGAACGCAGCCAAATCAAGCGTGGGTAACAACGGATTTGCTTCGATCTCGATCGCTTGAGTTTGTTGAATCGAACAGCCAAATGATGGCGCCGCGCGGCGTGCAAAATCCCAGTCCAGTCAAAGGATTCATCAAGGATGCCTTTGCCGGGCAGAAAGAAAGAAAGAAAGATTTGAGGTGAGATCTGATGATTCCCGGAGGCAAAGTAAACAGTGGCCAACTTGCTTTGCGATGCGTAGGGCCATATGCAGTCAAGCAGGGGCATCAATGCCGGCACGCACCTCCTCTACCAACCTTCCTCATCCCTCACATTCCTTTCCTTCCTGCGCATCATGGTGAAATCACGTTTTCTTGACGAAATAACGTGACAATCTTGAGGTATCGACGTGGGATGAAAGCGGATTTCGGTGCGATTTTCGAATGGTTTTCTATAAATTCAAGTTTGAAACAGTGAATTCTCGATCGAAATTTAGTCGAAATTTGCCGATAACTTTCATACCTCTTAAGGTCAAGATCACCCTAGTCCATCATATAGGTAAATCCCATTGCCATTGTCAAATGATAGTCCGTCAATAGCTAAGATCCTACTGCGATAATACAAGGATATACGTCTAGACGTAATATAGAGAGAGTGAGACTCACGTTTCTTATATAGGTTCGAGCCCCGAAAGAGTAATAGCACTGCACCAATTTATATGGATTGGCTAGAAATATCAGACCATTGCCAAGTATGAGGTGGGTTCTATAATCTAATCTAGCCAACACAACTAATCTCAACAGAACATAAATCGGAGATTAAGTCAGCGACCAGTCGTGGGCTCCTATAATCATAGCTTTAAACCCTGTCACTGAACACCGGATTACTACCAGATATGGTTCTGCTGACTATCACACGTCGATAGCAATGACAAATTTCAGTGAGGTAATAAACTGATAACATTTTCAACCATTAGCACTTTACCAAAATTTGAAAATTCTAAACTTCTACTTGAAATCCTCTACCTTCAAACAAAAAAAAAATTTCTCATCCTACCAAATTGTGGCAACGCCACCCAAAAAAAAAAAAAGCTCTTACTCTCAAAATTGATTTTTCATCATTGTTCCGGTTAACACGCAATCGACTTAGGCTTCGTTCGTTCCTGGGCAATCTGGGGGATTGAGAGAGAAAAGCATCTCGTTTTCCACGCGCACGCTTCCCAAACTGCTAAACGGTGTGTTTTTTTAAAAAAATTTCTATAGAAAAGTTGCTTTAAAAAATCATATTAATCCATTTTTAAAGTTTAAAATAGTTAATACTCAATTAATCATGTACTAATGGCTCACCTCGTTTTGCGTATCTTTCCAATCTCCCCAATCCCCTTCTCCTAAAACACACCCTTATTAGCCACAACGTACAAATGTCTTCTAAAACATGGCTTGTATCTAAAGAATTTTGCTAACTAGAGTACTACTACTCCTAATAATTAACAAGGGTACCATTTTGTACCACGAGCTGCTCCATTTAATAAGCAGTATATATATATACTACTCCATTGCTTAAGAATCAAGGCAGCTACTAGCATTACCGTGTTTGTTCTTAGCTGTACTGAGATACAAGTGAGAGTGGGCAGAGGAGGCGCGTTGCCGGCGTGAGCGCACCGCAAAATTGCATGTGGTCGTCGACCTGCTTCCTCTTCCTTCCATTCATCCCATCTAATCCATCCATCCATCGGAACGTACACGCTTTGCCGCCTCCTTTTAGTTTTAGAGCCCCATCGATTAGCCTAATAAACTAAAGTAAAATTTAAATTTTCGAACTTGGTTTTGATGTTGACTTTAAGATATTGTTAACATAATTTTTTATTAATGTTGGCTTTTAAGTTGCTACGAATAAATGTATAAGTTTTACCTATAAATTAATTTTTATTTCCTGATAAAATGTTTCGAGTTATTAGAAAATATGGGTAACCGATAAAGCTCTCAATCCTCTCTCTTTATGGCTGTGTTTAGATCCAAACTTTGGATACAAACTTCTAATTTTTTCCATCACATCAACCTGTCATAGACACACAACTTTTCAGTCACATCGTATCAATTTCAACCCAAACTTTCAACTTTGATAAGAAACACAACCTACGTTTGGTGCTCGGCAGCTGGTTTTCTTTCTCTTTTCTCAGGTCAAAAAGGCACTAGTCTACAAATCCTGCAATTTTTAGGATAGCCATGCAGAGAAGATGGATGCTGCTGAGTCAGATGAATAATGCCCTTTTGTGCCTGCATGTATTATGGTGAAGGAGATTTCAATGACTCTCGTTGACTTTTGTGTGATCTCATAATCTTTCGGTCCACCTGTCAGGATCCGGTCATCAGATCATGGTCAGCGGTCAATACTCCCTACTCCAGTATCATAGCGTGTGTAGCTGGATAATCTTTCTTTATCCTGATGAAACATGCTCCAAGATGGAGCAAAGAACCATGCTGGATGTGCACCTAATGCATAGTATTTTTTTTATAAGCTCTTGTTTTGACCGATTTTAATGGAGAATCGAATCGTTTTGGTGTTTTTTTTTTTTTTTTTTCCCAAACGATGGTTTGTGCGATGTGAATCGTGTGATTGATGCAAAGATGAAAGTCATTCTGCCCTTTCCCTTGCAACACATGAATTTGTTTGAACACATCATGGCAGCTACTGATTTTGGCCAAAGAACAAAGAAGAAATTTGATATTTTCTTTCTAGGAAAAATTTCTCTAACCATGTACAAGTTTGTCTTTCTCCAGTCTCGATTCTTTTCCTTCTATCGAACGAAGCTTGACAAATTAATGGAGAATTTGAATTTCTCTTTTTTTTTTTTTTGGGGTTTTAGAAGGGCATGATGTGGGTGCGCTTGGAGTCGCTAGCGCGCGAGGCAGCTCTTGCGTTCACCTTGAACATCTTGAGGAGCTCCGACGCCATCTGCCTCGCCGCCGGCGAGCACCCGCTCTGCATCAGCAGGAGGAGCTTCGTCAGCCCGCCCTCCGACGCCGCCGCCGCCTCCACCGCGCGCCGGTCCCTGTACCGGTGGCACACCGCCCACAGCACCGACACCGCCGCCTCCGCGCGCCCCATCCCGCCGCACCTCATCATCCTCGACACCACCGCCGGGATCGCCGCCTCCGCCACCTCGCACACCGCGCCGCCCCTCGCGCGCACCCCACGGCGGCCTCCAGCACGCTGCAGCGCCTGGCGGTGCGACCCGCCGTGGTGGTCCGTGGCCAGGACGCGCACGGCGGCCGGGACGCGCCGAGACGGACCATCTCGGCGCGCGCGCGCCGCGTCGCGGCGACGATGGCGGCGAGGCAGGAGAGGCCGGCGTCCACGGCCTGCGCGTCGAGGCTGCCCTTCTCGTCCGTGGGGCCGACGAGCCGGATCAGCTCCGCGACCAGCTCCTCCGACTCGGCACGCCGCCCTCACCCCCGGCGCGGTGGCGCGCGCGCGCCGTCCCGGAGCAGCGACTCCACCAGCCTCGCCGCGTCGACGCGGCCTCGAGCCCGCTCCCGCTCCGCATTCACGCGCGCCAGCGACGCCGCCACCGACGGCGCGGCGCCCCCGCGGCGAGCGCGGCGGCGACGCGCCTCCTGCTTCTCCTCCTCGATGCAGTCCGACGTGGCGAGCACCGCGAGCACCCGGACGGCCGCCTCGACGGCTTCCACCGCCCATCATCATCATCACCCTTCCCCTCCTCCTGAGCACCGACGCCACGGCTCCGCCGCGCCACCGGCCCTCGCGAGCGCGTTCTTGTCGAACTCGTCGACGTCGTCGTCAGACAGGAACGCCGCGAGCTTGCGCAGCGCCGGGCACGGGTCCACCCCGGGCGCCGCGACCCGGCGGAGGAGCTCCGCCGCCGCAGCAGCCGGGGGTGGGGCCAACAGCCGATGGCGCCGCCGGCGACGACGGCGCGGCCGTGGAGGCCCAGAGCGCGATGAGGCGGCGGAGGGTGAGGTTGGGGACGAGGTCGGTGGAGGGGAGCGGGAGCATGGTGGCGGGGCAGGTGGTGTTGCCGGAGTCGATCCAGCGCTGGATGGAGGCGCGGTCGTAGGTGACGCCGGTGCAGAGGCTCACCGGCGAGCGCATGACGTCGAGGGAGATGGGGCACCGGAAGAACGTGGGTACCTTCACCTCCAGGCCCTGGTACTCCGCCGCGAGCCTGCCGCCGCCGCCGCCCATCTCCTTCCTCACCATGGATGGCTGCTGCTCGATCTCGTTCCGACCACAAACACTTGGTGTTGCAACAATGGCGATGGCGAGCTGAGGCCTGAGGGTGGAAGTGGAGGAGATGGAATGGAATGGAGTAGAAAAGGGAGAGGAGGAGGAGGAGGAGGATGAGGGGTCCATGTGGGGGGAGGAGGCTAGTATTATAGGCAGTGGTGGCCTTTTCGTTTCACACCCTGACTAAGGAAACAATTTACGAAACGCTCCTTGGATTGTACAAGTACTCTACCTGGAAATGAAATGCAGAAATGGCAGCTCAGTTCGTCCTCACGCGCTATTTTCAATGCTAGCTTTTTTTAAAAAAGAAAGAAATTTATCACCCACACGCTATTTTAATGTTAGCTTGGAAATGGACTTCTATGAGAAATATAGCCAATTAAATGTAGAAAGCATACGGCAGATCACCCTTTTGAATGAAAAAGGATATCATTGAAAGTAGTTTAATGGTAGTTATTCATCTTCCTATATTATTTTGTACTATCATTGGGGATTTTTTTTTCTTTAAAAATAATGTTAGATTTGTTCCTAACAATCTGAAACATTTACCCTTCGAAGATATGCATGCAAATTACAATATCGAATCATAAATACATCTACAATAACTCTATTATGGAAGCACTCCCAAAAGCTTGAGTATCACTTTATATCTTTTGTCGTCATGCCAGCTCTAAGAAACGGTAGCGAAAAATCCGTGGACATATTTTGACCATGATAACTAGCAAGAAACAAGCCAACCTTTTATATTCTTAAAAAAAATATCAGACTTAAAATTCTTTTGTGCTGGGCTGCGAGTAGCTTTGTATAGCTTTCTTTTGTCCTTTTGTTGACACCAAAATAAAAAAAAGGGCTATCCAAACTTGATGCTACACAAAGCTATACACTCTCTTTGAAATTCTTAGGATCTCCTAATTACAGACAAAAAATTAATTTTGCAATGCACTACATCCAACAAAAATTGGAGTGCTCAAAGCTACCACAGCTACCTAGTACAAATCTAAAAATAACAAAAAAAAAAAACAGTGGACCGTAGATGAACGTCCAAGCACCAAGTTGTAATTTTGGGGCTTTGCAGGGTGGCCAACGGAAGGCAGTGAGAAACTGAGGTGTGGAACGAGGAAAGCTGGGCAGAGGAGAAAGATGGTCAAAGGGGAGGAAACGAGGATGACGTATGGACGGGGCGCCGAGGAGGTCGCTGTCGTCGTCGACGCTGCTGCTGCTTTTTTGTGGTCGTTTTTCTCGGCATTGTTTTTCCCGTTTTGCCAGTTGTTTTTGCTGCCACTCGAGGCGAGGCGAGAGCTGCGTGAGATGCTGAAATTCCATTCTCATTTTCTTTCACCTGTTTAATTATACGCTCTCGTTAAGGCTTCATTCTTTTCTCACGAGGAGACAGATTTTATCTTGATTTTTGTTATTCCGTTTTTTAAACTGCTAAATAGAGGCATTCAAAAAAAAAAACTGCTAAATAGTATATTTCATACAAAATCTTTTTATATAGAAATTGCTTAAAAATAATGCTAAATAAATCATTTTTTTAAATCTGTAATAATTAAAACTTAATTATTGATGTGGTGACAGCTTTTCTTGTTTATTTTTCATATCCTAACTTTATCTTTATATTCAACATCACCCTAGTACTTTGGATTGACCGGTTTTTGGTGACTTGGGCCCGTTATAGGCAATAGTCAATTTGCATACTACCGTCTCCAGCGATGTCGCATAACGAAATTGTGCTGTGATAGTGCTATTTAAACTATGGTTTATGCAATTTGGGCGGTGACTCGCATGATGCGTACGTAGCACGTCGCTGGTGTTCCCATTTGGGGTGAGATAGATTTAATTTGTTGTCGAGGCTTGCTGAATGCAGTCAACTCCCTCATGCATCGGTTGTTTTTATAGAAGTAGGGAAACAGAATTTGTGCATGAGAAGTTGCCTGGACGTCCTGTTCCTAAACGCAAACTAAGGCCATGTTTATTCCAACTTTTTTTAAAAAAACTTTTAACTTTTTTATCACATCGAACTTTCCTATACACATAAACTTTCAACTTTTTCGTTACATCGTTCCAATTTCTTCAATCTTCTAATTTTGGCGTGGAATAAACGCAACCTAAAGTATAAACTTTCAGCTTTTCCGTTACATCGTTCTAATTTCTTCAATCTTCTAATTTTGGCGTGGAATAAACGCAACCTAAAGTAGTAGTTGAACGTTCTGACAACGAGGGCCCATTTTTAGCAAGCTTTATAAATATAGCTATGGATTATTTGCTTCACGTTTCTAAAAAAAATATTTTTGTAAAGAACCTTTATGTATCGTATTAATTAGACCATATGTTCTAAATTATTTATTAATTATTAAATTTATTTCTAAAAATATGTATTATTATTTTACTAAAATAATCTAGCGAATAAGAAGTTTTAAACAGGCCTCATATGCATGCGAGGGATCATGAATTTCAAGGGGAGAGAGAAGAAATCTGTTTAACTAGAAGCATATTAATCACTAGTACTACTCATTTCATCCCAAAATATAAGACTCAACCACCCCTAACATAAAGATCAAGGAAAAAAAATTAATCACCTTCTTGATTGAATCATATTCATACATACTCCCTTCGTCCCCTAATATAAGGGATTTAGACATTTTGCTTGTACTGTTTGACCACTCGTCTTATTCAAAAAATTTGTGCAAATATAAACAACGAAAAGTTGTGCTTAAAGTACTTTGGATAACAAAGTAAGTAAAAAATAATTTTAAATTTTTTAAATAAGATGAATGGTAAAACAGTGTAAACAAAATGTCAAAATCCCTTATATTAGAGAGCGGAGGGAGTACAAGCAATGGAGCCCATCGTTTCGGAATAAGCGAAACGACATATTTACAAACGAAAAATGATTTGTGAATAAAACTTTTATATACGTGTTCTTAGCGATTTAAAAGCAAATGCTGAAAAACAAACTTCGATGAAAAAACCCAAAATCAACTACAAATTTAAGGTCGAAAATTCAAATTTTAGCTGATAAGCATAAGCATAAGCGAAAAGATGAGGCCAATTGGGGGGTCTGATGGTAAAGGATTTAAAATAAACCAAATTTAAATGATTAAGAAGTGATAGTTAATGTATGCATGTATGCACGTCTTATATTATGAGACATGAGAGAAAAGTGGTTGTGTATTATATTTTGGGACGGAGGGAGTAGTTGAGCATCACCAAGAGTATCCCAATAATCAATTCCTAAAACTATATATTTTGGATCTTCAAAACTGAATATAGGAAGTGAGAAAACCTATCTCCAAGAGAAAGCCTAAAATTGATTTCCTATAATGAAAAATAGGCTCTCCCTTTAACTACCAAGTACCAACGGACAAAATTAATTTTTCTCTTCCTCCTTCATTTTGTTATTTTTCTCTGTGTGCGCGCGAGAGAGCGATTGGGAAAAAAAATTGCTCCCTTGAGCGGGAATGACATATCCAGAGTTGGGAATCTGGATTATTGGAAGACATGCTAGGGATTCTGTTGGATGCGACTTTTAACCAAAATTTTCTAAATTTAAGGATAGGGAATAGAATAAGAAAGCTATTGGTGATCCATCCCATCAACCTGTCATATACAACAAACTTTTCAGTCACATCATTTCTAATTTCAATCAAAAATCTAAAACTTTGCACTGAACTACACACCAGCCAAGAAGGTAATAGCTAGTCAAAAGCCCGAAAAGCATCGCATGCAGTCGCCCGCCTGTGCTGTGCCTGTGGCTGTGGACGTGATCTTAACCTGGATATGGACAGGATTCAGATGGAGAGATCGATGAGAGTAACGAGGCCCCAAGCTTTTAGCCATTTCTGTCGAAGGCCCGGCCGGATAGTTAGCACAAAGCACAAGCTGCATCCAAAGGATCAAGAAAGTACAAAGCGATTGGACAAAACAAAATAAATATACTCCCAAAGGAGCGATCGGAAGATACGTATCAGCCATGCCACAATGGTTATCTATAGCCTCTCTACAAGAGACCATGTCAGCTATTTTTCTACCTTGGAAGTATTAAATGAAAAAGAGAAAGCAAAGCTATCTACTATTTTGAAGATAGTCTATAGAGAAAAACGAGGCAATGCATGAGAGAGCTATAATACCAATGTAGATATACTATTAAGGTGGTTTACTATTATCGAGTCTATTGCTGAGATGTACATGTTTTATAGAGAGCACCTTACTTTACCATTGCGGGTGCTCTCACCCCCCTCGAAAAAAAGTTCATCTATCAACCTGCGTCCAACTCGATCGATCTACCAATCGAAGATTTTTTTTATTCTTTAATTGATAAAATTAGAATACCGTACTCTTAACTTTATTTTTTAAAGAAAATGGGCCATTTTTGGCCTTGGCAGTGCAAAGTTTTTTTTTATGTATATTAATGCTACATAGACGACGTGGAAAATTATTTAGTATACTACCTTCATTTTCAAAATGGACGACGTAGTTGATTTTCACATAATATTTGACCATTCGTCTTATTAAAAAATATAAATATTATTTATTTTGCTGTGACTTGTTTTATCATCAAATAAAATAAAATATTTTAACTTATACTTTTACATATTTATATTAATTTTTTGAATAATATGAACGGTTGAATATGGTGCAAAAGTTAGTATATAGAAAGAATTTGTTTTGTTCAAAAGGGATTTAAGGAATGAAAAAGGTATAAACTGAGTCAAGCGCACCGGACTAAAAAATGCAGACATGGCCAGTAGAACCTACAAGTGCTAGGTTAGTACAGGCTCCCATGTTACTTGCTCAGCCTTGCTTTTTTCTCGTGCGATCGAGAGCACCTTTCCGCCCATGCATCGCCCGCCGCGCCACGGATGATGCTAGCTATAAGATCGATCGAGCGAATAGCTACTCTACTACAGTTCGCCTGGGAGGAAGTACAGGCGCGTGTGCATGGAGATCCGCATGCAGCCTCCACACTGTCCCCTTCCTGACGAAGAACAAATTAAAGGCTGTGTTTTTTTTTGGTGCCCAAATTTTTTTAAAGCAATACGACACTTTGAATGTTTAAAATGTAGACTAATAACAAAACAAATTATAGATTTCGCCTGTAAACCGCGAGACGAATCTTTTAAGTCTAATTACCGTCATTAGCAAATGTTTACTGTAGCTACATTGTCAATCATGCGTAATTAGCTCAAAAGATTGTCCCGCGATTTACATGCAAACTGTGAATTGGTTTTTTTTTGTCCAATTTAATGCTCCATACATTGTTCAAACATTTGATGTGATGGAAAAGTTGGAAGTTTGAAATAAAAAATTAGTCGTCGTTAGACGAGGAGCGCTAGCCAAATTTCGGACCAAAGTTACGGATGCTATAATCTTGATCAAGTTATATGTACTCCCTCTCATAACCAAAAATATAAGACTAGGTGAAGACAATATGATAGGTGGTCCTACTTGTCACCTCTATGGACTGAGGGATATTTTGCTCCTTACAAAAATATGCGTTATAAAAAACCTGATCTAACTGGGATCCAAGACGTATATAGTGCATGGTTCAAATTTGCCAAAATACATATGGCCACCAGCTAGATATCGGGAATAGTAGTGGTGTTTTTTTTTAATTGGCAAAGTTGCAGTGGACAATGTTATTTTTTTTTTTTTTTGTTGATTCCAATTAACAATTTTTTAAAGCCTAAATAATCCTATAATTAGCACATGTTTACTGTAGCATCACATAGATAATCATGGATTAATTAGGTTCAATAGGTTCGTCTCACGAATTAGTCACAAAGTTATGGATATGTTTTATCATTAGTCTACATTTAATATTATCAATTAGTGTTAAACATCCGATGTGACAGGGACTAAAATTTTAGTCCCCGGATCCACGACAGGACTAAGAATTTTGTACGGAACTCTGATCCCGTCTCCAAGATACTACTGATCAACGAATATCTATAAAAGTATAATGTTTAAATAAAAAGAGTTGGTATATTATGATAAGTTGTTGTTTAATAATAAATCTCAGTAGCATCAATTTGCACGATGAATCTTTTTCATTTTTTTTAATTAGTCAAAAGTTAAAAATGTTTGACTTGTCACGTGCTAAAAAATGTTTATATGGGAAGAGGGGTCTGCAGATTTTAAGGCCACTGATTGGACTTTTTTTAAGAAGGAGATACCGCTTACAGTTTTATAATATAGGTAAGACTATTCTACAACACCCGGGTATAGAATAGTCTACGCCCTCCTCTCAAGGCCAACACCCACCTCCCTCCTCTTTACAAAGCCCAAAAACCACCTCCCACCTCGGTCCAAACGCTGGTCCAAAGCCTCCTGCCCGCGGCAAAGCTCGGTCAAAGCCTCCTACTAACTCCCCTCAAACCCCCACCTCTTCCAGCTCTCGCTCGCAAA
This sequence comes from Oryza longistaminata, assembly GCA_009805545.1. Lineage (NCBI taxonomy): Eukaryota > Viridiplantae > Streptophyta > Magnoliopsida > Poales > Poaceae > Oryza > Oryza longistaminata. The sequence continues at coordinate 20,454,951 of CM020179.1, read as the reverse complement.
CGTCTGTTAGTAACGCGAGCGTCACCGTGTAGTAACACTTGTTTTAACGTACAGTAACAACGCTCAAATATAGTTGAAATATATAGTCATTGAGGATCACTTTGAATAAGCATTTTTTTTTCTACATCATCGGTGTAAACAATTTTAAAAAAACCCATACATGAACATCGGAGACATATTGTTCTTAAAAGCCTTTTCTTTTTGGAATTTGACTCTCCAACAAGTATATACAATAGCAATTCTTTTACTACTGTACGGTTAACTACAGTTCCTATATCACAACGTTACTATAAAAGTCTAGTAAAGACAATAAGCTTTGCAGCTTGCATTTCTTGAATAGTATTAACTACATAAAACTAGGACATTAAACAAAAATATATGGGTTAAAAGTCTCATATGCTAACGTATAACTTTTACTACACAAACAGTAGAAGTGTTTACTACATAATAGGTGCATGTTTACCATTTCCAAATAGCTAATTTACTGCATTATAAATGCAGTGTTACTAGTCATTTTTACGAGATGAAGAATCAAATAGGTGGCGCCATGAAGAAAGTCTGTAGTGCGCTATTGAGCGTTGTCTGATTGATGTAGAAGTGTTTTGAACAATTTTTATACATTTGGTTAAAACCATGTTTACTGCATGATATACCCCTGTACTGTAAATTACACATTCTGTTACTGCATGGACGGGCTAAAGTTCAAAATGTCAATCTTTGAAGCAATATCTCACAAGAATATGTATTATTTTTTAAAAACCGTTCCACCAGATGTTATAGTATTACTACATGTGGAGGATTAAACTTCAAGAGCACATCTACGTAACTCCCCTCCTCAAGAACCGTTCTTCCTCCCTCTTCTCAAAGAAAATTGTGGTCTCCCCCTCCAATATAGGCGTTACTGCATGCTGTAAGATGTGCACAGTAATATTGCGTGCTGAATTACAGTAAATTAGGAATGAACAAAAAAATATATAGGTTAAAAGTCTCAGATGCTAACCATATACTTTTACTGCACAAAAGTAAAAGTGTTACTGCACGGAAGTACACGTTACCACGTGTTTAGCAGTAACACCTACCAAAAAAATATAGTTAAACACGCAGTTGTAGTAACATCGTATGTGATTGTAGTAACCGTACAAAGACAGAGTAGTAACAAGAAATAATACTAGTATACTAACTTTGGAGAGACAAATTGCAAAAAAGTCAAGCTTGTGAAGAACAATATCTCCCAAGTGATGTAAGGTTTTTTAAAAACCATTTGCACCATGAATGCTAGAAAAAAAAAGAGCTTATCAAAAGTAGATCCGTTTCATGACTATAATTCACTATATTTTAACGCTGTTACTGCACACAGACACAACGTTACTGGCACAAGTCGTCGTCGTGTTACTGCACCATCCTGGGACGAAGAGCTGAGAAAGAGGTGGGTGAGGTGGCGGGGAGTTAGTAGGCGGGTTTACTGGTGGGAGGGCCTTTGACCGAGGCGGGAGGGCAGGGGGCGTATAGAATAGGCTATTCTATACCCGAGTGTAGAATAGTATATATATATCTATATAAATATATAATATAACTCTATTAACACCCTCCCTTAAGAATAACTATCTACAACCCCCCCCTCCACCTCCTATCCGTCCCCAACCATCCCCTCCTTCCCGCTGCCCCCTCCCTCTCTCGCCATCCATCGCTCCCTCTCCCGCGCCCCTTCCTCTCGCTCCCCTCCTCCATCCGCTACTCCTCCACCCCCCTCCGCTCTCTCCGCATCCCATCGGCTCTCTCTTCCCGCGCCCCCCTCCCTCTCTTCTCCATCGCTCCTCTCTCCCGCGCCCCCTCCCTCCCCCCTCATGCTCCCATCGCTCTATCTCCACGCCCCCCTCTTTTTTTCTCTCCTCCTTCTCTCTTTTTTTAGAAAAATTAAAAAATAAATAGGTGAAATTCAAGACTTGAACCATAGTCTCATGTTCAGCCAAAGCACTTTCTAACCAAATCACCATATGATGATTCGTAAACAATCGGTATGTACCTATAACAATCACTACCTTTTACTAATGATTCGGAAGTAACATTATCCCAGAAGGGTAGTAACATCATATTTTAACTGGCAAGAAATGTATAGTTGTTACTGTAAACTTTATAGGTTGTTACTGCACTTTTGGCAGTAACAATATGACGAAATTTGCAAGTAACAAACATGCATAGTAACATGCAACTATAGTAAGTAATGTTTTTTAGAATCTAGCATGTATTTAAATCTCAATCTTTAGAGAATACATACGTACACGTCATGTCTTATTTTTCTAATAACCCATGTGCCCATCTGACGTTCGAAAAAAAAAGGGGTTTAACGAAACTAGAGAACCATCATAACTATTTTTTAACGTCTGTTACTCGAAAAGCAGAGGTGTTACTGCATGAGCCATCGTGTACTACGCTGTTTCCAGTGAAGACGAGGACTAAAAAGAGAAATCTCAAATCTTTAGAGAAGCAATATCTCTCACATCATATCTTGTATGTCCTAATCACGTTGCACATGAAGTTCAAAAAAACACGCTTAACGAAAACAAGATCTATCATGGCTACTTTTTGACAGATTACTGCCGATAATTGGTCTTGTTTAACTGCACGATTCCTGCAAGACGAGAGCAGCAAATGGGGTGGGGAGGATGGTGGCGGTTGACCGGCGGAGTACGCTTATTGACCGAGGTGGAGGGTTTTTGGGCCCTAGGAGGGTGGGGCGTGGGTTTGCCCATAGGAGGGGAGGTGAGAATAGATCAAATATATATATGTATATATATATGCTCAAAACATGTAAAGGAGGAGCGATGTCCTTGCAGTACTACTGATGTAGAAATGCAGTTGGTTGAACATTGGGTACAAGACTCGCATGTACATTGTCCTACTACTGCATCAGCGTAATCTCGAGACAAATCCGATACTGCAGACAATCTCACTGGCAAGATGAAAATTCCCTCCCATTATTAAACTTATCCTCGGCTCGATTTTCCTCATCTTTAAATAAGAATACACCACTCTTATTTAGCCGAAAAAAACATAGAAAAATATCACTTACGGAAAAACACTAGTATTATGATGGTGAGGGTTGTGGGCTTCAGCAGATATGCATTGACAGGTATGAATACAAGTGTCGATGACTGACGTGTGCAGCGGTCCGAACGTAGAGAGGCGACAAACCACATAGTGGACGAAACTTGAGCAGTCTCAACGTAGACAATTAACGCTTCTAAAAAGAACGGTTTTGCCCTATAAATAATAACTATTTTTAAATAGAAAATTGTTAAAAATTAGAAAGTCACTCGAAACTAAATCACAAGTTTAGGTACCCTGATCGAACTACAAAGTTCAATAGGGTACATATCAACAACTATGCGTAGCGATTAGTACTAAACATACAACGATAATAGCCACCGAACCAGTATGTTCGAAGTTGTTAGTATCATTAAATAAAAAAAATGAAAGAACGCCTAATCGAACTAAGGCTGTCCGATAAGGTCCTTCGACCTAACTGCAAGTGGCAGCAGTGCACTGCACGATGAGCCTTTTATATTTTTACTTTTAGGCCATGTAACCTCTGTCAAACAACAATTGTTCAATATTATCTTATCGAATATAAGGTGTTTCCGATAGGGTATTAAACTTAGTGATTTTAGTCGGTCGATCTCTATTTTTGCATTTTTCTATTAAAAATAGTATTATTTTTATAAAAGTTCTGAAGTGCGCTCTAATGATAATACCAGTGCCACACTGACCAGCGGATGAAAAGTACGGAGAGGGAGCAAAATCAATAATTCTTTTACGATGGTTGCATGGAGAGCTAACTCGGTAGTCATTGAACCAACATTGCGTAGCACGTGTAACCCCGCCAAATATTACGCCACTCTAATAGGAAAAAAATAAGGAATCAGTCCGACCGGGGGGAGGTGGCGAAAAATGGTCACTCCCCTCCCCATGTGCGCACCCCCACTGGACCCACCCACTTGTCTTCTTCCCACTGTACCACAAAAGATTGTTTACCTTAGTGTTACTTATAATGTTTTCAACTAGTATAATCTAATATGTTGCAGTGAATTAAAAATTCTTTGTAACAATCACGCCACATATTGTGGAACCCTCTATTAAGGGAATTTGTTTTATTTTTTGTTTCACTAAAAATAGTTCTCACCTAGCGTACTCACAAATGTTCACATGATAGATCTAATGTTGCAGTGAACTGAAATATTCCATTGCCAACAATAAAAACCACATATTTTGGAAAACCCCCTATTAAGGAGAATTCATTTCATTTTTTGTTTCCTGAAAAATGTTCAAACTAGTGTATTTATAATGTTTCACTATGTTGTGAATCAAATGATGCAGTGAACTTGTAACATTCTTTCGCTATTGCTGAAACATTGTTTTTTATATAAGCTGCAAATAACACCCGCATTTAAAGCGAGTGAAACATTTTCGATCACTTAGTGAAAACCAATCTGATTATACCCTGGTGAATATCATTGCAACATTTAAACAATAATTCAATATAGCTAATTTTTTCGCCGGAATAATAAATGTGTCTTGGTTTTGAAGATTTAATTGCAACGAATTTAATGTGCAATCGGATCATTATTGTGGATAAGTAATTTAAGAGAACAAATCAGTTTAAATTAATTTTGCCACGAATTATCGGTTCTGACATCGTGCTGACATCAGCGCCCGACTTTTAACCTCCTCCCATCGACGCCGAGCCAGAATCGCCGTCCACCTCCAACCATAAGCCTAATAATTGTTTTTGGGCATGTATAGTGGGCAGGTTCACGGGCTGACAGCTCTACATTATGGAGAAATGAGGGATTCAGGAGCGTCTGACACGAATCTTCCTAACCTCAAAACAAAATCACATAGAGCACGTAACCCACCTAGAGTTGACGCACCGATATTAATGCTAGCAAAAGAAAAACAACAAAAGAGAGCAGTCGGTTGACCCTTTACACGTCTTTTAATACCTATGGCTCTCTATTTATGTTGTTTTCTCTTCAAACAATATTAGCTGATTTAAACTTTTAAAATTATAAAATATAAAGTTGTACCTTCTATGTACGGATTTCTCACTTCATTATTAGTTTTGAAATTATTAATAGCTTAGATGTAATTGATATATGTAATTCTTTATTAAATCTAGCTACCAAGAATATCTAAAATAAGGAGCATATAATGTTTAGTTTGAAGTAACATATAATTTCAAATTTTAGATTTAATAAACCAAATAAGTGGGTGCAACACACGTTGACAAACCATATAATGTGTTATATTTGCACATTATAAAAATATAACAGGCCGATTTTTTTAGATAATGAATTTTTCATAATCTGTCTTTATATTCACAAATAGCGATGTACAGCTAGCCAAAAAGATACACAGTACTACTTAGACTCCAAACATCATGCCAGAGGAATACACAACAACAAAATAAAAGGAAATTTCCAATTTACATAACACCCATTTCAAAATTTCTCCACTTCTATGCACAAGCTAGTATTGTAGTTATATTTTGTAACACCAAACAACTAAGGAAACAGCTAGGTTTAATGACTTGTTTAAAACTTAAATATTGTTTTCCTTTGAGAGCAACCCCAAGAGAGAGATAACTCTAGTAATCTAGTTCTCATTACATTCTGTTTTAGGGGCAGAGGGGGTATAGCAGTGGGGTGCCCAATATATAGGAGGGGACTACCTGCATTGGGCATCCATCCAACATGTAAAAATCAGTGCTAGACCACCGCATGCGGTGTAAAACCATTTTAAACTAACTTTCTCTAAATATTTATCCAAACATTACCGATTGCACTATTAAATTCATTCCAATTAAATCTTCAAAACAAGACCACACATGGATATATTCCGACAAAATTTTTTTAGCTTATTATTAAATTATTTTTAAATGTTGCACGATGTTCCACCAAGTATATCGGAATTGTTTCACTAAGTAGATCGAAAATATTTCAATCATTTAAATCGGCATTGTTTCACCTTACATAAAACAATGTTCAGCAAATACAAAAGAATGTTTCAATCACGCAACTTAGATCTATACATAGTAAACATTGAGTAACACTAGGTGAACATTTTTGTGAACAAAAATGAACGAATTCTTCTAATAGAGGTTCCAAAAATGTGGGTGATTCATTCAAAAGAATGTTTCAGTTCACACAACATTAGATCTATATATAGTGAAACATCGTGGGTACACTATGTGAAACATTTTTAGTGGAAAAAAAGAAAACGAATTCCCTTAATAGAGGGTTTCCAAAATATATGGGTGATTTTGTTACAACAACGTTCTATATATCAAAATCCATTGCAATATTTGATTCGTACATAGTGAAACACACGAGTCACTAGCTGAAACATCGTAAAACTACGGTTGAACATCAAGAACCATATGCAGCATTCTAAAAAATATCAATAAAAAGCTAAAAAAATATTTTTTTGTCGAAATATAATCATGTGTGGTTTTGTTGTAAAGATTTAATTGTAACAAAATTAATGGTGTAATCAGATCGTAGATTAGATAAATGGTTTACGAGCAAAAAATCTTTTGAGAAATGAGAGATGGAGCATTTGCGTGGATAAACATCCAACGGCAGCGTCACAGCCGATGGATAGCCGTCCGATCCGCGCGGCTCGATCGCACGCGCGCGCGCGACCGATTTTTCAAGCGCACGATCGGACTCGCGGTACTGAGCATTTTCGCAATATATATAGATCCCCACAACTACTATTTTCCATCAGATATTATGGTCCAACCCGGCCGGCCTCAGCATTACAACACCACAGAAGACAATAACTATGTCCCATGAATGTGTGCATAGCTGCCACATAAAGCCAACAACAAGCTAGCAGAGCACCATGCAAGGCCCGCCGAGACAACGCCCACTGTGCAAACCCTAGTGTGACGAGGAAAACAAACAGAGACACGCATGATATATCTCCATGCATGTTAGGGGGGAAGAAAAGCGAAGCCAAGCCAAGGGTGTGACACTATGGATGATCGATCACAGCTAAATAGACAGCAAACGCGAACAGAAACAGTGCGTGCTGGCTTGGCTGCTGGCTTCCTTTGATTTGCTTTGGCTGGGGTCGACCAAAAGCTCGTTTTGGCCATATATATTAACGCATGTGTGTTGCTCTGCTTTGTAGGCCCTACTACTCCTGTATGCACGCACGGTACAGTCGCTCGTCCGACAGGAAGGACGAGGACAGCCGCTATTACCCCCACTCTCGCTGTCAAAGTTGCAATTGGCATCTCTCTTGCATTTGCATTGCATGGCATGCCGGCCGTTGAATCTTCCAAAGGCCGTAGTAGTAGTAGTTGTTCTGCTGGGGTTTCAAAGTTTGTTTGATTTTTTTTCCCCTCCAAAGGCAGGGAATTCTTCGTTAAATCGATCTTCTCCTTTGAAAGATCTTAATTTTGCCCAGAATTTCACCCGGGTTTAATTTGGTACTCCCTCTGGTTATAAATAGAGACATTTTAGGCAATGCATGGTCGTTAGTGCACTTGTTTGGTCAATATTAAAATATATCATTTCAGGTTTATAATAATTAAAACTCAATTAACTATACGTAATATTTTTTACATGTCCGTATTTAATCTGAATCTTTATAAGATTCGAACAGTAGTTGATCAGTATGAATAGGATCCAATTCCATAACGGATATGTATGACAGAATGAGGTGATCGATCTTTTGCTTCATCATGCACGCATAAACTTTTTGAATTGTTGACTAGAATGATTCTGGAAACACACACACAGTAGAGTAAAATGCTGAAAACTCCAAGCTATGGGAAGCAAAAGCCGGTCTTTTGAGGATGGTTGTTACTTTCTC
>CM020179.1:20366052-20447045 GCA_009805545.1 Oryza longistaminata | reverse complement strand
AGGAGCCGCAAGCCACAGTGCCGCGGCTTATCACGCCGCTTGAAATGACGCAGCCGTGGGAGCGGGCGAGGATGGAGGCCATCCTAGAGGATCTAGGAAGAGAGGGTGAAGGAAGTAATCAGGAAACATTGGGTCCACACTTTTTTTGGCGTGACTACGGATCCCACATATTTGTAAGTTTTATTCTTTTAGTTTTTAAAATTTGTCATTTTTTTCGGATCCAATGCCAGTAGGTCACATCCAATGCTATGTTGGATAAAGATCTAAATCAAAGGACACCACGGTTAGCCAAAACCGGTGAATATTGTCGCAGGGACTCTCGTTGCGGACCGTTTATAAATTGAGGGCAACGGATGGCCCGCTTATCCTCGATTTTCCGGATCAAGGACCCGGAAAATTAAATTAGGCGAGAAAATTAAGGGGTGTGTTTAATTCACACCAAACTTCCCTCCAACCTTCCCAACTTTCCACAACATACATCATTCACATTCAAAAACTTTCCCACACCATAAACTTCTAACTTTTTTTTCAAACTAACCAATTTTCTCACCAAACTTCCATCCTAATTTCAGGAAAAACAAGGCTAGTGTTTTGGGCATCCAGGGGACTTAACTTTAGCTCTGCTATTTAAGACATCTAATTATAGAGTATGTTAAATATAGACTATTACGAAATCTAAGTTACATAAATGAAAGTAATTCTGCGACAATTTGTTAAGCCTAATATAATCTCATAAATTAGAGAATGTTTACTGTAGCATCACAAGGCTAATCATGGATTAATTAGGCTCAATAGATTCGTCTCGCGAATTAGTCCAAGATTATGGATGGTTTTATTAATAGTCTACATTTAATATTATAATTAGTGAAACATCCGATGTGATAGGGACTTAAAATTTTAGTCCCATCTAAAAGGGTCTAGTACACCCTAAAAAGTGAACTTATTCCGTTGGAAAGAATCACAACTTCTCAACAGATCATGAAGTCTGAAGTCCGAACAACAGTACATATCGACACATACAGATCTAATTTCTTCTATTACCACCACCAAGCAAGCTCTCTGAACAAAAACCCAGCTATCAACCATTTTGCCACCGGGCCTGCCGACTTTGGCATTTTTCGCTGACCGGAGACCATCTTGGAATCTATCTATCCTGAAAGCTTGCAGCAGCAGCCACAGAAGCCAGAAGCATCTGCTTCTTCTTCTTCTTCTTCCAGAGAACTTGTGAACCATGCCGACGCCAAGACAAAAAGCCGTGTTTGGACAAAAACTTGGACACTATGCAAGAAACTATAATAATATCCAGTAGTCAATTTGGGCTTGCAAAAACTGGCTATCTGATCCGCAGCCAAGCAAGCATGGCGGGAGTTTGAGTTGTGTGTGTGCTCTTGCTGGCCCGCGGAATGCACCGAATTTCACACGGCATAGTTCTGGACTTTTGACCTTTGGAAAGACTGCATATTGTAAGTATGAACACGTGTTGCGTGAAAGAACCCAAGGTGCTTACCATTAGTCCATGTCCATAGTTTGTAGTACCCACCGGTTTTAGCGCTGCATTATTAAGTCTATGGGTGGTTTGGTTTGTGGGTCTAAATAGGGCCTTATCAAATTTTTGTCAATACCAAATTCTGATAAGGTTTTAGCATGACTTAATTTTATTAGATAAAGTTGGTTTTGGATTGAAACCCAAAATAGCCTAAGTTCACTATTGAAATGGCCTATTTTCTAGGCATGCCAAAATTTGGCTTCAAACCAATAGACACTAAACACTATGAAATTGCCAAATATTGGCTAAGGCCTAATTTAGGCCTGTCAAACCAAACCAACCCTTTCCCCGCGCCACCTTTCCAAACGTGTTAAATATTATATTTTTATAAAATATCATAGAAAGTTGTTTTTAAAAAAGTATATTAATCTATTTTTTAATTATTTTTAAACTAATACTTTAAACTAAATTATACGGAATGAGGTCGTACTTGTCCAGAAAAGAATTTCCAACCATGCACATGAACACCAACCTAAAATGTCCAATTAGTGGTATTATTCCTATTCTGAAACTAGGAAGGTAGCCCGCACCATACGCGCGGCATGTTGTTTAATTCTTGTTTGAACTTTTATTACGAATGTTTATGTGTGGATTATTATTTTTGAAAATTTTTTTTGTCCTCTATTTTGGAAAATGTATGTTGTTAATTAAACCTTTTGGTTTAGGGTTATTACTTGAAAATGTATATCCTCAAATTTTATTAGAAAAAAATGTGTCACAATAATGGGAGTTAGTTCATATCTATTTTATTATGTGCTGATTCTTTCTTTTAAATTTTTGGAGTTCCCAACTTTATATAACTTTTTATTGTGTATTGTTATAGATGGACTTAAAGTAACATTTTTAATTTTACTATATATTAATGGAAAGATATTTACTATTAAAAATATAGCTGATGATACTACTTCATCTAATCAAACATTAGACTTATATTACCACCGTCACATAAATCGAAGGAGTTAACTTTTATCCCCAAATAATGAGAATTTATATGTAACTGACCGGAGAAAGTGGATTTTTTAAATACTATCATGATAATCCAGTTAGTACGGGTATCATTAACTTGGACAAATATCTATAGGGATAGTGCATGTTAGTTCAGGTCCGTTTTGTTTCAGCACCTATTGTTCTTAATCACATGAGGGACAACCTTAGAATTTGGATAATAACATATGACAACTAAATTAGCGTTATATATTCGTCAACGGGTTTTTACACTAAAATGTGATGTGAAATTATTATCAAACATTTAATTATTACATGCCTCTCCATATTTGTGATGTATTTAGTGGTTATAGACATTAATAGTTTATTTATTTAAAGGAATACAACTGAATCACAAATTAGATATATAATTTTAAAATAATTTAAAAGACTAAGAACGCTTAAAATCATTGATTGGATATTTTTATTTACATTTGTGTAAAAATTTGAAGATTATTATTTTTATTCCTAAATTGTTTTTTTAGGTATGTATCCTTAAATCTTGCTAGAAAAATATTTTTTAAAAGACTTCGATTGGTTTACTTTATCATAAGTATTTTTTTTGTCCTTCGCTTCAGACGATATGTAAGCATTTATTGTTTTTTTTCAATCCCAAAAAATCTTTTACGTAACGGGTGTGTGTACTTTTTTCGGTCACAGTTTATATTTTTTCATGATCCGTATAATAGGGAGTTTTGTAATTAATTTTGTCATAATAATCTATCTAAGGTGTTAAAATGAAAAACAACTAAATTTGATTGTTCCTTTGAGAGAGTGTAGCGTTGTATATTTCCCTCAAGTGGAAATATTTACACCTTAAAATATGAATATGAAAATAACAAAAATATCGTAGGCATCTAATTATTAAGTATATTTAAGTCTTGTATGTTTTAAGATAGAACGATAAGAGTCTTGATGGAAATATTTTATATTTATAATTACTAAATTAGTTTAAACTATGTATATTTTATAAATTTGTTAGAGCAATATATTTATCTCAAAATAGTAGATAATACTATTTTTTTCAAAAGAACATCGATCTTTTATCCAATGACTACATATTTTTTTTATTGTTTTCATAAGTAAGTGATTTTGAAAATAACTATTTCAGAGAAAACCCACCGTCGAGTAGATTTTTCCTTGGTTTCCGAAAGGACAGTAGGTTAAACCTCTTTTTCTTTTTCCCAGTCATATGCAGTACTGACTGCTTCTATTTCCGTAAACATACCATAACTTATGAGTATATTAGGGTGTTTTTTAAAATAAATAAATATATCTAATGGTCTAAATATTGGGGTTAAAAATCGACGGTGATAATTTGCTTAAATTTACAGAGTAATAAGTTTTATATTTAAATCAGTGATACTTCCATTTTTTAGAAGATAATTGATTTTTTAATGGTATATGTTATGTATATTTTTAGTTTTTGTTTTCCTATAGTAAGTTGTGCAAGTTTTTTTTAAACAGTAGGTAAGATTGATTGTTTTTTAGTCTTATTATGACGTACCTTAATGGAGTATATACTTTTGTTTTTTTTCTTTTTCTGGTGACAGTAAGGTATTAGTTTTATTTTATTTAATAGAATACAATCTAATTCTAACCGAATGGTCACAAATTATTGGGTCCACTTATTAAGTGAAAAACGACGATAAGATTATGTGTTTCTTTCTTTTTTCTAGGCTAACTAGTTATTAATATTTCTCTCCCAGTTGACGTACAAGAGAATATTTTAGTTTTTAATAAATATACATTTAATCTAATTGCGGTTAAAATATTAGATTCACCCATTTAATGTTAAAATCGACAGTTATATTTCTATAATTTAGGTAGATAATAGGTTTTATTTTAAATAGTAGAGAAAACTATCTTAAAAATATAGATTTTATAATGGTAGTACGTAGTAGTTTTTTTTGGCTTTATTGTTTTTTTATAGTAAGTGTGGCGTGGTACTTTTTTTCCTTACGATGACAGTAGGTAAGATTATTGGATTGTTTTTTAGTCTTTAATACTAGTTTACCGTTTCCTATATATGGATATATGGAGATATGTGCTTTTGTTTTTTTTCTGCTGACATGTAAGATGTATTTGTCTTCTTTTAAATATATAAGTGACATCTAATCTAATCTAATGGTCCAAATTTATTGGGTCCACCGAATTAAGGAAATCGCACGGTGGTGATTAGACATTGCATACGTGGCGGTTCTAGAGAGCGTTTTTGTAAAGGCCAGTGGCGGCTTGAGAGCGTTTATAGAAAGTTTAATGGATTTTTGTATATGAATAGATAGATATTTGGCCGGTATATTAAATCATTAGTGACTTGCAAATAGTAATTGTTCATTGCAAATTAGTACTCACACGACACTATTCACGTGTACATTTCTTTTCTTCTTATAAATTGAAATGCATTGAATGCTATCTTATATTTTTTTAAGAAACAGTGTAAGTTTTGGGGCAATTGCCAAACAAGAACACATTCCTAGAAAGTCCATCGTAGCTTCATCTTAACTAATGTTAGTCAGAGCAATTTAACCATTGATTTGATTTTCCAATCCAACATCCTAAGAATTAATACTCACCTCCATTTTTGAAATACTACTCTATTATAATATTAATTATATAATAGAGAAAACAATTTTATTTTTGATTAGGCAATACTTTGATAAACAATTACTCTATTATAATATAATTTTTGAGAATAAAATTATAATGTTATTGTATTCGTCTTCAAAGTAATTTTGCATGATTATACTTTTGTATCAATATAAGTAATTATTAAGGAACAATTTTTAAGTTCAAGTCTTAACTAACAAAACAAAATATTACGTCCCATGATTTTTGATAATGGAAAGGATAATTGGCAAGCATATTTTTCGAAATATTCTAAATATTCCATGATCATTTAAGTGGAGGATGGTCTAAAAACACTAATCTATTGTTTTAAATTTGAATTGTACAGATTTGAGACATATTTTAAGATATTTAAATGATAATTCCAGATGTAGATACACACAATTTAAGTTTCGAAGATTAATGCTAATCTTGAGAAAGCACTTTTTAAAACGATGTATATAAATCCAAAGTATTCCCAATTAATTATTAAGGAATTTAATATATCTAATTAAGACAACATGTCGTGCATTCTTAATTAAACTACAAAAATTGGGACTTTATTAAAATTATAAGATGAACTTAGCCCATAGCTTGCATCAATATAATGTTATCTAATTTGGAGTCTTTGATTCCTTAAAATATAAGTTAGAATGTATTTATTTTTGTTTAGGATAAGACTTTGACTAACTTAGTAATGAGCTCGAGTTTAGTTCAAAATTTCTTTCAACTTTCAACTTTTTTCATCAAATCAAAACTTTTCTACTCACACAAACTTCTAACTTTTCCGTCACATCGTTTCAATTTCAACTCCAAACTTTTCGATTTTGGTGTGAACTAAACACAGCCTGAGATAAAAGAGCAACACCAGCCCTTTGATCAATGTCTTGTGTATTCACATTCCCAAACAAAAGACATTAAAGGGCTGTTCTGAGTCTGACCTGCGTTGATCGAGGTTCTAGGTCCCAGTGCTGCTTTCGGTCGTTTCCATTAACTTTTTTTTTTCATGTGGTTGGTCGCAAAAGCATGTTCACTGTCTTGTACCAAAACTTATTAAAATTTCTCGCCAAAAAAACATACTCCTTTATAACTTTTAGTTAACTTTGATTTGGATCTAGCAAAGCCTTTTTCCTAACCATAGCATAATCATATACTTCCTATAATAACTCCTTTTTCTTTCTTATAATAGTGGCTGGATGGAGTACTAAAGGAAGTATATAATAATTAATCACTTCGTTGTGGTTGGGATTGGCCGGGTTACTGATCGATTGACTAATTTTAATTTGGGGTTGACAATACAAGGAGGCGGCGAGATTGGTGGTTTACAATAGCTGTGGAGGAGGAGAAGACATAAGAACAGATTTGGTTGGACCGAACCGAAGTACAGTCGTTCGGGGATGGAGCAATCAACAAAAGCGCACAGCATGCACACAATTTATGCAAATTATCGCGCTGTCCGTCACAAGCTTCGATCTCTTTTTTTCCCCTTTCTCAACAAAATAATTGAAGAGGTCAAAGCTAACTACTGTACAGCTCTCGAAATGATTTAAAGTCGTAGTTGGTGAGTTATAATTATGTTTATCTAATGTGTACAGTGCTTTCGACGGCATGCATGTATTAGTTTAATTTTGGTTAGATATGGGATGAAGTAATGCGAATCAGGGGCGGGGACAGGAATATCAATTCTAATCTTCTACTATAACCATTAGAATTGTAGTACTTTAAAACTTCAAAAAAACAAAACTATGTAATTATACATTAGTTGAGTCTCTTAGACTTAGAAAAATCCTGGTTCACTTGTGCGAATGCAGTGTACGTGTACACTCAGATAGCATATCGTAGCAACATTATTAGTCTGGGAAAAAATCATTAACGTAACAATTGTAGAGACGCGATAGTTAGCTAAGGGGCGGATATATAGGAGTAGAGTCTTACTCTTATGCCCCAAATATCCATAGAAATTATACTTCAAAAATTGAAAATAAAAGACAAATTTATGTAGATTTAGTAGGTTCAGCCTTACTCTTAGTAATTTTGGCTCGTACGGGGTTGCTAGCTACTTTCGTGTTTGTTTAGAATATAACAGATGTAATACATTTTTATTACTATATGTTTAATCAGTTGTAGATGCTATATATTTTTAATTTAAGTAGGCAGAGAATGAGAGAGAAAATATACAAGAGCGCGGCGGAGGCAACAGTGGCGTGAACCCCGATGGAGCGAGCTGCGTTGGAGCCGCGAGCATCACACGTAAGCTAGAGTACGTGCAGTTTTGCCTAGTTGGCAGCTGGCACTAGCTAGCTACTCCAGCTTCCAGCCGCCCGTCTCGGACTCGATCCGCGTAGGAGTCGATCGAGTCTTGTACAGGGACGTACGACCCCTTCGGGAGGGATACGGAACAAAACGGTCGTCGCGTAGCGCTAGTCGAGATCTAGGAACTTCCCGATCGATCGACCACACACAGCAGGTAGGTAGCCACGGTTTAACGTCGCCAGCCGCGGCAGCTAAGCCAAGCGTTGGATTCTCACGTTCACCGCGGTGCCAGGAGCAGTCAAAATCCCGCCCGCGCGTCGTAAGTAGTACAGTATTTCTTGAGAGACTTCACTTTGAGTACAAGCGCATGTCAGTATCTGAACATACGTGCAAACGCACTCCACCACGCACACACACTACACACACACACCCTATACGCATGCTAGACCTATCAACTATATAACACACGTGCTATGAGATACATAAAGCACAGTAGACAATGTTATCTGGGAGACCCTGAGCTGTCCGTTGGTTATGCAGCGCGCGTAGGATCGATATTGAATCGAGAGAAACGGCACCGGCGCGCTGCCCCGCGTGGGCGGCTGGCGCCAGCTTGCGTTTGGCCGCTTGCATGCGTTACGCGCCGACTGTGTGTTAAGTTGCTACACAGACCTTGACGCGCATATGTACGTCGCGCCGTGGACTTCCGTTACATCTCCGATCGGACTGCGGGCCGGGCGCGCGTCAAAACCGATCAGTCGGTGGAGTAAAAACAACGATTAACGGCTGCGACTAGCTAGCTAGTCCCATCTGATTACGCTACTTCGTCGTCGATCAATATCACTGGCACACATATGCATGGTCCACTGTCATTCTGTTATGTACGTACACCGATAAAGTCAACAAATGCGGCGGGTAATAAGTCCACAAAGGCCACTAGTGGTTACAAAAGAGGCTCAGTAGCATATGAGGTTCCTGGTTTTGACTCCCGTGAGCGAATTTTCAGGATTTAACGGCGTTTGCTTTCAATGGTACGGCGACGTACCCCGTCGACATTGCGCAAGCCGCCCACTGTGGTGACTTCGTCAATTCTCTTCGGAGATTGCCGCCCAGTCTTCGAAGATGTCATACGGTTGAGGTTTGCGGGCCGTGCGTTATAAGGGTGAGTGCGCGTGCGTTGTGAGTGTTGCGTTGTACTGTGTAATTCTAAAAAAAAAAAGTCCACAAGGCCGCGATTGCTTAATTAGCTTTCACATTGGTCTGAGCTAGCCGTCTTCTCTTGGGGGGGGGGGGTTACAAACAAATGAACGAGTAATATGCTTCTAGACTCATCTAGTTCAACAGTTTTTTCTTCTATGTCCCCTTTGAAATTCATGACCCTACGCAAATGATCTAGGGTCTTGTTTTAAAACTGATTACTCACTTGATTATTTAGTGAGATAAATGTAATAATATTTTTAGAAATAAACTTAATAATAATTCAGAACATATAGTCTAACTAATACAATAAAGATAGCTTTTTTAAAAATATTTTTTAGAAGCGTGTAGCAAATAATCTAGTATAATTTCTATAATGAAGTTTGCTTTTTTTTCTTAAAAAAAAAAGGAACCAGTGGTCAGAGTTTTCACCTACCACTTTAGTTTGGCGTTTAGGAGGCAAGGGGACGCCTAGGCCAACTTCACACGCATTATATATGTGTTTGATTATATAGTTGCGCTATTTAATTTGTTTCACTACTTCTAAAAAAAAAAAGAACAAACTATATTCAGCAAGACGAGACAACAAAAAAACCCAAATGGAACACTAGCGACGCTGGTACGTACGCATCATGAATCACCGCCCAAATTGCATAAACCAAAGTTTAACTAGAGCTATCACAGCACAATTTCGTTAAGCAACATCGCTGGAGCTGAGAGTACTGTAGTATGCAAATTGACTATTGCCAACGGGGCAAGGCACCAAAACCGGTCCACTAAATTCTACCCTCTTTTACTAAATTATAAGTATATATTTTTTATTACAATATTCAATGTAGTATTTTGATTATTAATTCATTTTATATTATATCATTAGGATGTATAAATTTATATAGATCACATGAAAACATTTTAAAATACGAATAATCAGGGCGTCCAGTCAAATCGGGTTCCCATATAAAATATTAAAATGGGGCCCTAGTACCTAGTAATTTTTTATAGTAAAATTAAAAACGGGCGTGGCGATCAGCCGATCATCAGCGATGAAGTAGAAGCGGAGGCCGGAGGGATTGGGAGAGGAGACGAAGCGGCTGCGGTGTCGGAGCTTTGGCGATACGCGACGACGCTGACGCCTGGATGGGAGTACGATGGAAGATGGATCGGTTCACCTTCTGCAGCGTTTTGGGCCTTGTTTTACTACTATTTGGACTGCAAATTAACAAAATTAAAGCCTCTAATATTATTATATATGGACATACTTAATATTTTAGGGGCCCTTAAAATTTGGGGCCCTGTTCGAGTCGCACAGCCCGCACAGGTCCAAGGACACCCTTGCGAATAATAATATAACATACACAATACTTGATGTAGATTTTTGGCTTGCTAGCGTAATTATTAGTTAAAAGTTACCAAGTTTGGTTTTTCTAAAGATAAGGTTGTTGTTGTATAATTTGAGATGGAGTGAGTAGTATGAAGATGAAGATAAAGTTGAGGTACGAAAAAACAGAATGCCATTAGTATAAAATTAATTGAGTTTTCATTATTACAAACTTGAAAAATAATTTATTTGATATTTTAAAGCGACTTTCGTATATATAGCTTTCGTACCAAACACACCGTTTAGCAGTTGAAAACATGCTAATAAAAATTGAGGTAAGGACTAGTAGTATACTACTATGTTAATTAAAGAGAAAAAAGAACATGGTCTTAACGAGAGGGTATAATAAACAGGTGAAGAAAATGAGAAGGGAATTTCAGTATCTCTCATCTCGCCTCCAGTGGCAGCAAAAACAACTGGCAACGGGAAAAACAATGCCGAGAAAAACGTTACTACCATGTGCCAGTTGGCCGTTGGCAGTTGCTTCCGCCGCGCGGGCGTCTCGGACTGGATCCACGTAGGCAACGGCGTCGTGTAGTGGTCGTAGCAAGTCTAGAAACTTCCGCGCGCGCAGGCGCAGCACAGGCGCAGCCAAATGGTTGTGTTTTACCGCGGGGCCAGGCGCAGTCAAATCCCCCGCGTAGACGTAGACGTAGACGTATATTGGAGTACACTCCCTGAGCTGTCTGCGGTATCAGCGTATATACGATCGAGTAAACGGCGCCACACGGCGCGTGCCTGCGTACGTGGGCGGCGGCGGCGGCTGGGCACCAGCTAACGTCCTCTTCCAGCTTGGCGTTGGCCGACCTCGATCCCTGTTCACTTGTTGCTAATGGCTAAGAGCAAGGTCTAATAGTACAGCCACTACCAGCTCCAATTCATCTTATAGCCAATCTAATAGCTAATTCATACAATAGTTGTTTACTATACTATTATATATGGCCCCACCTGTCATAACACGACATGTGTCTTGGAGTCCGTGCTGCAGCTGGCTACAGATCTGTAGCCGCATGCTCTTCTCTCATCGTTTATATCATTAAAATATGTTATAGCCGGCTAATAGCCTGCTATTGTCATGCTCTAATGACCACCATAAAGAGCAAGTTTAAAGTATAGCCCACTACTGGTCATCTATAGCCAATCTAATAGCCAATTGATTACAATAGTTGCTATTAATATATGTCCCACATATCATACAATATTGTGTTTTAGAGTCCGTGCTGCAGCTAGCTACAGATATGTAGCCCGCTACTTCTCTCTTCATTGTTTATCACTTAAAATATATTATAACTAGTTAATAGTATGCTATTGTACCTGCTCTAATACGTACCTACTTACGCGCATCGACTCTCACTAAAAACAACGATTAACGGCTGGACTAGGGCTAGTCCCCATCATTTACGCTACCAGTACGTACTTCACATCCACCGGTATTATACGTACGTACCATATGCATGCTCCATTCTACGTATATACTGCTGTATAATATACCCTCCGTATTTTAATGTATGATGCCGTTGACTTTTTAACCAACGTTTGACCACTCGTCTTATTCAAAATTTTTATACAATATAAAAATACTTATTCATTTTAAAGAACATTTGATGATAAATCAAGTCACAATAAAATAAATTATAATTCATAATTTTTTTTAATAAGACGAAAGGTCAAACGTTTGTTAAAAATCAACGGCGTCATAATTAAAATACGGAGGAGTACTCAAACAAATTAGGGTGAGCATCACAAAAGGACTGAAGTTTGGATCCAAACTTTGGATCTAAACACAGCCTTCATGGCTTTTCATGTCATGCTCCTGCATACTCGTCAATCGACCTCTCGCAGCAGCGTATACGCATTACGCATTTACTTCCTCCGTTCCTAAATATAAAAAATTTTGGTAGTATGTGACACATTTTAGTACAACAGGGGGAATACTACGAAGCGTAGCTATGCTGCCGTATGTGAAGGAGGGGAGAGCGCGCATGCAAGCTAGCCCAAGAGGTGAAGGGGTGAGAGGCATGTACTTGGAATATCTGCTCAAAAATATTTAATGTTTAAGATAAGATGGTGTTATACTTTTAAAATTTCCTATCATCAATAACTCATCAAATGCTTATTTGAAAATCAAAACAACTGGTACACGTATATTTCATATTTGCCTCGAAAAGTAATATTGTAATAACATAAACTTGTTACTCCACCCGTCCCATGGGATTATGCTATTTCTTCATACAAATTGAGACACCAAAAGGATAAGTAAAGAAAAAGATTGTGGGAAAATAGACTAGTACGTATAATAGTATAATAAAAGTTGAGCCTATATCCAAATTTCTAGCCATAAAATTATTTTTTATTTTTTGACCGATGGTGTAGTACAAAAGTTGGTAGGTAATTGCTGAAATACCTTTATCACAAAATAATTTACTTAATGTTTCTGTGATAAACAAGATTTGTGCGATGCTTTACTTATATCCATGCTACAACTAGTGAATGGACATGTTAATTATATAGTTGAGCCATTATGTGTTGAGTTTAAGCATGTTGTTCACATTGCTAGCGAGAATGAAAGCTTAAATTACTATCTTTTTTAAATACTTGAGGCTATATTCAATTCGATTATCTTTGTCTACTTAACTGTTTAGAGAAGAAATTATTTGCTAGATCTGAATTGCCATGTCCTTCTGATGTGATTTTGCATATTATTGGCAATTATAATAGTAAAGCAGAAAATAATGTGCATCGAGTATATATTTGTTCGAATTTAACTATACCTCCTTTTCATGATGAATATATTGTCTAGAGAACCACATGCATATAAATAATTCTCTATCTAGTTTCTCTAGTTGTTTAAATGAGCTACAGGTTGGTTTGCAAGAAGGGGGGTGCTGTGGTTTTCCAAGTGGCAAAATTTCAGAATCCAACCATATGGCAATCAAGAAATGTTCCTCACCTGATGTTGTGATAGATAAAGATAAGTTCAGTAGGCTTAATGACAAGGTGAAACCGAGGACGGTTTCCAAACAAAAAGATGAGTATGACAAGGACACAACTAGCTCAGATATGACCATGACTACTATATGTATTCATCAACCAAAAGTGTATATGTTCTATATTAGATTTACTTGTTATATATTTGAACAAATATTGCTACACAATAAGTTTAGTGTGTTTTCTTTTGCAGAGGTACTTGCATAGGCGAAAGAAATGAGATCGAGCGTAAGAAATGCATGGATAAATCAAAGAAGTTGATTGGGGACCAAATCAATACCTTCTCCAAGTCCATTCAAACCTCACCACATCACTTTTGGTCCATAGATGATAAGAGATAAAGTTCTACATATTTTGGATTCGGATTTGGGCCTCTGGACAGCATTAACTTCAAACGGAGCTAACCGCTGATCTAAAAAGAATCTCGGGGATCATGAGTACTTGTTGGAAAGCCTATGGAGTCTACTTTAAGATGGTTTTGGTCCCACGTCAAAATTCGCACCAAGCTGTCGGGAATCAGCAAAACAAGCCACGTACCTCTTCCAGTCCGAATTTGATTTGGGTCTTGGGCCTCATAACAATGTCGTGGGTTAAGCCCAGGGGGTGTGCGCCATAGGGCAATCTTAGGACGTCCCAAATCATATTTTTATAATAGTCATCATAGTTTTAGAGTCAGGTTTTGCTTAGATTATTTCTGCCATTGCAGTTTCTCCAACCCGATTTGACCGGGACGCCCCTGATTATTCGTATTTTAAAATGTTTTCATGTGATATATACTAAATTTATACATCCTGATGATACAATATAAAATGAATTAATAATCAAAATATACCATTGAATATCGTATAAAAAAATATATACTTATAATTTAGTAAAGAGGAGTAGAATTTTAGATGGACCGGTTTTGGTGCCTTGGCCCCGTTGGCAATAGTCAATTTGCATACTACAGTACTCTCCAGTCTCCAGCGATGTTGCTTAACGAAATTGTGCTGTGATAGCTCTAGTTAAACTTTGGTTTATGCAATTTGGGCGGTGACTTGCATGATGCGTACGTACCACGTCGCTAGTGTTCCCATTTGGGTTTTTGTTGTCTTCGTCTTGCTGAATATAGTTGTTCTTTTTTTTAGAAGTAGTGAAACAAATTAAATTGCACAACTATATAATCAAACACATATATAATGCGTGTGAAGTTGCCTAGGCGTCCTGCTCCTAAACGCAAACTAAAGTGGTAGGTGAAAACTCTGACCACGGTTTCTTTTTTTTTTTAAGAAAAAAAAGCAAACTTCATTATAGAAATTAATACTAGATTATTTGCTACACGCTTCTAAAAAATATTTTTTAAAAAAGCTATCTTGTACTCCCTCCGTCCCAAAAAAAAGGTAAACCCTGGGTTTCCGTTTCCAACTTTGACTGTCCGTCTTATATGAAATCTTTTTATAATTCGTATTTTCATTATTGTTAGATGATAAAATATGATTAATATTCTATGCATGACTTGTCTTTTTAATTTTTTTCATAATTTTTTCAAATAAGACGGACGGTCAAATGTTGGGCACGGAAACCAGGGTTTGTCTTTTTTTTTTGGGACGGATGGAGTATTGTATTAGTTAGACTATATGTTCTGAATTATTTATTAAGTTTATTTCTAAAAATATTTATTACATTTATCTCACTAAAATAATCAAGTGAGTAATCAGTTTTAAATCACAGACCCTAGATCATTTGCGTAGGGTCATGAATTTCAAAGGGGACACAGAAGAAAAAACTGTTGAACTAGATGAGTCTAGAAGCATATTATTACTCATTAATTTGTTTGTTAACCCCTCCAGAGAAGACGGCTAGCTCAGACCTGGTGAGAAGCTAATTAAGCAATCGGCGGCCTTGTGGACTTATTACCGGCCCGGCAATTTGTTGACTTTATCGTGTACAGAATGTACAGTGGACCATGCATATGGTACCGTAATATTGATCGATGACGAAGTAGCGTAATCGATGGGGACTAGCTAGCTTGTCCAGCCGTTAATCGGTTGTTTTTACTCCAACCGATCGATCGATCGATCGGTTTTGACCCGCGCGCCCGGCCCGGCCAGTCGATCGAGATGTACGTGGAGAGTCCCACGGCGCGTACGTACGCTACGTACGCTATCGTCCGCGCGTCAACGTCGGTGTAGCAACGTACGCATGCATGCGGCCAAACGCCAAGCTGGGCCACCGCCCACGCAGGCAAAACGCCGTGCCGTTTAATAGGATAGCCGACTACTATCTCCAAATCCATCTTATATAATAGTTACTTACTATACAATTAATATTTGGTCCTACCTACAATACACATAGTACGCTTAAAGTCCGTGCTGCAGCTGGCTATAGATCTGTATCCCGCTGTTCTCCTCTCTTTATTATCTCTTTATATATTATAGATGGATTATAGTCTGCTATCTGTACCTGCTCTCAGTGTCTCCAAATACGTGTACTACTAGTACGCGGACTACGCGGGGGCGCGGATTTGACTGCGGCTGGCCCCGGTGAAGGTGAGAAACATCTATCTATCGCCGTCGATATCCAACGCTTGGCTAGCTAGCTGCGACGTTAACCGTGGCCACCTACCCTGAATGCTTCTCCTCGAACGTCCGAAGCAAGTTGAAAAATCGGACAGTATCTTCTGACACATATACACATCTCCAACCATATAACATGCACCTTTAACGATATTTAAAACGAATTTTCTCTTAAATTATTTATCTAATGTACAATCCGATCACACCGTTGTATTCGTTGTAATTAAATCTTTACAACAAGATGTCGCATGATTATATTTCGATAAAAATAATCATATGTTTCAATCCATTAACACTTTTTTGTTTCATACGTGATAGAGACATGTTTCAATATGTGTCTTCAGCGTGTTTCACAAAATTCACAAAATAACTGTTACTACTCTCTCTCCTCTCTCTCTCCACCACATGCATGATGCATGCATTTTAGCTAGTTTCAAAACGATTTTTCTCTTAAACTAATTATTCAATCTACGATTCGATCACACCGTTGTATTCTTTGTAATTAAATATTTACAAAACATATCACATGATTATATTTTGATGAAAGAAAAACATATGTTTCAATCCATTAACATTGGTTGTTTCATTTGTGATAGCGATATGTTTCAACGTGTATCTTCATCATGTTTTATAATTTTTTTAAATGTTTCAGTTGCTGATTTTTTGTTTCACCCTATATAACTTGATGTTTCACTCGTTAGTTAACTGGAACATTTAACTGACTGATTTTTTTTTACATGCTGCATACATAGGTGGTGTAATGACGTGTAAACAGTTGGGCGCCCGATATTTGGTGGAATATCGGACGTCCGACGCAGAGTCGTCTCCCTACCTGCTGTGTGTTGGTCGATCGATCGGCGCGCGCGGAAGTTTCTAGATCTTGACTAGCGCTACGCGACGCCGTTTTGTTCCGTATCCCTCCCGAAGGTACGTACGTACGTCGTCGTCCAGGTACAGAGTCGATCGACTCCTACGCGGATCGAGTCCGAGACGGGCGGCTGGAAGCTAGCTAGCTAGTGCCAGCTGCCAACTGGCAAAACTGGCACGTACTCTAGCTTACGTGTGATGCTCGCGGCTCCAACGCAGCTGGCTCCATCGGGGTCACGCCACTGTTGCCTCCGCCGCGCTCTTGGATATTTTTCTCTCTCATTCTCTGCCTACTTAAACTAAAATATATAGCAATCTACACTGATTAAACATATAGTAATAAAATGTATTACATCTGTTATATTCTAAAACACGAAAGTAGCTAGCTAACCCCGTGACGGAGCCAAAATGTACTCAAGAGTAAGGCTGAACTACTATAATCTACATAAATTTGTCTTTTATTTTTCAATTTTTGAAGTATAATTTCTATGGATATTTGGGCATAAGAGTAAGACTCTACTCCTATATATCCGCCCCTTAGCTAACTATCGCGTCTCTACAACTGTTACGTTAATGATTTTTTTCCCCAAGACTAATAATGTTGCTACGATATGCTATACTGAGTGTACACGTACACTGCATTCGCACAAGTGGAACCAGGATTTTTCTAAGTCTAAGACTCAACTAATGTATAATTTACATAGTTTTGTTTTTTGAAGTTTTAAAGTACTACAATTCTAATGGATTAAAGTAGAAGATTAGAATTGTTATTCCTGTCTCCGCTCCTGATTCGCATTACTTCATCACCCATATCTAACCAAAATTAAACTAATCATGCATGCCGTCGAAGCACTGTACACATTTAGATAAACATAATTTATAACTCACCAACTACGACTTTAAATCATTTGGAGAGCTATACAGTAGTTAGCTTTGACCTCTTCAATTATTTTGTTGAGAAAAGGGGAAAAAAAAGGAGATCGAAGCTGTGACGGACAGCGCGATAATTTGCATAAATTGTGTGCATGCTGTGCGCTTTTGGTTGAGTTGCTCCATCCCACGAACGACTGTACTTCGGTTCGGTCCAACCAAATCTGTTCTTATGTCTTCTCCTCCTCCACAGCTATTGTAAACCACCAATCTCGGCCGGCCTCCTTGTATTGTCAACCCCAAATTAAAATTAGTCAATCGATCAGTAACCCGGCCAATCCCAACCACAACGAAGTGATTAATTTATTATATATCTTCCTTTAGTACTCCATCCAGCCACTATCATAAGAAAAAGGAGTTATATATATGATATGCTATGGTTAGGAAAAAAGCTTTGCTAGATCCAAATCAAAGTTAACTAAAAGTTATAAAGGAGTAATGTTTTTTTGGCGAGAAATTTTAATAAGGTTTGGTTACAAGACAGTGGGAACATGCTTTTGCGACCAACCACATGAAAAAAAAAAAAGTGGTCAAACGTTGGTTAAAAAGTCAACGGCGTCATACATTAAAATACGGAGGGAGTATTTTTTAACGAGTAATTTTTTCATCTTCAGCTTTGCTAATTTATCAATCGACTGATTTTTTTTTTAATCGTCCGTCACCTATGTACTTTCCCAAGGTGTCAAGCAGAGCTGCACAAGTTGTACACTAAATTTGATATAGAAAAGTGTAACATTAAAACAGATGAATTGCAACTTCTATTTTTCTTTTTTTATTGATTGATGAATGAATCTAGACACATTTTTATATATGCTTATATAATCATAGAAAATTTTCTCTATTAGCAAGAATAAATCAGCAAGTGCAATTTTTTTGTATAGGTTAGAATATTTTTTTGTTTCAAAAAGAAGAAAAAATATATATGAAATATTTGGATATATATTGATCTAGGCCATGTTCGACAGCCTGTTACAATCCTACTACCATGCAACGCTTTATGGCTAGTCCATTCGCAGTAGCAAGTAAGCGGCAGCGGGTCTATCAAGCAGCGTTGTACTAGTAACACATAGCCAAGCACTACGTACCTTACTGTTGATTATTGACAAGGTGATTGATAATATTCGCTCCATTTCAAAATGCAGGATATATACTATAAAAAACGATTTTGTCATAGCATTACCCTTTTTATTTTTTTCAAGCGGATTAAAAATAGTGCTGCCAGTAAAAATCATGTTTGTTTTTACTAGCGGATGACCTTAAGTGCCCGCTAGAGAAAATCGACTTTCACTGGCCGATGCTTAAGACGTTCGTCAGTGAAAATCAAATTTAGAAAAACATATATTTTTACCTAAATTTTTCATATAAAGTCAGATGAAAATAAAATTTGTACCAAACTTGTTAATTAATCTCAATTTGATCTACAACTTTTTAGTTGAAAACTTTTCCATTTGAGATCATGTAGGGTTCAAAATATTCGTTATAGGATTCAAGATCTATTTTACAAAATTTCAGATATATGATTCAAATAACCTCCTATGGACATATGATCTGTGTTAAAGTTGTAAAAAAGTAGTTCATGACTTTTTTTTAATTCGAAATCATTTAGAGAGGAAAAAATGAATTTTAAGTTTTGAACAATGAAAATCAAAACAATAGCATTCTGACTATAGATAATAAGTACTTCATAGTAAGATGGTAATGCAATACATGTGTGGAGAGAGAGGTCTTTGCGTTCGAATCCTATACAAATCACATAGTTGTGAATTTAATCTAAAAAATTGCCTAAATTGTCAATTAGGATGCATAGTTGTGTTACAGATGCCCTGTAAAAAAATCAAAATTTTTTTTTATTTTATTTCCGATTTTCGTTGGTAGCTGCATTTATGTCGCCCGCCAGCAAAAATTGATATTCATTGGCGATAGGATGCCGCCAGCGAAGATAGTTGATTTTCACTTACCTTTAGTTGCTGACGAAATGTCTGTCCGCTAGGAAAAATATGTTTTAGCCATCAAGGAAAAATGTATTTTTATAGCGATATTTTGTTTGGTTAGGATAACACTTTAACGAAGGATTACTCTATTATAATATAAGTTTTGAAAATCAATTTTGATGTTATTATATTCATATTCAAAAGTAATTTAATATGATTAAAATTTTGTACTTCCTCCATTCTAAAATATAAGGCACAATCACCGTTAACCCAATGACTAAGAAACAATTATTATCACCTTTTTGTTTGAATCATCCCAACTAATACAATACATGCACCCAATAGAATTAAATATCTTGATTTAAAAAGTAATAATTTAGAAGAGAGAATGTGCTATTAATTGTCATGCATGCATGCACGCCTTATATTATGAAACATCTTTTTAAAAAAATTAGTTATGCCATATATTTTGGAATGGAGGGAGTACAACATAAGCAATTGTTGATCAAACCTTTATCCTATCAAAAACAAATTCAGCAATATATTTTAAAAGAGTAAATTTCACAAAACTACAGATACTATAACCAAACTATCACAAAACTACAGATTTAAGGAGTTGTATCACAAAACTACACATTTAGCACTAAATTTATCACAAAATTACACATTTAAGATGAAGTTTCAAAAAACTACACGTTTAGTAACTAAATTATCATAAAACTACATGTTTAGAACCAATTTAATCACAAAGTAATAATGTTTATAGCTCCACCATAACAATGGTGCTAGGGATTTAAACTCCAAAAGTTGTAGTTTTGTGATAAGTTCAATATTAAATATGTATTTTTGTGATACTTAACCTAAAATCTGCAGTTTCGTGATAAATTTGGTGCTAAATGTGTAGTTTTGTGATATAACTCCTTAAATCTGTAGTTTTGTGATAATTTAGTCAAAATACCTATAATTTTGTGAAATTTACTCATTTTAAAATGGACGGAATACCTCCGTTCCAAAAGATCTGTAATTCTAGGAGTCGAAGCACAAATTAAGAGAAAAGTAAAATAATGTATATGTCCCTCGTTAAAAGATGGGTGGATGAAAGTGAGATGGGTAAGATGTGAAAAGAATTGAATAAGAGGTGACCGATGACACAACTACTAGTATAGAATTATACTCCTATGGAGGGAGTACTTATTTTGGGATGAGTTTAAATCCTAAATTTGTACTTCCTCCGTTTCATAATGTAAGTCATTCTAGCATTTCTCATATTCATATAGTTGTTAATGAATATATATGTATTTATATGTCTAGATTCATTAACAACTATATGAATGTGGGAAATGCTAGAATGACTTACATTGTGAAACGGATGGAGTAATTATTTTGGGACCAATTGAAACCTAATTCTTTTATTACTTAAAAATCAGTCAACTGAACAACTCTTTTGATTTGGCTGGGGTTTCAGAATTGAACTTTCACACTGTTAAGCTTGTGGTGTGGTGGTGGGCCGGGAGCGTCGTGTGCATGGGCAAGATATGATCGATGAAAAAAGGGTTTAGCAAAGGCGAAGGTAATTAAGCACCTGGAGAGAATAATGCTCCCCGCTAAGCCAACCTTTGGCGTAACAGTAGAGGGCTAAAAGAGGCATGCACGAGGATGTCAGGACGCGTTTGTCTGTTGGTCGCCCGCTGCCGTCGTCGTGCATGCAAAGTTGCGAACGCCCCGCGAAAGCGAAAGAAAAGGCGCATCCTTGCATCTACTCTCTCTCTCTACTATACGTAGAATAGCAATGATAATAATACATCCATCTGCATCTGCTTATTGTATAGAGCTTTATAGTCTATCTCTCAGTTCACTCATATAGTAGTTAA
Organism: Oryza longistaminata; assembly: GCA_009805545.1. NCBI lineage: Eukaryota > Viridiplantae > Streptophyta > Magnoliopsida > Poales > Poaceae > Oryza > Oryza longistaminata. The sequence continues at coordinate 20,425,938 of CM020179.1, read as the reverse complement.
CTCTTCACTATAAATATATGGTCCACCTAACTGTCTTATAGGTTTTCTTGGTTCCTGTGTCTAAGTCGGCTGTAAACTTACAGCCCGCTTCTCATCGTTCTCCTCTCCTCTCTCATCTATCTCAGTATTCAGCCTTCTTGTAGCACTCTATTATACTTAGGCCCTGTTTAGTTCACACTAAACTTCCCCCAACTCCCAACTTTCAACATACATAAACTTTCAACTTCTTTTCCAAACTACCAATTTTCCCCAAACTTCGCTCTAATTTCAGGAAATAAACACAGCCCTGCTCCAATGGATGGTTGGATGGATGCAGCTGGTCTAGTGCGATGCCCAAGAAATTAAAGAAGCTAGCATGGCCATGGCCATGCATGCTGCGCTCATTTACGTATGGGGAGAGGGAAATGCAGACTGGACTACCACGTAGGACCAAAACCACTTTGGTTTGAGTTTTGTGGGGGTGGGGGGGAGGTAATTCATCTGGTATTAATAATTGAGAGTGAAAGATGTCTGCTTTCGGGTTTATGGGGTAATTCGGTCGACCGGAATAGTTAGGGGGTAATTCGTACTTTTTCTATTTTAAATAATTTGTCAAATAACACTTGATGACTATATAATGCTAATTTAAAGCTACATATATAAAATAATTGAAAACAATTGTGTATTTTTAAGTAGATATGATTTAATTTAATATGTCTGAGATTAAGATTCTCATTTTTTTTGAATTTTTAGAACTATTTGATAATTGGGCAACATAAATGTAAAAAATAATTATGAAAAATATTTCAAGCCAGTGATCTTGCTATAAAACAACTATTTAGTCCATCATGAGATTTATGGTCATATATGTATGCTTTTCTCTTTGTCAAATAGTTTTGATAACAAATGAACAATCAAGTAACATACGTAATGAACTACTCATGATATATTTTCTTATAGTTGAGGAATTCCAACATATCAGGCATAATTTGATGAATGTATGTCATGCACTCTATTGATGTGATAATGAAGTATACTTCAATCAATTAGTTATTATAAATAAGTTTGAGAAAATATATTCATTCTCCAAATTAATTAGTAAAGGTGTCTTATGTGATTATGAAGAATAGGCTTTGAAAAACACGAGACATAAAATTATAGATATTTGTCGAAATATAACCAACAATATGGTCCTTTAGAGATTTTATCATGGTGGAATTTAAAAAAAACACTTTATTCAGGTTTTAAAAAAAATCACATATAGTACAGATGGATATGAAACAACTCCATTATTCCATTATTGTTTTATTATCGTGACACGTGTTGTTCTCATAAATTCATGTCATTATCATAAATTCAAGGCTGTATGGTTTCAGATAATAACTAAAACATGTTTAAAATAGAGTGAAGATCTATTTTGAAAATATAATCTACATATAAACATTTATAATAAAAAAATTAAGCAACATTAAATAAGTGCCCGCGCATATGCGCGGCTACCTCCCTAGTTTACATAAATTGTAAATATAGGGTGGCATGGTTCCAACAAACCCTTAAATTTAGGTAGGCAGAGAATGAGAGAGAAAAATATCCAGGTCAGCGGAGGCAACAGTGGCGCGACGCGCGACACCGATATGGAGCGAGCTGCGTTGGAGGCGCGAGCATCACACGTAGAGTACGTACGTGCAAGTTTTGATTTGCCAGTTGGCAGCTGGCACTAGCTTCCACAGCCGCATTTTCTCATAAATTGAGAAGTGTACAGTCTCGAGTAATTTTAGTTTAGAATTTATGTGCTGCAGGGGTAATCAGAAGAAAATTATAACCAGCATTCAAAACACATTAAATAAGTTCAATTTTTATTTTACGTGCATTACAAAGGATATTCGTAATAAAATTTTTCGTGCATTAAAAAGGTGCACGGGCATGTGCGCGGGCTACCTTCCTAGTTATTATATACTAAAAGTCCATTAAACTTCCTAGAAACGCTCTTAAGCCGCCATGTGGCGCTCCTACAAATACTCTTAGACCGTCACATGGCACTGTTTAATCTCACCGTCGATTTTCATTTAAATTGATGGACCCGATATTGTAGACCATTAGATTAGATGTGTTTTTTTTAAAAAAGTAGTAATTTCACATCTATACTGTGGGCCTGACAAAGAAACAAAACGTTCCGTAAGTAATCCGTGTACGTACATACGTACATACATCTTATCTCCCTGTTCACCGGAATAAAGGAAAACATGTCCGACTTAGAAAAAAGCGATTAATAAGTAAAAAAACATAATTAAAGTAGGTACGTAGTGCCACTGAAAAAAATCGATGCTCCATAAAATATGATATTTTACTATTTTAAAATAAAATATATTACTCTATAAACTTATACATAGTTAAACTAGATCTTTTACAATATAAAAATAAAATATACTATCAATGATGTTTAAACATCCTATCTATAAATTATTTTAAAATCATATATCTAATTTGTGATCCAGTCAAATCTTCTAATTAAATAAACTGTTGATGTCTATGTTCATAAATACATCATAACACACATGAGATCGACATATAATAAATAATGCTATAATATTATTTGAAAAAAATAACGAATTACCCCTTGAACTATTACGGTAGACAGAATTACCCCTATAAACCCGAAAACCAGACATCTTTCACCCTCAACTATTAATACTGGACGAATTACCCCCCCTCCCCCGACTCAACGCGGAGTGGTTTTGGTCCTACGTGGCGATTCAGTTAGCATTTCCTTAAAAAAATGGTGGAACCCATATATCATATATCTTCCTCACCCCTTCATCATCTCTCTCTATCTTCTCCCTTCACATCTATCAATCGGCAAGGCTAGGGGTGGCGAGCGGCGGAGGTGGCTCCTCCTCGGCTGTCTCGGCAGCCACATGCGCACTCCAGTGGAGGCCATCATCTCCATCATTTCTATTGCATATCGTCGTCACGTGACGAGAGTTGCAGCTGCCAAAGGCGAGCACCTGCGCTGGTCCTCAATGGCCAGGTTCGGCTATGCCCCCACCATCGAGAACTCGCCCAACAAATGCGGCCGCAGCTCTATCTACCATAGCGTGTCGTCCCACCACAGCTCTTAATCGATCCCCACCACCAATGCCTCTCTCCCGTAGCGTGTGGTTCTTGGACGTGTTCTTTGGTGCACATATAACCTCGATAGCTTCTGTTGTGTTTTTCTTGTAACTTTTCTTCTTCTTAATACATGTCGTTGACCTTATTTGGTCTTACCAGCAAAAAGAAAATACGTTTTTGGAAATCCTTCCGTTCAAATACATTTTGAGAAACACACATAAATATTGTTTATATTTTCAAATGGAGGGAGTAGAAATCAGAAACCCATGTTCTCACCAACTGCCTCTTAAGAGGTCTTGATGCACAAATCTTGTGATTGTAGATATAAGTAATTTAGATTTTTGTATTTTCTTTCTGTAAAGAAATGTCATTCTAGTCGATCGCTCTAGCTAGGCAGAGTTGGATCTTACAACACTAAGTGCATGTGCAATCGTTTGATTCTCACTCTTTAAATATCAAATAATTATAAAAAACACTAAAAGAATTCACAATGTTGACATAATAAACATATACCATTACGCAAAATCTTATGGCCAAAATGGCAAAATCAATCTATACAACAAAAAGAAAATCGTAAGTTTTTTAAAACCTTTGATAGGATAAATCAATTATTAGTCATGTATGTATATAAGGGTATTTTCGGTGTTTTTAGAATGACCTAGCCCTATGATATATTGTAGAACAAATGATGAAGTCGTCGGTATATTATAAAATAAATAATATTAATGATAAATTGTTGAACTGAGACGAAATCAATGGTACTTGAGTAGATTTTCTCTTACAAGTAATATTAAAAAGATTTGTGATGTATACTAGCTGGCTAGATACGTATACAGTGTGCCACACTAGTATTGATTTTTATTATCTTAGATCAAAATTATTATCAGTTGCTAAGTGCTTAGTACTACTCCACTAGCTACTGCCTAAGATGTGAAAGGGGAAAAAAAAGGGCAAAGGCTGCGTACAATGTGTTCCCACATGTTCTTTGCGGTACGCACACCTTCTACAAGCACAATGAAAATTGTCTTTCTCCTCTACCGATGCCTTTGTCCCTGTTGACATCATATCCATGTACTAGTAGGGTCTAACTAAATCTATGATCAAGATCTTTGGATTAAGAAATAAACCTAATAAGATCGTGGAACAAATGGTAATATTCTAGCCGTTTTAGAAGCTTAGGTTTGGATAGGGATTATCTTGGTCGGTTTACTGTGTTGATTACGTATACCATTTTTTCAGTTCTGATTCCTACGTACTACTTTTTCCGTCCCAAAATATAAAAGATTTTAGACAGACGAAACACTTTCTAGAAAGAGTACTATGAATCTGGATAAGTAAGTGTCTCATTCGCCTAAAATCCCTTATATTTTAAGACAAAGGGAGTAGTAGACACATACTCACCCTTTTTTTCTTTTTTTTTTTGCCAATTCTTGCATTAAAATTTTGCAAAAGGAAATTACACTCTAGAGTACTTTTCCCCCTCCAACCACACTCAACCAATTTTTCGTTCCTCTTATCCCAAACCGCCGATGAATCCCTAATAATTTATCAATTAAATTCCACAATTGCTTTTTTTGGAGGGAGTAAAATATTTAAAATCATTTAGATGACTTAATAACTTGTACCATCTTAATTAAATTAAATTTGTCTAAAAATAAATATCATATTACTATTTCTGACTTTTATTATTCTAGTACTAATATAGTGTGTTTATAACATAGAACCTCATTGCTAACAGCATGTGTAACATACTTTGGGAACAATCTTAAACTGATCCATCTGTTCTAATGAATATATATTATATATATACTTACCCGCGAGTGAGAAGTGACTTAGCTAGGAGCAATATTTTCTAGAGCTGGGGATGAGCGTGTTGAGTATTCTCTCCATCCTAAAATAAATATAGATGTGTAATTCACTCACTGTCTCGTTAAAACCAACCCAGTACTGAATGTGATACTCCCTCCGTTCAAGTTTGATCGTCATATTTTGGCTTGACACACAGACCAAGGACAGGAAACGCACTTATCATCTTTCTAATCTACTCATTATTGCACTTAGATCTTTCTAATCATAATGGCCCATGCATGCACGACGGAACCAATGATCTGTAGCCAACTGTGATTGCCATTAATTTTGCATGCATGCAATAAGCTTTTTTAGACTGCTCCCGAGACGTCCGAGCGCAACCTGATTAATTTCGCACGTGAATAGGAACGGCCAGCGCATCGGACGAGATGGAACGGCTGCCGACTGCAAATGTGACGATCAAAATTGAAAATACAATTTTTTGAAATATGACGATCAAACTTGGACGGAGGGAGTATATCTTAATATGACGAATCTGATATACTACCTAGCATATAGTTCTAGATTTTTTTTTAACGGAAGTACTAGGATTTTGAAACAGAGAAAGCAGTAGGAGTACGTAATTAGTTGCGCTGTGGAACAGAAGGGTGCAGTGCCCAAGGGCTGTGCCCTGCAATCTCTCGATCGATCTACCTGATCAACGATCATGGGAGCATGATGGGGGCAACAGCGTCTGGGAATTCAGGAGGAGACCAAAACCGCATCGAAACGGCTCCGATCGAAATGACAACGACAGTGTGGGGGCCCGCATGTCCTTTCCCTGTCCATGACATCATGCATGAGCGCTTTGGGCTGGGGCCCACCACCGGCGATTGAGATGAGCGAGAGCCGAGAGACTGCTTGCTGAATAAAAAGTCCATCGACACTAGCTAGCTATAAAGGTGCAGGATAAGAAAGCAAAGGCCATGCAAACTCCACTGGACATGCAAACAAAGACCATGAGTGAGTCTCAGTTGGTCATGCTTCTTGTGATACCTATCTGAATTCAGGTCTTTGAGACTTTTGACTCAATATAGATAGTTCTCAAAAAGAAAGAATCAATATAGATAATCACATTTATGGCTAATATGTTTTAGTTATAGATAATATAACTATCCACAATGAGACGTCTATCACGATTTTGTTATTTTTAAACATATGGATTTAGTCTCCTAAAAATATTTATAAGATATGATGTATCTGTGTTCATAGAGATGAATCTACTTATGTGCACATGTATTTGCGTTTGTGATGTGTTTTGGAAAACAAAAACATGACAGATTTTGCTTTAACCTACATATAAGTTATTAATAGTAGTTTTTTTTAATTACGTGTGAGTGCACACGCGAAAACCACACTCACGCCTACACACCCGTACACCATGGTCAGTAGTGTGGTGCAGCATTGTTGCTAACTAAAGAATTCTGCTAACTATTGTATCTGTCCTATTTTAACTGTAGTTGTGGGTTTACGTATCCAATGGTTGACCGTCCATCTTATTAGAAAAATTTATGAAAAAAATAAAAAATAATAATCACACATAAAGTATTATTCATGTTTTATCATCCATCAATAAAAATACTAATCATAATTTTTTTTCAAATAAGATGAAATGACAAACGTTAAATACAAACAGTACAAACTACAGTCCTTTCTAGGACAGAAGTAGTGCAAAACTATATGACTATTGACGTTGCCAAATGGTAACCTAGTATCATAAAACAATATAAATTTCTTAAAACAGTATCTTAAAATATCCTTTTAATTTGTACTCCCTCCGTTTCACAATGTAAGTCATTTTAGCATTTCCCACATCTATATAGATTTATTAACATCAATATGAATATGGGAAATGCTAGAATGACTTACATTGTGAAACGGAGGAAGTACTAGTTAATTTATTAGTTTGTACTCTCAAAATATTATCCCCAAATTGGATAATGGTTAAGGTTTAGGGTTAATGGCTAAGGTTTTAAAAGAATCTTATCCTAACAATAAAATATTTATGGTAGAAGGGAATAGATTTTGGATGCAATTCTGTCAAGATGCTAATCATAGCCTCAAGCTATACAGTTTAGCGGGAACCAAGGAGCAGCTTGCAGTTTAGCGGTTCAATTATTTACATGGGCTTTTAGCTCCGGCAGACAGTTGCCCTGGAAGTGGACTTCTGGAAGAGAATGGAAACCTTAAAAAACTGGTATAATTCAAGGTCATTTCTGTACCTTGGACCGTACATGGCAGATGACTCTAAAGATAAGCTACCGTGGACAAGGACGTGGCCTGCTTGTAAGTTGTAACTGGTGAGATCAAAATATGCTTACCTTTTTCCGCATGGATTTCTTGCCTTCCATGTTTGTGCTGCCAACTGCGAACATACGAACGCATGAGATCTAAAGATGGCGCATGCTGTGAACTGATCATTGCACATGACTTCCAGTAATCTTTAGATTTCTAAGATAAGCTATTTAACATCCAAAATGACAGTATATTAAAGCATGCAAACTTTGGAGAAAAGGAGGTACGATAAAAAATACAGCTACAACACTATCTAGATTCTAGCGCTTCTTGCTAGAAAATGCAATATGGACCGCATACACTGTTTATGCGCATATCAAACAAATCATAAACTTAGCAAAATTTGAGCCTTCGGGCAGGCGGGCTGACCATACTATAATCATGATTTCAACTTCTTCCTCGACACATTATCAAGGAAGGCCCAATCAGGATATGGGCATTCGTAGCTCCAATCAGGACCAGTATATCGCACACAGTGCAGCCACAATGCCTCCTCATCTGCATCATAACTGCCCAAAGAACAAAATATTACGAAGGCCTGAAGAATTCATATCCTCAAGTCCTAACTACAAACTTGATAACTGTAAGCACTCACCCTACTGGAGCAAGATTTGGGCAATTCGTACACATCTGATCGATGCTGAACTCCTCATCGGCTTCTGTATCTTTGTTTGTATCATTGTTCCCAAGGTCAGCACAACTGTCAGGATCTGAAGATGGCAATGAACAAGCTAGCGTGGTTGCTCTGTTGATTCTTGTTCCCTTTGACGAACGTGGAGAAAAATTCTCAGAAAGGTACACCTCGTCATTGGCTATTGGGTAACCAATGTGTTTTAGATGTACCCTTATCTACATTTGTCAAACAAAAAGCTGCATCAGAAATATAGATAAGTAACTGAAAAAAAAAAACCATAGGACAAGAGGGCATACTATTGGCACAAAGAATCAGCAGAAAAATCAGAGACATGCTATGGTGAACAGATGTCTGATAATTTGATTCTTTTGGAAGTAACGGATTGGGCATGAAGCATGTTATCAAAACAGGGACAAGGGAGCTATGACTAAATAAAGAGGCACTCAACAGTTTGCATGTCACCTGTGTGCACCTAAAATGCATTTTGCCAAGCTCTAGCAGGATTAAGATTTCCATTATGATTCAGATAGTACAGTAAGTTTAAAGGCCACTTGAACTTTTTCTATGTAGTAGGCTTTTAGATTCATTTTTTTTGGGAAATTTCCAGGTCGTTTCGATTGTTTGAAGTTTGAACGAGCAAATCAATGTTGATGTGTATAAGGTAAAGTGACCTGATGAGTCCGGCCAGTCACAGGTTTGCACAGGACAATGCTGTGGATTCCATCAGTACAGATCCTCTGAAACTTGGTGCAGGCTTGTTTTCCAATTGGAGTTTTACCATCACCATCACAAACCTGCATTTCATTTCAGTAATTGAACTCAGATATGTTCTTCAAACCAGAATTATATCCTACTGAGTACACTTGCTCTACCGAATTTCTGAAAATAGTTCATGCATAAATGAATGCATTGTTCAATCTACTTGTACGAGAAGAACTCTATAGGACCCATATCAACTATTTCTTTTGCTTATTATAATCAATTATCCCTTATTTCTTTGGTACAGATAGCCATATGCACTGTTACCATTAAAGAGCACACACCACATTACACTGTGCAATCCTACAATTGCTCAGCACCAGTATATCACATGCGGGATAAACCTATAATTGCTCAGGCAAATACATTGCGTGAGAAGAGATGTGCGAGGCAGTCAATAATTGCCGAAAGAGATGGCAATATCTTCAGTATATGTAGTTTCACACACAACAAAACATACCAACCACAAGCAGGATTACTAATTACATACCTCTGCAGTGCTCCTTCCTTCCCGTGCGTTGAAGTGCACATTTGCATTAACAGTTTGCTGAAAAAGAATTATTTCAGACAGATATTTGTGGGAAATCAGCAGTTATGTATGAAATTATGAAATCAAATACTAAATGAAATGCTTTTAGTTCACAAGAAAATTCCACGGAGTCGTTTCCTAGGTGGTAGATCCAAGCCTTCATTCTCACAACATGGGAAAAATAACAAAACCCTACGGGTGACTTCAGTATAAGAAATGGTCTACAAGCCTTCGTAGAGTATATTCAAGTTATTTTACATTGGCAAAATCTTCCGCTCTTGGATCCAGCAAATTTATTGACATGTTGAGCTGTTGACACCAAATACACGTACCTCACCATCAGGAAACACCCCAACAACCTTGGCCACATATTCTTTCTGCAGCAAACTAGCTTCGATCTGCAGTTATAGTATTCAATTAAGAAATAAGTGTGAAAAGATAAAAGTGTTAAAGTAACATACATAAGTTGAGTGCAGACAGCAGACACAAGGAATAAACAGGACAATAGAAAGGTGAATTCAAATTGACAATGTCACCTGTTGCCTGAAACTTTCAGCTTTGTCAGCATTTTTAGCAAATATAAGGAGACCTGAAACTAAGCGATCTAGCCGATGCACGGCTGTCAAAATAATAATGGTGGTTAAGGAATTTGAGTACAAATATAAATAAAGGTCAAAGTTCAATCATACAGGGAAGAGAATAAACAGGATAGTGAAAGGCACCAGCAATAATGGCACAATTGAGGCAAAGGATACGAAATAGGGGCACCAATCCATGTTCAGCTTGCAGAATACCGACAACAGTATTCTTGCGGTATTGACCACACGGATGAACCTACAGAAGAAAACACATCCATTTTTTGTAGTTAACAATAAGCGGCTTCAGTCAAATATAGCTGAACCAGATCAAGTTATAACTAAACCTTACAAACAATGGAATTAAAACTTGCATTTCCAAAGTTACTGAAATCTCAAAGGTGTTGTTGATCTTAATAGGCCAGAAACATCATTCAACCAAACTGTTCAGATTAACTGCTACCAGAATCAGATCTCACACTTAACAACAAATTTATGAATTCAAGAAGGAAAATCTTAGGTACTAATTTCATCTGGTAGAGAATCTTTTAATAACTTCAAAATCACATAATCCTATAGTAGATATGCGTGTACCTTGACAGTTTCCATTCTACAGATGTTGCGCACAGCTCAAACGATCCGTATCACATATTAACATATAACTTTCAGGGCACATGTTGGCTATGAACCTATAACTTTAGACTTGATAGTTGAATAGTCGATACAACCTTACACTTACAGAGTTCAGGTAACATATTTTGACTAATGGGTCTAAGTGACAAAAAAAATTCCGGAAGACTTAATATTAAGGATAAATTAAAGTGAAAACAGTTATGTTATAAAAAGGATGGCCCATGCATGTATATCTTTTTTATACATCACATAGTATTTGAAGGTTTCTGAACAAAATGATATGAACTCACTGGAACAGATGCAGGTTTGCAAACTGTAACAACATCAGCTTCATTTTGAAGGATTGTAATATCACCACCCAAAACTGGAGGTTCATGCCTGTCAGAGTGACAACCATGAAGAATTTGACAGTTAATTGTAATTGAAAGTATGCTTCTTCTTTTTTTACAAAGAATAAAGAGCTTCAGTAGTTAGAGAGCTAACGAAACCATGCAAGGAGAACGTCTACACCTAGCATGGGAAAATAAAAACTATAGACAACATTGGAGCTGACTCAGGAACCAATCAAGCTATTGTTTCTGTGCATTTTACAGTTCCCATCACCATAAAATTAAAACCCGATCTATTACTATCAACTTAGAAGCCAAAGTATCAGTAATAACTGCAAAAACTGATGAAGTAAGTGGAGAAATTATATAAGAGATGGTTGTAATTGGTTGAAATGAGGGAGTAGGTGGAAAGGTAGCCATATTTTGGGACGAAGGGAGTAATATTTTTGTCAAATGACCATCTCAATGTACCTTTGAAACTGATGAAGTTGACTCACCTGTGCAAGAAATGGCTTATCTTTTGTGATGATTGCACAACATATTCTGCGTGAACCATTTGGTCATCCACCTGAAGCCTCCCACACTTCACTGCATGAACCTAGAATTTTGTTTTTTTTTAAATCAATTCTAGATACATCATTGTAGATAATGCCAAAGAACCAAGAGAGCTTATCTAGTTCCAAACGTGCAAGGGTTGAATCATAAGATTAATTTGCAATTCTAAATGGCGGAATACATAAAACAGGAGGAACCACATTCAGATCCCAAGTTTTGTGTGTGTATTTCTACAGTTAGGACCCGATGACTCCATATGCAAAGGTAAATCATAATAAAGAAAAAGGAACTTATAGGACACATGGTAATATTCAAAAGAGATACTGGTGGCATACATAATATTCACGAGGCCGGCCCTTGAACTCATCGGTGAAGAGGTCAACAATGGTCTTCCCAGCCCATCTGTTTTTCACCTGCAAACCAAATGAAAAATAAACTACTCCCTCCGATCTTGAAAACATGTCGTCTTGGAACATTAATATCTTTTTGCGTATTTAGGTTGGATGCATGAGAAGCATATCTATAGAATTGTTTCAAAAAACTACTTTCATAAAATTAAAATATCTTCAGGCTATATAAACCAATGGTCAAAGGTGTATTTTAAAGACCATCTCCATGTCCAAAATGACATGTTTCCAAGACTAGAGGGTATGGATTTGGTTGAAGTAAAACTCGACAGGATCGCTTGGAGATAATAGAAACATAACCCAAATTGCCCCATAATGCAGAGTGACAGCTTTTGTATATTGCGCAGTGGTGTAGAGGAAAGGGAGAACTTGGAGGTGCCAATAAGTTACAGCTTGCAATTAAGTAGTAATATATTTGATGAAGCAGAAAAAAGATTAAGAAAAAATGTTAGGCCAAAACCCAGTAACATCTGATTCTATAGATTTTCAGTGCACAATATATTTATTCTCGAAACGACAATTTTCAGTAGACATTATAACTAATAACAAGCAGGAATCACCTGATCCAAGCAACTAAAAAAACCTATGTTCCCAACATAAATATGTAATAAAATGCAGGCAAAACCGAGGAGGTTGGTTACATGGGAGATGAACTCGAAGTAGTAGGGCCTCACGTAGCGCCGCCCTGCGAAGCAAAATGGGGGGGAATAACCAACCGCGTTAGTCCGGGGCCTCCGGGGAGGGGGTTTGGCTGGCAGAAAGAAAGGCGCGCGCGCTGGGGACGAGACGGAGGCAGGGGCTGCGGGTTGCTACTACCGTCGCGGAAGATGTAGTCCTGCCGCTCCGGCGGGTTCGCCGGCGTCTGCCACACGATCCCCCCCGGCGGGCGAGACACCCCTCGATCGGCTTGTGGCGGCGGAGGAGGGGGCGGCGGGGCGGCTGCTCAGCTCGGCGGTTCAGCGCCCGAGGAGAGGAAGGAGGATGAGCGGCGGTGGGAGGAGGAGAGGACGGCGGCGCGGCTGGGCCGACTGTGCAGCACCGATTCCCCGGGGAAGGGAATCGGTGGAGGATTTTAGGAAGGGTGTTGTTTCCGAGGGCGTATGACCGTAGGATCCACATCTAACGTTCGTGGGCTCCTGGCATTGTTGTGCTCGAATCGTTTCGGCCCATTTGCAGCGTTACTCACCTGCTTATCCGTATCACTTACTGGTAAATAGTAAATTATTTATGGGCGTAAATAACGTAAAATAAAAAATAAATTTAAAATTAAATTGTAAAATTTAAATTTTAGCTTTATAAGTGTAAGCATAAGCGGCTCTTGAAGTATTTGAAGAATTTAAGTTCACTGTAAGATCATGCATAGTGATTTAGACGGTACCCATCTATATAATCTTATCATTTTCCTGGCAATACGTTCGTATATTACAACGGACTTGTACCTATCTTCGAAGCTTTTAATGTTTTTTTTCTCAAAAAGAGCGTGCTACAATCAAGGGAGAGAGAACGGATGGACAACTCTCCTTTTTTTTTAAAAAAAATATTACACATTACAACGCAGACACTCACAACGCACGCGCACTCACCCCTATAAACATAGACACGCAAACCCTATCCCTATGAGTATCTACGTAGACTGAGCCGGCAAATCATTTGGGATTGACGAAGTCACCACAGGCGTCTCGCTGTCGACAGGTACGTCGCCTACCAATGAAAGCACAACACCGTGAATCCTGAAAAATTCAATCCCATGGGGAATCGAACCCAGGACTGCGTAGACTTCACATAGATAACTTTAAATTAGGTTGTCTATTTAGTTAGCTATATTAGATTGCACAATTAACAACTAGGGAATTTCTCTATGTAATTTTACACCGGCTAGTTGAATTGGATTTGTTATACACCTCCTAGCTCATATTTCAATATATGTAATTATATTGTGTTATAATAGATATTAAAAGTAGGTTTGAATTTAATATACAACTCTAACTCTTTTCTTCTTCTTGTTATGTACAGTTGTATTTCATATATAAATTTTGATATCAATCTACACTATAATTTAGTTCCATAATAATCTAATGGCTTATATTTTATTTTTTTAGTAATGTAATAATTTTTAGCCCTTCAAAAACAAACAAAGTATATTAATACTTTATGATTCAACACATCTATACTTTCTATAAAGTTATAGCCCACTAAATCTAAAGCTCAACATGCAACCATGCCATCATTATCCACTAGCAATAATTACATATTTAATCTCATGCAAGCATACAACATCATCTACAATTTATTTAATTCTACAAATCAACATGCAAGCATGTCTAATCATCACCCATCACATCATTTGCGCAATATTTGAACAAATCTATCTCTTGTTCTTATAATATTTATCACATACTTATCAATATGTTTCACATTAAAGCGTGGGTATTATTTGATTGTTTCATGACAAGTACTGATAAACCCTGACGTTTCATTATTTTTTTCCTTTTTACTCCTAGCTTAATTGTAAAAAAAATATTAAGAATTGCTTAGTAATTCATGCCGCAGAGCACGGGGAATCACCTAGTTTAATAATATGACATTGTTTAAAATGAACTCCACATAGGATGCCAGATCTAGTTTCTCGATGAATGCTCGATGACGCCTTGCTTCCGGATTCTGATCCCCCTCCCTCTTGCTCTGACGGCGGCGAGTGGCCAGCCAGCCTAACCACGTCGAGATACTCTGTAGTATTGCATGTGCAGTACTACAGTGGACCCCCAAACTACTCAATGTGGTGATGAAGCTACCGCTATTCCTCCTTTTTTTTTTATCTTTTAGAAACAACCTACAAGTATAGGCGCTTGCAACGTGCACACTTGCCATTATAAATAAACACACATACACCCTACATATATAAGCACCTTCAAAAGATCGGACCTACATATCTTAACATTAACGAAGTCACTACGAGCACCACGCTATCCATAGATATGTTATCTACCACTGAAAAATAATTAGCCGTAAATACTAGCATATGTGCCAAGTCTATGACTTGACTTGAGTGAGCAGATTCTACCACAAAGAACCTAGCCAGGTGCCCCATATATTAGAGCTAAAGGTTAGTTCCAATTAGTACATAAGTTTTATTATAATAGAGTATTTTGAAACTACACAGTATTTCTATGCATGTAAGCCTCACCATTGAAAAACGATCAAACCAAACAAAATCCCATCTGTACAGATGTTTGTATCAGGCCACCAAACAACATTCTGCATTATCCAAGCTTAACTTAGGCTGAGTTCGTTTGAATGTTTGGTGGTGGCAACTTTGTGGCATGTAAAACAAGACAAATCATTAGCATATGATTAATTAAGCATTAATTATTATAACATAAAAAACATGTTTATTTAATTTTTTTAAGAAGCAATTTAGGAAAAGTACTAACTCAGCTCAAGATTATTATAATATGGATTATTAGGAGTAAGCTGAAATAAACAAGTAGATTATTATGATAGATTATTATAATCTGTAAGCCAGATTAGTATAATCTAATAATCTTCTCTGAATGAGCTTTTTCTAGATTATTTGGTGGCTAAAAACCTACTATACCTAAATGCCTCAAATAATCCAGACAAAAAAACAGCTCGCATTTTATTCTATGTCGACTTATTATAATCTAGCTTAGAGTAATTTGATTTAGGGGCAATTGTTTATTTGACCCTGTTTTGAACTGTAACTACCAATTTAACCCTGTTTTGAACTGTAACTACCAATTTAACTCTACTTTTTGAAGTTTGCTTATTTGACCATCCTTTTCGAAAACGAAGCACCGATCTGACCCTAGTCCGTTTGGGTGAGTTAACGGTGTTAATTTAGGGGTAAATAGTCCATTTTGCCCTTGCTTATTTGACCCTGTTATATCTTACTAGTTTGACCCTATTATGTCATACCGTGTATATATTTGAATATTTTGACATATTTGTTATAATTTTGGCTCAATTTTGACAGATTTGTCACAAATTTGACAAATTTGAATCATCTTATAGTTGGGATGCGGGCGACAGATCCGGCGACGACGCGTGGTGCAGGCGGTGGATTGGGCTTTGGGCGGCGGCGGAGAGGCAAGAGAGAGGGGCCCCGCCGCCGCCGCCGCCACCTTCTACCTCCACAAGTTGGACGCCGGCGGGGCTCTGCATCACGCCGCGCGCCCCCTTAGAGCGCAGCCGCCGCCCCCTCACCGACGCCCCCTCAGAGCACCGCCACTGCCGGCTCAAGGCGCGAGCGGCGGAGCTCGAGGCGTGCGCGGCGGATCCGATGGCGGCTCGGGGCACAGGCGGCGGATCCGGCGACGACGCGTGGTGTGGGAGGTGGATCGGGCTTGGGGCGGCGACGGAGAGGCAATAGAGAGGGGCCCCGCCGCTGCCGCCTTCTACCTCCACGAGCGGACGCCGGCGGGGCTCAGCATCACGCCGCCGACGCCTCCTTAGAGCGCCACCGCCACCCCTCGCCGACGCCCCCTCAGAGCACCGCCGCTGCCTCCCCGACGCCCCTCAGAGCTCCACCGCGCGCACTCAGAGCGCCACTGCCGCCGGCCCACAGAGCGTTGCCGCCGCCCACAGATCGCCGCCGACACACGAGTCGCATGAGAGAGAGAGAGAGAGTTGCACTGTGGATGGATAGGGTTGCTGGGGTATTTTGGGCAATAGGAATGTTAGTTACATTTTCTTCTTTTTTTTTAATCCAACCTAACGGAGTAGTGGAAAGGGGGTCAGACGGGAGCTTCGTTTTTAAAAAGGAGGGTCAAATAAGCAAACTTCAAAAAGTAAGGTCAAATTAGTAGTTACAGTACAAAACAGGGTCAAATAAGCAATTGTCTCTTTGATTTAATAAAGATTAAAGTAACCTTAAGGTCCTGTTTCTTTCAGCTTGGGATTGTTATAATCTAGATTGTTGAGTTAGATTACTATAAGCTAGATTGTTATAATCTGTAGTAGAATAAGTGTTAGTTGTTTCTTTCCTAGATTATTAGAGCCTAGATTATCGGTTTGCAAGTCTAAAGAGGGAGTGGGTTGGCATGGTGGGTATTTTTTCACCCAATAATCTGGAAAAAGCTCACCTAAATGAGCTTATCAGATTATAATAAGCTGGGCTCCAGATTATAATAATCTACTTTAATAAGTTGTCTGTTTCTTTCAACTTACTCCCAATAATCTGGATTATAATAATCCCAAGCTGAAAGAAACAGGGCCTAAGTTGAAACAAATAGGCCCTACATCTCATAGCCTAAATCGCTTGTCAAGCCTTTCCTTCAATGTGGCCGTAAGAGCATCTCCAACAGCATCTCCAATTGACTCTTCAAGTTAAATTTTAGCTATTCTACCTGAAAAAACATGCTCCAACAGCCTCTCCAACTCACTAGCCAAGCTATTGGCTGGCCAAATCCTCCTACTCACTGGCTAAATTTGGCCAGTCTATTTGGCTGGCCAATGGTGGGTCCCACACTACCAATCTCCTCCATCCCCTCTCTCTCATCCATCTCTTTCCTACCCAACCTCTCGACGCCGGCGTACTGCTACGGGAGGCGGCGAGCTCGAGCACGGCAACCAGGCGAGGAGGCACGGGGAGGAGCATCTACGGAGGCAAAGACGACGCCCACCGCCGCTCGCTGCGGCATGCCGTAGCCATTGGCCTCCGCCCGCCCCGCAGCCATCGGCCTCCGGCCTCGCTGCGGGCCGCCGGCGCCCGCGCTCGTCACCACCGTGGCCTTCGCTCACTGCAGTCATCGGCTAGGCCCGCCGCAACCGTCGCCCCACCACTCACTGAACCGCCGCTCCGTCACCCCGCACGCTCGCCGTTGCCGCATCGGAGGAAAGGGTATGTGGAGGAGGCAGTAGTAGGAGGAGGAGGAAGGGAGATGTATGAGTGAGGAAAATGGGGTGGAAGAGGAGGAAGAAGGTTAATAGGAGACTGACATATGGGTCCTATTTGTCATAGATTGTAATATAGATGGTAGATAGAGAGGCTGTTGGAGCAATCAACGACTCTGACTAGCCAAATCAGATAGAGAGTTGGCTATATGCGTGTTTGGAGAGTCTATTTTAGATATGCTGTTGGAGATGCTCTAAGCAAGGCCCGTGTACAGCCCAGACCTGGCTAAATAGGCGTGCTCTCTAGGCCTCTCTTCGCCTGCGTAATTAGCTAGCATCGATCTTCTCCTCTCCGGGCTCGCTCGCCGTGCTGATACGATCGACTGACGACGCCTCTTGTTGCCACCCACAAGAGCCTCGGCCCCTGGTATAGAGGCCTGAATCCCGGGTGTGAAGAATCGATCGATGAGATGCCTCTTGATGATCACGTCTGTGACTCCGTTTCTTCTATAGCTAGCTGTGACGATCGAGCTAGTAGGGCCCTGGAATCTGGATAGCTGTGACGATCGTTTGTAGCAGCTACGTTGTACTTGGTACTTTTCCATACGCTTCGGTTCTATTGTTGTGGTATGGCGGATCGGCAGCCCTGATCTGTTGACCAAGACGTATAGTAATATTTTCCCAGTCTTGAGGAATCGGACGGGGAAAATTGCAAAAAACGCGCACAAGGAGGGAATCGGACACGACGTACGAAAATATTTGATAAAAACATCTTAAACTTTTATAATAGGTAAAGATAAAGATAAAGATATACTAATTTCTCCATGACAAAAATGATTTTTAGAGATACCTTTTTTTTCCTACAAACATGCTAAAAGAACATTTATATGCAAAATGATTTTAGGTGTCTAGTAAAACCAGCCTACAAAATTTGATTTTCATATGCGGGCTTATTAAGTGATCTACCTATGAAAATAGGGTTATTTTTACAGACAGATCTCTTAAAAGATCCGTATATAAAAATATAGCACCGTCGGTCACACATCATCTCTCTACGCTTTGATTTCTCCCTCTCCTATAATTTCTCTCCTACTAAATACGCGAATATTAGGGAATGACCTAATATCAAATAATTAGAAAGGGTGAGGCTTCAAACCCAGGTCATCGAGCCCACCACCTTGTGGAGCTAGCCGGAAGATCCTTGGGCGTTTCTCAATTTCTCTCCTACTTCTCTGCGTCTTCTCACTTCTCTCCAAATCCTTTCTACTCTCACTCTCTCCCTTATCCCTCATCTCCACTCCTCTCCTTCGAACGGCACGGATAGGGATGGCAATGGGTCGGGTCTGGCACGGGTAGAGCAAAACCATGCCCGACCCGATGCCCGACATTGCCCGCCCAAACCCTACCCACTCGAGTCAGCGGGCAAAACTTCGTGCCCGTACCCATGCCCAGCGGGCACGGGTATGTCCGACGGGTACCCAATGGATCCCACATGAATAATAACTTGAAAGATATATAATTTAACAAAGAGAAATAAAATCAATAATTTACCAAATTATCGGTTATCAACAATAATTTGAATTACATCACAACTTAGTATTAGTTAGCATCACAAATGAACAGAGAGAAATGGTATAAGAATTAAGAATTGAGTCAAAATTAGCTAATACATATGTATCGGGTCGGGCATGGGTTACCCACAGGTAAAAAATGAAACCCGCCTATTACCCATAACGTATTCGGGTCTCGGGCGGGCGTGCCCATGGGTAAAAAGTCACACTCATGCCCGTGCCCATCGGATCGGATATCCACAGATACCCGGACCCATGGGTAAAATTGCTATCCCTAGGCACGGACAAGAGGCGGTGGCGGAGGTGACAACAATGAGCTTCTACCGACGACTGCTTTGGTTGGTGGAGACGGAGGCCCATCAGGCTTCAGGCGATGGCAACAGCAGAATCAATTAATTGCAGTGTCCACATATTGGAACGGCGGATCTGGCTTCAAGGAGCTCCACGATGGTGGATCCGTCGCTAGGAAACTTGGTGATGACGGGTGCAGCATTTGGAAGCTCTGTGGTGGCGGGTACAACATTGGGAGCTCGGTGACGGCGAGTGCAACCTCTCAGGAGATGGAAGACGACAAATCTAACACTCAGGAGCTCGGCGGTGGCGGATCCAACGGTGCTGGCCTCAGCAAAAGCAAATCTGCCACCAACCTCCGAAGCTGCAGGGCCTTAGCGACAGTGATGACGATGGTGGATCCGATGCTAGCTCGGAAGCTCAGCGACAGCAGATCCAATGGCGCCAGTCTCGGGAGGGGTAGATTTGCCAACGACAATGGCAACGGACTACGACAGTGGCAGTGACGGACTGCGGTGACGAGGACGATGGCGGTGGCGGTTGATCAGAGCTAACTAGGGTTTTAATTTTGGGGTTTTTTTTACTTCTTTCGCA
Source organism: Oryza longistaminata (assembly GCA_009805545.1). Lineage (NCBI taxonomy): Eukaryota > Viridiplantae > Streptophyta > Magnoliopsida > Poales > Poaceae > Oryza > Oryza longistaminata. Next base: position 20,405,975 of record CM020179.1, on the reverse strand, counting down.
GACAGGTGGTTTAACTGACCACTTGTTTTCGAGCGTACTCATTTTCATACACAAGTGTGCTGCCTGATTAGAAAAATGCTCATTTTTACTACGCTATGGGGAGGCGAGTCGTCTAGTCGTTTGCAAAAATGGATTTTTAGCTGTTTGCAAAATATCATTTGTGTTGTAGTGTTTTTAGCTTGTCATTTACATCATAGTCTAATAGGAACATGTTTCTCATTTCTTTAATCATGTATACATAAAATCATTTAATAACATATAACCAGGTGAAAATATTTTCATGAAAATCTAATATTGGTGCCATTTTCACATGTTAAATCTTAATATTACACATGTATGTGTGTGTGATTGAGCATGGTTTTAAACATCTATTATTTCAGAATGGAAGAAATATCCCTGCAGCTCTCGGTCGGCCGGTCAATACAGCCAGGCCAGCTAAAATTTGTATGCGTTGCTACCCCAGTAATATAAATAATGGCGTTTCCTTCGGTTATTCAGTTATTCAAGTGACTCCTACTTGGCTTCTGAGTCAACATCATGGAATTTAGTCTTTTTGCCTTACCCCAGTAATATATTTTCTAGATCCATCGATGTGATGTAACATGTAGAAAAATGCATCTAGCAGTATGAAACTTGTTCTAAAATTGTAAGATGGTATGTACGTAGAGAGGTATTCAAACACAACAGCTGGTTTTTTGAACTGCGCCACCGGATTTGCCTCCCAATACTACTCATGCTGGTGGAGGAATTACATATACTAAATTACTTACTTGCCGTTCAAAGAGTGGTTGGTGAATGAATCTACCGGATTCCCTTCAAGCAGCAGGGGTGGATCTAGCGTGAAGTCAGCGGAGGCTCGAGCTTTCACTACCGGCAATTGGATCATGGGAGCCCCAATTAATGAAGTTTGCACTAATTTTCTTTTGTCATACACATATGATATATATAAAGGGAGGGCTATATATAGTTTTATCTAGTTTTTTTAAAAGATTCCTTACTATTTTTCTTGGATCCTTCACAATCACGTCAAACTATAGTAGATTTATGGAGCAACTTGGCATGTTAATTACACGTCAAAACCGTGCACTATATGATGATGAGTAGCCGTTGTGCATTTTATTTTGATATATTCTAGGGACAATAATGCATGCATCCCATGGATTTTTTTTTTTTTTGAAGTACTTCGAGCTGGAACTCCCAATAAATGAAATTCATAAGTAAACATGGCACTCTAAGAGTAAAATGGATAATTTTCTACCTTAACAGAGTTGACTTGTTAATAACTAACAGTGATGGCATATATGAAAGAAAATGAATTGCTCGATGGTATATCATTCTGCTTCATCAATATAATTCATACTTTATCGATGGCTTATAGTGGATTAAATCATTAATTAAACTAAACAAGTAATAGGCCTTAAATAGCTGAACTGTACAACATATTAAACATTTCAATCTTCTCTTTATGTTCTTACTAGTATATGGCAAAATACCTGGTTTAATTACCGCACTGGATATAACCAGCTGGTAGAATTGAAAAAATAAAATACGACACATGAAAATAATTCATGGCAATAACCTATTTTTATTTTCATGTGATTTTTCTACCCTCACACTTTGTAGATTTTGATCAAATATTCAGTCAAACTACAATTCTGTTTTGAATAGATACATTATTCCAAAAAAATATATCATATTTTAAAATTAAAGTGCTTTCATAAAATGTTTGTAGTATATGTAACGATTAACAAAATATTCTATGAACAATTAATAACCAAAGGAAAAGGTGGTGGTTATGATATCGAGCTAGCTAGCTAGCTAGGAAACAAACGTATTGCAAATTTATTTGCAATGAAAGAGCATATAAATTATAGTAAAAGAACCATTATATTCAAATATTTCCATATTATCAAATAGAAGACTGGCATGTATAACTAATCAGTTGTGTATCACATATATAGTATCCCAAAACGCACTCCAATGATAAGATAGAATCATGGTTGACTAACCCCTACACGATGAATGATTGTTTAAATAATGCCCCGTTTACTTGCAACAAACAGTTGACTACTTTGTCACTCCATTCTTTTACCCAATTTGTGCTTATCCATTTACTGGAGATGTCTGGTTTCACAATTATTGCCAGCTAGGATTTAAGAGTGTACAATTATTGCCAGATGTCTGGTTTTTTTTAAGGAAGAGTGACATAGTTATTGGAGCATAGATCATATTCCTTTTTTTCTTATTCGTTCTATTATTACTGTGGATTATTTATTTCACGTTTTTTTAAAACAAATTTTTACTATATTAATTATACCACTTATTCTAAACCATATTGTAATACACCTGTTTTCACTATTGTATACCCTTATCTAATCCAGTAAAACAGCATCATCTTTCACCCCTGTAATGCGCAATAATGAAAGAGCCTCATCATACATACTTAACACAATACAAACATAGACACATATACATATATGTGCACTTATGACTTATCCATATAAATGCACTACACATGTGCATACTCATTCCTCTAAACGTATACACACGTATACTTTACTCCTATAAACACAACGAAAAAGCTGGATCACCCTATCCTTATCAGCGGAGACTAGCCCGAAGCCATAAATACAACAAAATTGAAACCGATTAATTTCTAGATAAGATTGACCTGATTTCTTTCAAGTCCAATCAACTCCCAGTTAACAGATGGTACTTAACTATTCGATCCCTCCTCCTGCATGCATCACACATATATGGATGATCGATGGCACGTCGATCGTTGTGTAGCGTTTGGACCCGTCGACCGGGTTGGCGACGCCCCCGGTCATCCCCGGCCGCATACACCGTCCTCTCCTCTCCGGCTCTCCGTATCCACGACACGCCGCCCCGCCCCGCCCCGCCCCGCTTACGCACGTCCCCGGCCTTATGCTAGCTAGTACTTCCTCCGTCTCATAATATAATGGATTTTGAGTTTTTGTTTGCACTGTTTGACCATTCATATTATTCAAAAAAATTGTGCAAATATAAAAAATAAAAAATTGTGCTTAAAATACTTTGGATAATAAAGCAAGTCAAAAAAAAATAAATAATAATACCAAAAATTTTTTGAATAAAACGAGTGATCAAAGAGTACAAACAAAAACTCAAAAACCCTTATATTATGGGATGGAGGGAGTAAAATATAGTATATGGCAATCCGCCATGCAAACATGCACATACGTCGGCAAGCTATAGCCTGTAGCTAGCTAGCTACTCCCTCTGCTCCATCCGTATTACTAATTAACTATAAGGTATTTTAGGTTTATCAAACAGAGTTTAATTAAGTTTGTAGAAAATATAACATAATTTGTAATAAAAAATAAATGCACTATAAAACATATTTAGTTATGGATTTAATGGAATAAATCTATGTTTGTAGATGTTGTCATGTTTTTTTATAAGAGGTGTTCTATGCTATTCTCTGGTAGAAGTGTACTGTTTATTTCTTCTTAATACAGAGATCATATATATTATACTATCATATGAACTACTGATATAAACGTAGTAGAATATTTTCTTTAATTGGTACTACAACTTAGAAAATAACTACCAAAACTATTTCTAAGACCATAATACTGGTATAATATATAGTACTACAAGTAGAGTACTTATTATATCTTAAAGAAGTTTAATTTAAAAAAATAAAAATACAGAGTATCTAACTACCTAGCTGTTGTATGCTCACGAGTATATACATGGATCCATTTAGCAGAGCTTCAACTGTTAAAAATAACTTCAGGAGCATAGTCTACAGTAGAAGTCGTGGAACGTCCCATACCCTATTCATCTCTCTAGTTTATTTTGTTGAGATCACTAAAGCCCGCTCCACTCCTCTTTTAGATGGATTTGAAGCTGTTTGGTTACGCCACAGCTCTAGAAAAAGGTGGATCTGCTAGATCCGGGCCAAACGTGAGGAAACTGTTTTAAACACTCGGGTGGATGTCCGTCAGTTTCTTGCATGCTATCTAAATAATTATGAAAAATTTTTAAAAAAATTGACATGATATATTAATATGCAATATTTGTGAGATGATTTGTTATTTTTGTTACAACTTGTGGAAGTCAAATTTGAACTTGCATGTTTGTGAGATGATATATCACATATTAACCTATCTTAGAAATTTTTTTAGAATTTTTTCATAATTATTTAGGTAGCATGCAAGAAACGGGTAGACGTCCACCGAGATATTAGAATCATCTCCACAAACATGCCCATATTATATACGGTAGCTAGTACTAGCGTATACGTGTCTGTCGTTGCCGCTTAGCTCAAAGTCGTCGCCCTCCCCCCTCTATTTATTCGCCTCACCCATCGCTCGAGCTCGCTCGCACCTTTGCCACCCTCGATCGAGAGACGCAAGCGCTACCCTTCTCTCAACCGTTAATTTCCTCTCTCCACGACTCGACGCCGCACGACAAACCAGCGGAGGCCGCAGGCGCTCGCCTTCTCCTCGCCCTCCATTTGAACAACCCCCTTCAATTAACTTGTCCTCGATCGCTAGCTCTCTCTCTCTCTCTCTCTCTCGTTGCCCCCTCGATCTCCTTGAATCGATCAGCGGCAACCAGCCTGATCGTTGTTTGCTAGTTAGTTAATTTCCGTCGCCGATGCCGACGACGCCTCGTCGCAAGGAGCCATGAACCGTTGCGACGACGTCGAGATCAGGAACGCGCTGCGCTTCCTCGCGCCCAAGCCCACCGAGGACATGTCCCGCCTCCACCAGGCCTACGACCGCGGCTAGCTTAGCTAGCTAATCGTGTTCCATCGAGTTCTTGAACAAGAAGAGGAGCTTAATAAGTTTGTGTCAGCTGTTAGTTAATCTGTGCATAGTTCGCTGCGCGCGGCGACGACGACGATGAAGGAAGGAGGAGGAGGAGGAGGAGGAGGAGGGGAGAGGAGGAACATCCTGGCGAAGACGATCGACAGGTGCCGGTCGTCGCTGGGCCACCGGACGACGAGGCGCCCCGCCTCCGCCGGCGGCGGCGGCGGCGCGGCCGTGCCGGCGGGGTTCTTCGCGGTGCTGGTGGGGCCGGAGAAGGAGCGGTTCGCGGTGCGGGCGCGGTGCGCCAACCACCCGCTGTTCCGGCGCTGCTGGACCAGGCGGAGACGGAGTACGGGTTCGCCGGGTGCGAGGGCCCCCTCGAGCTCCCCTGCAACGTCGACGCCTTCATGGACGTCATGTGGGAGATGGAGCAGGCCGACCCCGCCGCGTCCCCGCGCTGCGGCGCGCGCTTCGGCGCCGCCGCCGCCGGCAGCGCCAGGGGCTACGGCCACGGCCACCACCACCAACACCAGGGGTACCAGATGATGAGCACCCCCGCGAGGCTCCTCGTCGCCGGCGCTCGTGATCGATGTCTCGGCATCTCCCGCGAGTCGGCCGCGACGCCGGCCATCGCCGGCCGGCGGCGGTGTAAATCCGATCTCTTGCTGTCTTGTAACGTACTACTATAGTAGGCACGTGTTGGGCGCATGCAGAGAGAGGTTGTTGCTTCACCTGCTTGCTTGCTTTGCTATGCTATGACTGTGATAGGGTAGGGGTGCTCAAGTTCAACTGTTCATGTCAACGTTTGTTTCCATGTCGCATTCGATGTATCTCTGTAATCGTAGTTTTGTATGTGTGAGTGATCTCATGCGTGTTCAACCAAACCCCAAGTCGATAAAAGATCGATGCATGTACATGCATGGTGTTTTGTTCAGTGTTAACTGTGAATCACTATGAATAAAAAGACTATAGTGAATCTCAGTTCTGAATTTCAACTAGTTTACTCGATCTGATCTTTGTGGTTGATGTGCGCCCTTTTGCATCTGATTTTCACGCAAGCTGCAAATTAAAAAAAATCTACTTAGAAGCTAGCGCGCTCTTCATTTGATGAATGCATGCATCGGTTTTTTCTTCTTGGATCTCAAGGTCAACCGTTTGGTGAGCCTCCCCGGAGTCTGAACTCGACAACTCAGCCTCGACCAGGAGAGACTACGCAAAATGAAAGGCTTTTCTTGAGCTAGCCGTCTCCTACTCTGCTTCGAGAGCCAATAGCAAAAAAAAATAATACTACCAATATGAACAAGTCAATATCACACGAAAGTCTAATCTAAAGCCAACTTGATCCGTATAAAATCTGAAGACCAGTTGATCATCTTCGGCGGTTAAGTTGTGCCTCGTGCATGAGGCGCAGGTTATTCTGACCTGCCACTTGCTGCCCTTGGAGATGCTCTGGATTTCTAAAACGGTAGCAACACACAATCATTGCCATTATGATACAATAAAAATGACCTCAGCGTTCTCTGTCCTCTACAGAAATGTCAGACATCAACAAATCGTCATCGCAAACAAGAGGACAAGTTTGACAATGCTCACAGAAATACTTCTAGCAGGGATCTAGTATAAATGGATTCGGGAAATAAGACAAGGAATTACAATATGGCTTGGGGCAAGTTGCGGCTGAGGTCAGATTGCATGCCGACCTGAAGAAAATCCAGGCCTAGCCTGCCGGGATTACATTTCCCTGTGTACAGTAATGATAGCCCAACCAAACAACCATGACGTCTGGACGCTACAACTCGACAGGTGTTAACTTCAGAGGCATATAAGATGGCTACAAAATTATATCGGCATCAACTTTTTTTGATGGCAATATATCTGCATCAATCAAACAATTAAAAAAGGAACACAAATCCAACATAAAGATGAATCAGCTCACATTTAAATATGTGAAACAGACAAATTCTCGATATACAATCAGGGTTGAAGACTGGCACTAACGTTACAGCTACATACACCTTGAGTAACCCTCGATACCACTTCTGGCAGGTCAAGCCCCATCCAAAACAGGATGGGGCAATCTAGTTCTACTGAACAGCATGAAAGAGCCAAAATAAAAAATACAGTACAATATGGAAAACTGCAAGCGTATTGCTATACACCCATTTCTGTACAATGTTTGCTGCACTGGTTTATGTAAGCTGGTCAAAATCAGAGATCAACTATATTATGTCAAGTTGTTAACTAATGTAGTGATAAACATCATCTGACCTCTAGAATCCATTGGACAACATCCTGAAGCAGCTCGAACTTTTGACTGACCGCAACATTTAGGAAAACCCGCATCTTGCTGAGGAATTGCGATGATTCTTCCTTGCACCGGAATGCACCTCCACAGGAGCACTGCTCAGATAAGTGTGCCGCTTTCACTTGCCTGCAGCGGAGGCAGACCAAATCCTGCAAGTGATAGAGCCTCTCTCGCTGACGGACTACCTGTAGAAGTGCATTTTCCATCTGTTCACGATGGTATGGCTGCCCGCACTGCGGCACAGCACACCTCCACTCCTGACCTTGGAGTGTTGAATCACGGCAGAGATCAAGATCCCGACAATCATTGCAATAGCTGCAAACAGAATGTCGTTACGTAAGAATTAGTAACATCAAGGGTTGATGAAAATTAGTGCTTATTCACCAGCCCAATACTTACAAACTTGTGAATTTTAAGAATTGGAATAAGCCATGGTAGGCAGGTAGTACAAAATAGTAGCTAGTACATGATTACATATAGTCAAAAGCATGCCATATTTTGGAAAAAATAATTTTGACCTAGTTTATTTTCCTTCTTCCAAAGCATTACCATGTTTTCAAGAATATTGTTATCCATAACTTTGTTTGACTCTTAAAAAAATAGCAATCAATAATGCTTTTACAGCAAATGGCATCACCTACACCTGACCTAAGTGAATCGGTCACAGTTGTATCCATAGACGTATGTTTACATCTTAAAATGTTGATTATATGGAAATCAAATAAACAGTTTCTACAATTTATCTTAGAGGTAATACCTGCAAATCACATTGGGGAGAGTGAATGAGGCACATGGATCTTGGAACTGTGCTTCTGGAGCAAACTCCTTTACACGAACTAACTTTAACAAGTTCTTCCTCATTCTCTGTCAGAGATATTTTTCAAGTCAGGTCGTGGCACAGTTTTCTTAGAATTTAGATATTTCAATTTTGTAATAAAAACTGTCAAAAATCAAGGCAGGAAACTCCTATGTTTTGAAGAGATAGAAATATAGGTGTGAAAAGATATACATGCAATTCCACAAAACCACAACATATATTTTGAACAGTGGATCCTCATTTAGCAAGTCAGTGAAAGAAAATATTATATTTTTGGATACAAGTTCTACAGTAAAAGCAGTTACCATCAGTTCACAATGGATTAAGAGGCAAATTACCAGAATATCATGCTGAACATTCTGATCAAGAGCAAGAACAGCACATATATGCTTAATGAACTCTAATGCAGCATCTCCCTTATGTGTGTGAGGATCAGGTTCTCTGTTTGTAAGTTCAACTGATTCGGACTTGCCTTTTCCTTTGAAATGATGAAGTATATCACTTACAATCCTGAGAAGCTTGTCTGCAAAGTAATTACTTATCTGCAATATCAGATATGGAATTCAGATTAAAGTTGTGTATGTTAGTCGCACTAGATGATAATCCCAGTCCCAATGTTAATATATACTCCCTCCGTCCCAAAACATAACAACTTTTAGCCTTCAGGATTTGTCCCAAAATATAACTTCTTCACCAACATTCTCTTCACAACCAATCACAACCCTCCACCGTTCAATTTTCCCACCTACCTCCACTTCTCATCCAATCACATTGTGTGTTTAATGGCGCATCCCCATGCTTGGCCGATGTCCTCCGAGACATCGCTAATGAGGGCGCTCTTTGGTGCCTAGCAGGAGCTGCTAGGCTCCGTGATCTCTTTACTAGGACTTGGCTGCTATTGCACTAGTTTGCGTCCAACCCTAAAAAAAAAACCATGTCCAACCCTAAAAATCCTTATATTGCACTAGTGTCAAGATCAAGATACCATGTCCTAGTGTCAAAGTATATACTACCTCCGTCCTAGTTTGCGTTTTTTTTTCCTTTGAGTGTGTGGTATTCTGTTGTATCCTTGGTGGGCGGGTGTCGGAGTTTTTCTCTAACACCGTACACCTTTTCTTCTCTATCTTAATGAAATGATACACAGATCTCCTGCATGTTCTAAAAAAAAAAAACCATGTCCAGCCCTAAAAATCCTTATATTCTAGGACGGAGGTAGTATATACTTTGACATTGAGCAACATGCATTTCAAATTTGAACTTTTTAACAGACTATTAAGATTGACCTTGGATAGTTTCATCATAACCCATCATATATATTTCTTATAACCTTTGACTAACAAATTGTTATAAAAACTATCTGAATTACCCACACTAGATACTGCAGTATTTACATTTTATTTTTTATACAACTCTAATTGCTATGATTGAAAATATATTTCAACTGAAACAGATCAGATGTCAAAATCTGACCAATTTTCAAATAATCTAGATTTTTCTCCCTTTTTTTTCCAATTGACATAACAGTTTCTAACCTCTCAGAATTGAATGTGGTAGCTCCTACCAAGTCATTTTCATTTAACTGGGAGATGGTTACTGGTTACCAATTTAATATTGCACTATAGAGCCACAAAATCACCTGATCACGGAGATATCCTATGACTTGAACCTCAAGGTTTTCAGCAGCCATGATTGTTATAGATGGTGTGCATGAGGTCTCATCCCTTGTAGTTGATCGAAGAGCTACTTGTTCTTTCATGTATTTCCATGGAACATACAAAAACTCCGATACAATTAAGACAAAGTGATCCTGAAATTTTTGGAAGGAAATGTTACAGAAAAGTAGCAAATACTCTAATTCCAGGATAGTTGCCAAAGTTGCAGTCAGCAAGCAGAAGCAAACAAGTGTTAGAATGACTTAAAAAAAACTGACTTGCGTAGCTTTAGGCAGGTATTCTGCTATGTTCCAGCTTGAGACGATGTCGATATCATTATCACCATCTGAGCTGCCCTCAGATGTTGCATTTTGCATTTTAGCCTGAATACCACCATAGTTATACTGAACCAAAACAAAATATGGAAGGTGAAAACATACTCTATAAGGGAAAAATGAATAAAACAATTCATTTGTGGCAGCAACGAAATGAACAAACCTGGTCCATGAAAAGTAAGGAGTGCCAATAATGCAAAGGTTCCAGCTCCACCCACTCAAAAATATCCCTAAAACAAATAACTTTAGTTTCACCTAAGAGATACCCCATTCAAATTTGCAGGGGGAGGTCAAACAGTACCTTGTCTGCAATGTTTTCAGTAAGCTATCACAGTATGCACGTGCTGACGACAGTTCAACTTTTCCAGTATCTATTATTATCTTAGAAAAGTTCGCAAAGATGACATTAGCTCCAAGCTTTCGAAACTCTGCCAACATGAGAGCAAAGACCTTCTTCATGACCTGATTAAGTTTGATAATCCAAAAGAGAAGACATGATAAGAAAAGTTAGACAAGAAAACTAATAAAGGGTAAGATGATTATGAATAGAAAAAGATATTTATTGTAACCAGAACGACAAGAAGATTCGCAATATCAACAAAAGAAAGGACAGCGCACTTAGTTGCATAGCTTACATTATGAAGAAGACGATGGAGAGCTGGGTCATGAAGTTTCGATCGTGGGCTGAAAAAACACACACATCAACATGCTAAGAACACATAAAATTAAAAAAAAAAAAATCACTCCCTCTGGTCATGAATACATTTCATATTCAGTATCAACGCAGTATCCAAAGTCCAACTTTCATAATTAACTGATATTGTATATATTCATAAAACCCAATAAAATCATAATATTTTTAGAGACTAATCTCTAGATATGATTTTTCGTGTTTCTAGCTTAAATATTTAAGATATTGATCCTCAAAGTTTCAAAAGTACAGCTGCATGTTTGTTCAAATGGCATGCATTTTTTACTAGAGGGAATAATAACTGGTCCAGAGCAAACACATAAATAATTACCTGCAAAGCCAACGGTAGAGATGTTGCAATATTGCATCAGCAAACACATTTCCAGAAGATACTGCATCTGAAATGCATCGCTGAATGAGTTGCTTCAGCACTTGGAAAGCAGGTAGACACAAGGTAGCATCATCAATTTCGGTTTCAGTGCCATTTGGACCAGCAGGCATGTCATTTGCAAAGCTACCGATCGGCCCTCCTTCCATTTCATCTACTTGACTGCTCTTTAGGAGAGAATTGACGGCCAAATGATGGATCTGGGGAAGAAATATGTGCACATGTAATTCAATTGCTAGAAGATACAAAATAAGCATGCCATACTTTATTGTATGTTGAAAAGGCTTACCTTAAGCTCAACAGCAACTCGTCTATACGCACCAGGATAAGTAAGAGCAGGCTGGATGACCTGTAAAATTAAGTCATATTTAGTAAAGCAGCACAGAAACAGTAAATGATAAGCACGATGCAACCTTAGGAAATAAAGGCTTCTTACTTCATCAGCAAAGCAAGTATCTCCTTCATATGTGCCTCCTAAATCAGGAATACCATCGTCAGATATCCATAGTACCTACCACAAGTAGAAAGTTAGTAAGAAGCTTAAACATTACAGAAAAGATCCATACCATAATAACTGCCGGATAATTTATATTTCTTCTATTTCTGCGCACATGATTCTGAGAAGGGAGTCAAGGGACAGCAAGGGCCAACGAATTTCAGCACATAAAATCAATCTGATCAAGATTTCACTAAGCCTAAGGTAAAATTTCTTCAAGACTGGATCCCAAAAGGCAATGGCAGTTCTTTCCCTTCCTGGTGGTTTCAGAGAGGGTGTTTTCCCCACACAGCTTCATCATGTTTTAAAATTTTGGCCAGGAGCTCTGGCATTCACTGAAGGAGATATTAATGTACTCCCTCCGTTTCATATTATAAGACTTTCTAGCATTGTCCACATTCACATAGATGTTAATGAATCTAAACGCATATATATGTCTAGATTCATTAACATATATATGAATGTGGGCAATGCACACATACATCTAGAAAGGGAAAAAAGAAACACAAATTTGCATTGACTCAATATATGACAAACCTGCTGTTGATCACGCAATGCCCTTGAAAAGAACACGTCAGCGGTGAAAAGAAGCCAATCCAGTTCAAAGTTTCCCAATGGGACCTGTTTCCATAAGCATTGATGGTCATCTCATTTTTATATGTACTTAAATAACTTACTGGAATTCATACTAGACTATATGCTTACATGTGCATATCTAGCAAGTGAAATTCTTTCATTAAACCATTGGGTTGATGCAGCACAACGTTGCATGCTTGTTCTACCAGCTGTCGCTTGCCAACCAAGAGCCTGGACAAATACGATTAAGAAAAACAAGATAGGTAGAAAGAAATGAAAGTTAAAGTGTAAGAAATGGTGTCCCATTATGTACCTGATAGTTGTTATCCCGTGCATTGCAAGGAATGGTTACACACGGGAAATCATCAAGTGCCCGTACAGCTGACTTTAGAGCTTGGAGTTTAGGGCATTCTATGACGCCTATGACAGGTCCAGGATGTTGTTGTCTGAAAAATATTTCATTTAGCTCATTGTAAGTAAAACAAATGACATTATGCACTTACATGGTGAATTTTCATACTGCTTGATGCAGTTTACAGTAAGAAATAGACTATTTAAGTTTATATCATACGAGTAGTGCAAGAATTGTACTCCACCTCTCAAAAATCAGTTGGTTGCTACCAAAACTCAAAATCCAGACAAAAGTATTGAATTACAAACTGGTCAGTCTGGTCCATATTATTGGTACCTTGGTTCAGTTCACCTCTCTAAAAGTGATCCCTCCACTCGCAAATGGATGATTACAATGGGTGCACTCAAACCTCAAATCTTAACTCGATAATAAATGGAAAAATACTAAGATTTAATATGTGAAATGGCATTGGTAGATTTCTCAAGAAAACTACTTTCATCTAATTATATTTTTAATAATTTTTTATACATGGTTAGAAAAAGTTTATCAAACATGTCCGTTGGACAACACTATCTTAAAAAACAGAGCCTGATCCAGAACCCTGCTTATAGCTGGTAAATACTTCAGGCAATTCAATAAAGTATGCATAGCTCACAGAAAAAGGAGTCAACAAAAAAGTTGAATTGTTGAAATATTCGGAAAGAGATATACCTGTATTCAAGTAACATTCTTTGCACATGCTTGCTACCTGCATCAATTGATGTGTGGTAATCCACCTATGGAAGGAATCAAATAGTCAGAAGTTAGCATGCTAAACCAGCATGTGCAATTTTTTTTATTCAGATACGATAATTTCATTCTTACAAGGAAAGTGATGTTTTCATGTAGAGAGCCAAGAGCTTGGCAAGCATCTCGATATTGCTTTTCAAGAAATGATGGCGATAGCTCTTTATTGCGGAACGGATTGACAACCACTGCATGTATTCTGAAAGATGTAGGGAAGTACATGACATATACACCCCTTCCTTCTGACAAGCTGGAAATAAGAGAATCCATAGATCAGTTTTCAAATCAAAGCAACCATATATCAAGTATGAGTGCAGTCAAGGTTTCAAATATTGGATAGTAAAATACAGGTAGGAGTAACTTATGCTTATTCTACCATACATTTAGGAGCATAAACATGGATTAATTATCACAAATAACTGCTAGGAAGAGCAATCTTGGGACCCAGAGAGCATAAAAAGAACTAGTATTTGACTCTGTAATAATAGCGCTTGAATAAATGAACTCAAAGTACATAGAATGTCAATAAAGAAAAGAAATGGACAATAGTACCATAGTGTTCCAGAGTATAAAAATAACAATCCATTGCAAAAGCTAGACTGGATACTGCATTACCTATTTACAAAGTTCTCATAAAAGGTTACCTGTGGTATAGATAGAAAAATGAAACGGTCTGTTCCAGGTATGAACACTCTGCAGTTGTCTTCATTTGCAATTCAGCAAGATCCCATCCATCTTGGATACTTCGTCTTTTTGCAGACTTATCCACTTTGCACACGCAACCAATTTGGAGAATGGCATTGAGCTCTGGCGGAATTTTCGTCTCGTATATTCCCTAGATGCAATTCCAACGTTATAAGGTAGATACAAGAAAAACATACAAGATTACATCTCACATACACAAGTCTACTGACCTCAACATCTGGCTCTGCAAGATGGGCAGCAAGCGTTTTGCCCTCCACCCTGAACTGTTCTTCACTAGTTACAACCTGGATTTTAGCAGTTAGTATGTTCTCTTAAACAAGACAAGTTGCACCCCTGGTTATTTTGCAAATATTGTTCACATTTTCACCTCAATGAGATTGAAACACGGCCTTCCATGTGGAAGAATCTTCTTTACGCGCCTCCCTGGAAACTCTTCTGTGACAGGAGCTTTCGAGTTTAGGTAAAAGACTCTTGGCACATTGATAGGAATCTTGAACATGATCCCCTCAGCAACAACCCATGCAAAAAAGTGGCCAGGTAATGTACTCGAGGCAAGCTGTATTATCTGATGTGGGCAATATATGAGCTTGTCAGGCATCAAAGTAAATGAATATATTACTGAAAAATTAATATTATAATAAAGATGTTACATAGCATAATAGAATAGCAGAAGTAGCATGCCTGCCAATGTGATCTAAAGAGGGCCAATTCTTGTTTCTGGAAAAATGTAGACCGGTTCCTAGCATTGCCATGTAACTGACCGACATTCCTTGCAGAAAACAAATCATTGGTGGGACCATCAGACGTGACTGCAGCACCCAGCCTGGTAAATGCAAAAAGGAAACATAAACATTGACTTCTCTCCATTAGCTGTTTAGTTTACTTAGTGTAATCTCCATTATATTAACAGTGACAATACAAAGAAAAATAGTCACCAGTCCATCATATCAATGTAACTTAGGATTTATAAGGTAATGCGATGCTCAAAAGGCTGATTCACGCTGGCAAAATGTAAGCTTACTATCATCAGCCTAAAACCGCTACATATTACTATGACAAACTTGAAGTCAAGTCCAGGATTAGTCTAGTAGTCTGTTTGGGAGCTAGGAGAGGAACAAAATGCTAAATGAACTGAATCTATAAGTCCTTCCTCTGTTTCACATTGTAAGATGTTTTGGGTTTTGAATAGATATGCATAGATCCTATGTTCATATGTGTCCAAATTTACATGGATGTAAGTGAATCTAGACAAGGATGAAGAGACCAAAACATCTTAAAATGTAGAACGGAGTATCATTTACAAGCATAAATTATTTAGAATTTGTGTACAACATAAATTTGTATACCTTCGACGCTTTTTTTGCTCACGAACATATTTCCATTTTCTCTTCTTAGCATCAAGCCATCCTTGATAATCAGTACTTCTACAAGGATGAAGAGACCAAAACATCTTAAAATGTAGAACGGAGTATCATTTACAAGCATAAATTATTTAGAATTTGTGTACAACATAAATTTGTATACCTTCGACGCTTTTTTTGCTCACGAACATATTTCCATTTTCTCTTCTTAGCATCAAGCCATCCTTGATAATCAGTACTTCTATCAACTTGTTCATCAGCAGCATCATTTTGAATATGTACGGCAAGGGGTTCATTTGACCTAGTTATAGATTTTTGTTTATTCTTGCTAAGCTTTGAACCAGCTTCTGTTGATGGTGCGTCGTTTGGTTTATTTTCTTTTCCAAAACCATTGGGTACATGACTTTTTCTCATACCACCATCCAGCGTTAATAAATCTTCCATGTCTCCTGTCCCATCCAAATTCTGCACCCCCCTGTCCTTCTCCAAAGGATTGAACATATCACGTAGTTTGCGCTGGCGAAATCGATCATCTTTCTCTCTGACCTTTTTGTGCAACCAATCAGGATGAAGAACTCGAGGAACAGGATTCGAAATCTGTAGCAACATGATTTCACAAATGTCATGGAAAATCAAAGGGAACAAGTAAAAAGTATATAATATAATCAAAGTAACAAGTAAAAAATATATTGCCTTTTGCATTGCTGCAGGAATCGTTATAATCTTCTGAATAGCAGAGCTTAGGCGTTGCTTATAGTAAGACCAGTCAACAATAGATCGGATGCTCGCTTCAGAGGAGATTTTACACCATTTTCTTAAATAAAACTTTGCAATTTCTGTAAGATACAAGGATAGCAAGAGAATGTAAGTGATTGAAAAGTTTGGCACTTGCAAAAACATGATTTGAAGGTAAAATAATACCAGCATCCGTCTCAAAGATAGCTACTGGAATAGCACGCTCACTCACTGGAGTGCCCTACATGATTTCAGCAAGTCAACAAAGCAGTAGGAATATTGGAAAAAAGCAAGCCAAATCATGAAAACTAGAATAAACAAATTCCATGAAAACAAAATAAAGGGAATATTTGCCCACTGAAAGGAACATGCCGTGACTATCCAAAATTGAAATATAGTACCGTAACTATCAAAATTTAAAGGAATGGTTAAGTGCATGATGTTAATTGTTGAACTATTCAGTACTTACCTGTGGCTCCCGGGCAACTATGTATTGGCAATGCAGCCCTTTGTCTTTTACCATTGAATCCCCGAGGAATTCAGCTAGCCTTTTTGCTGTTGTTACAGCACATGATTTCTGTTCTCCATAGTCAACTAGGGATTTACTCATTGTGCTAGACTCGGATATGAAATCAAGCAACTCATTGTCAGAAATATCAATTCCTTGGTTCTGCAATAGAAAAATGTACTTTAACAATGCAATCCAGTTGGATTGTTTAGAATTTGGAGCATATCATTCAAAATTTTACAAACCACTCACATCCAGGAGGTCTAACCAACGATTAGCAACAGAAGCAACAGCTGTATAGCATTCCTCTAAAGTTGAACCATGAAGAAATTTGTCAAATACCTCTGCCTACAGAGAAAAATAAGAATTAATAAATGAACTGGCCAAACTAACTAGTGCAAAGTCCCAGTATCCCTCTTTGGAACAAAGACTAGTAGCAAGTGATACAGAAAGGGAGCACATACCTGAAAAACTTTGATGAGCTTCAGCTCACCTCTACGCTTGATTTCAAAACCTTTAAGTTCTGCCAAGGTACCATCTTCATTAAAGACCGCATACCTTTTCTTTAGAAGAACCCCTTCCTCTTTAGAGGCAGGTAGAATCATAGCCTGTTATTTTAGCATGCATTGTGGCATATGTGCAAAGATTAGATCAGCTACTCAGACTTGAAAAGTGTATAGTGCAAGCACTGATCCCATTAGAGTACTTTACCTTGTAAGGTCCATCTACCTCAAATTCAATGGAACATTCACTGTGTGTTGTATATAGCTTATTTATTGGGTCATTCAATGTCTGGTAGGATAATAAACAAATCAATCAGTGAACTTTCCAATAGTCAGTAAGCAAAATAACACATTCTAAATATGTAATAACTTTATGAATAACACTTGTATTCCTTACTTGATATTGATCATTAGTGTTGTTTCTCGCAACATCAACATTAAGCATCACACAGGGATAGGATATCGTGAGCTTCTTCCCAGCACTGAAACATCAGTGACAAGTGTTAACATAGAGATTTGCATATGAAGTCTTAGCATGGGAGCATTCACCTTGAACACTACATAAATGACCACTTAGAATTAATTTTGATAAATTAGTCAGTTCACATACATGTCTACATCCAGTCCAAAAATCGATTTTGGCCACTAACATATTTTCCATATTTAGATTTGGACACATAAAATAAATCACTCATAAAAAAATATTTTAGTTTGTAGAATCAAGACCTTTTTTCTTTTACTAGCACATAACCTTTTGTTTTACTAGCATGTTATGATGAGAATGAGTAGTCAAACCGGTGTGTTGGACAATGTGCGAAGTCAAACCAACTACCTAGTATTTGGACCAGAAGCAGTAGTAATTGAGCACAGCCAAAAGCACAAAAAGCGGTCGCCTAAGTATAAAGGGCCTGTTTGGAGGAGCTTTTGGTAGCTGCAGCTTCTCCCATAATTATAAACTCCCCTAAACAATCCAGCTTTTTGTCCAGATTCTAAGAAGTTGTAGTTGCAAAATCTAGAAAATGAACGAGAAGCCAGAAGCCAGCTAGATTCCTACCAGCTGCTTCATAGGATCTAAAGCTCCCCACAAACAGGCCCAAAAGCAAGGGGCAGTGCAGCTGAATCACCTTGAATAGTGTCAGGTGCAGCACCATTAGCGAATTGCGTGCCTTGAGGGCTTAAGCGCAAGGGGCTCGCTCCAGCCTCCTCTAGTTGCCAGGTAGAAAGAATAGAAACTAGGGAAGGGATGTTGGCCTATGGGCCCAAAATATGGCCCAACAACACACTCACTTGTTCTATCTATCTTAGAAAGAAGCATACTATGTATATATAGCAGCCTAAGACTTGTTCAATTGCAGTTTGCTAATCTCACATTACGACACATTATATATTTCTTAACTATTTGTTTGTCATAATAGCTTCAAGAAGCTTCGTTGCTAGGGGTAAACATTCATGTTTTTATAATTGCACTTCAAGAGTCTAAGGCACAGGCTTTTTTTCTCTTTGCACCTAAGACTTCAACTACACTGATCATTTAGAAGTATGTTAGTTGCACACTAAAATATCTTGCCACTAACACATGTACCAAATTCAAAATTCAGGTCATAAAAAAGCCCTTTATACATTATAAAGTAGACAAATAAGGATTAATGTTACATTAGTCCAGCAAGGCAAGCTCTACATTCATCTATTGCTTCAATCAAAACAGTCATCAGAAACACTAGATAGTCATGAAAATTAATGATAGCATAAATATGAAATCTCAGATATATTATAAACAAATTACTTGAAGGAAAACCATTTTATTTGTTCTAGTGTACTCACTTTGTCTTGAAGGTAAAGTTCTCTGGAAAAGAACCAGGAAGAACACACCAAATGCCATCAGTATCTAGTTCCAGTGGCTTTCCAATTTTGTCTACAAGTAGACGAGCATTTTGGATAATCTTTGCACCAGTATATGTAACAACACCAGCCATTTCCATAGAATACCATCTTGCACCCCTAAATCAGAAAGCCCTAGCAATTACCTTATCATAGTACATAAAGACAAAAAGTATGTTCTCTATATAGATTGCACTTACTTGCGCATAACATATCCATAAAACGAATTCAATATACACTTGTGGGCAAGTTGCAACGAATCATAGAGCACAACCATGTCCTGCAAAAAGCATTAGGAGTAGCAACAAAAAAGTTCTCAAAATTCCTGAAACACATGATAGACCTCTAACTCTAAAATGAATAATATTGATTGATACCATCACAAAAATCACCTAGTTGGAAAATACTATCCAATGTGTTACTGGCATGTGGCCACAGATCCCACATGTCATCCTTATAATAGATGGCATTTTCCAAATTGCACATTTGTGATGGTATTGATCTAATTTTCTTGATGTATGATATAATAATGCATTGCGAACCTGTGCTTCCTGAATTTTGATAGAATTTCCATTGGCTTTTGCTTCTGCCAGTTTTCCTTTCCATGATTTGTTAAGGCCTTTGTACTCATACCTTCTATCACGAAAGCTGGAATTTTCAAACAAAGTACACATTTTAGAGCACCTTGAAGAAAGCATTAGCCAACAATGCTATGTTTATCAACCAGAAAATTGCACTTTGCTCCACTAAGAGCTATTATGGAAGCTAAAATAGAAATCACTGTTACATATCCATGAACTATCCAATGAACATAGTACACTAAAATATACTAATAAACATCAGACGGACCTTCGTACTGTGTCTACATAGAAGGAATTTTCACGCATGCATATTCCAGCATTCCTCACTTCTGTAATTGGTTTGTCAACTACTCTTTTATATGCCTGCATTGGAACAAAAGTATAGTAATTGCAAGCCACCAAAAAGGTTTAATTAATCCATGCATTTTAATATATCACCTTTTGGCAGTACTTCTTCAAACGATCCTTCAGTTTTAGTAAATGCTCTGGTTTTGAGAGGTCAAGAAAAGGCTTTGAAGGTGTCACCCCACCAGCTTGAATCATCTCTGACTCAATTTGCCTCTTTATATGATGATAGTCACTAAAAAGCAGAATATTGTTAGATCAGTAAATATATCAACTTCAAAGCATATAAATTCCTAGAGTATACCTCTTTTTTGCCATGTAGGTCTCTCCTCGCCATACCCATTCAAGCGTCCTAAGGCAATTCTTTCCAGGACGATTGAAATCACATGCTGTGCAGTCCACATCGGTAACTATGGATGGTGGCTGATACAGCAAGAGTTAAGGAAAAAACAAAGGTTAGTTTAAGTTATATAATTATGTACAAAAAAAAAGAAGCCAGATGTTCTTAAAGAAAACAATTCCTTCATAATTTAGGCCAATAGACACAAAGAGGCTTTAGTTATTTGTCTCATCAGCATAGACTCTCATCAACAGCCATATAACTAATACTAGAAACACCCAAGAAAAGTTCATACTGATATGGACCCATTAACGACCTTTCCTAAACAACTTGAGCTTTCCCATGTATTGGTCTGCGCATGAAACTCAATATGGTATAAAAGCATGAGTAGAGACCCTTATTTCAAGTATTCAAGATTTGCCTAGGCTCAATAGATGTATTTTGATGTTTGAAAAAAAAATAGATGTATGTTGTGTTGTGAGTATAAAATTCAGGTGCTATGTTGTGCCTCCATCAATTATTGTGTTAATGCACTCCAGAGACCAGTTTGCATTGTGTCCCAGTGGCACCGCACCACATATAACCCACATCATAGGATTGAATGGGACTTAGACTTGAGTGGTGATTGAAATATGAGTAGACAGCCTGCCTTACCCTGACAGATTAAATCTTTTGGGCACATTGGTCAGGGCATGTAACTCAGCAGTGCCTTCATGAAATTTTGGCAATGCAGCAGCATAAATTTAGTATTACTTCTTTGTGTTTTCTATATATGGCAATGATGGCTGAGCAAAATAGAGCTCAAAGAGATTCTGCAACTCAACCAGATAACAATAACAAATCACTACTAGCTGACAAGAAATGCTAGCAAAGTTAGTTAGACCATGTCAATCACCATATCATGGCCTATTTAACTTCTTATGTGGACTACCGATACAGGTCACTCATCAAAGTACAAGTTAGCAAGTGCACACAGTTAGGATTTAAAAAGATCCATACCGAAAGGGGAAAATATGTTTAACAGTATCTACCACATTTGATCTTTACGAAAGTAAAGTTGAACTATCAAATCAGCCATTATGATAATAACTGGATTTAAAGTATTTATTAAACTACAAGAGAATACCTGGAGCCTATTTGTCAAAATGATATTTGGATACATCGCAGCAACATCCAGATGATATATAAGTGGACATTCTTCACGAATAGGGTGATCTCGCAAAGAAACTAGCTGTAAATTTGACACAGCAATCAAGCTCGATACAAATTACAGAACATAGTGAAATAATATTTCCATAGTCAGAACTTAGAAGAACAATAAATATATTGGTGTTCATGCAACATATGAGCTATAGCGCTGGAATAACACCTTCTGTTTAATGGCATCCTTGACTTCATCGTAGTTTGTGACAGAATCAATATCTAATTTTCCTTCTACGGAAATGGCATATTGCAGATCACGATCAAGATTTGCAATCAGTCGCTGGAAAAAAGAAATGTCAATCGAGTTAATATACTAATGTGCATGCATAAATTTTCAATCTGAGCCAACATTAACATGTAACTAAGATAAAAAGCTCAGAAAATCTCTTCTGTGATTTATATATTTAAGCTAAAATTAAGTATCACTTCCAGAATAGTATTAGTCAGGTTACCTCACATGCTGACGGTTCAAGTTGGAACTTCGTAGGAAGATCAGATCTAAATACACCAGTTTCAAGACACTCAACATGACCACCAATATAAGTTTCACTTTCCAATAGACGGTTATTGTAGAACTTCTCCAGATCAGCTTGGTGCTTGTTAGGACAAATAATATTAGCCTTGAATGCCTATATATCAGAAGAAAATGAAGTCAGCAAG
This sequence comes from Oryza longistaminata, assembly GCA_009805545.1. NCBI lineage: Eukaryota > Viridiplantae > Streptophyta > Magnoliopsida > Poales > Poaceae > Oryza > Oryza longistaminata. Next base: position 20,383,956 of record CM020179.1, on the reverse strand, counting down.
CTGAAAAGTTTCATAAGACAGAATATAGATGCAAGGATTAGCTCAAAAGGTAGAAAACATGGCAGAAAAGTTTACTAAGCAGTCAACACACCTGGACCATTAGCAGCATTTCACACAATGTCCCACTTCCTTTCCGTAAAACCTCATCAGGTGACATAGGTATAATGGTTGCAAGGGAAAAGATAAATGGATGGACGTAAGTCATGTATAGATAGTATGTTGCAACAGCATCTGATACAGAGTAAGAAGCCATTGTCTGCCAACAAAAGGGTACACAAAATGAACAGCTGAAAATGCTAGGTTAAACAAAGACAACTAGAATTTGTACAACTGTACTATACTATTCCGCATTAGTTATGTGCTAATGTATTTAAAACATTTCATTTGATAATGATGTTATCCCATCATAGACAAACTTAAAGGTACCTGAGGCTGCTCCATTGCAAAGCGAACCATATCTTCTGGATTAACCTCCAGAGGATCATAGCCTAACTTGGCTTTTGTAACAGCCTGTCATTGTGAAAATGGAAAGTAAATAATCAAGAAAAGTGAAAGTACTAGCATCTTGTTCAGAATAAGAAGGATAAGCAGCACATAATGGAACAAAAATGAAATGATACCTCTAACTGATTATCTAAAAAGCCCTAACTGATTTTTTTTGGCATACTCAGTCACTACAAAATTATGTAGTTGCTTTAAAAATCCAAGTTTGATATGTTATTCAGTTCTGAGACATAACCAGTTGCTTAAATTTAGTTACAAAATAAACAAGTAATTTTCTTTTAGGCTTTCAGCAAGTAATGTATCACCTTTAGACCATGACTTCCTTGTGGAAGGTAACTGTCTCGCTTCACCCAAGCAAAACAGTCAAGATGGCAAGAAAATTTAGCTCGACATTCGCCTTGATTATTATCACATTGGAATCCAATCTCCTGTAAGAACAAAGAGGGTACAAAACTAAGATATGAAATCATATATTGTATGGCATTTCAAGAAATATATAAACCAAAAACAAATTTAAAACATGTGCATAGTATTTATGGTTTTGAAAGGAAACAGCAGAGGCAGATTTAAAACATATGTACATAGCATTTATGTTTTTTGAAAGGAGACAGCACAGAGGGTGCAATTAAAAATATCCCAGTCCTTGTTGCCTTAGCTACAGAAGTGTGGTCTGTGGATGACTTAGATAATTTTTTTTGCAGTTACTTTGTTGGCCAAGATTTTGGGCATCTCATTACATAGTTATGATATTGAACTACATGAGTCGTATTAAAGAAATGACACCTAAGGAGAAATAAACAGCTTACCTCATTCATTTTAATCCCATGATGAGCAGCTCTCTTCTCCAAAAATGGCCAGTCAAAAAAGTCGCCGTTGTATGTAACATAAATACCAGGCTTAACCTCTTGCATGTGAGAAAACCAAGCTTTGAGTAGATCCAACTATGGAGAGGGAAAATGAAAAGGAGTTGACGAAGTAGTTAGGGTGTATTAAAACCAAAATGGTATTGAACAAAAATATAAAAATTTGTTGATACCTCATTTGCGACATTCTTAACTTTAAAATGCCCCTCAAATTCTGGTTTAGGTGTATACTCCAAATCTTCAATATCTTCCCCTACACACTGCATGGAACAGAAAAACTAATATGTCATGCTGCTTTTAGAAAACTTGCATCTTGCAATTGCAATCAGGAATTGTAGGTCGAGCTGAAATCATGAGTGCAAGGTGACCATTAAATCATCTGGCAAGTATACAAGGCAACTAACATTTTGGCCTTTAGTGCTTTTTTACACACAGAAGTCCACAAAAAGAAACAAAGGGTTTTCTCACGCAGGTTAGAGATAACTGCATGTCACTTCAGAAGTTGGAGCAAAAAAAAAATGGACAGCATATTGATTATTACTAGATAATCGGTCTTATTTAAGGCCAGGCAGCAGGTGGTGAATACAGGAAAAGAATGTTTGTAAACCATAATTTGAACATAGTAAGCTGAAATCTGATAAATGATTATAGAGAAAAGAACATCTGGAACCTCTCGGTTGATTATCAGGTATCCTTGCCCATCAATCATGTAAGAGATCATCATTACAGTGTCATACTCAGCATCTGGAAACTTCAGAGGCAGCTTCGTGGTTTCAATATCAAATGCACATACATGAACTTCTGCACGCTGTAGTAGATCTTCCCTTCTGTGAAGGAAAACATCGGAGCTAGATACGCTAACATCGTACCACTGTCCACACCTCACGTCTGCAAATAAGTTTAGAGAAACAAAAGTGTTAGTGATAAATAAGCATGTGAGAAATTCAAATCAAGAAACAAAAGGCTCACCATTATCGATAGCAAAACGAACATGATATGGAACATCATATTCACGCAAATCAATGATGCAATTTATGTAATCTTGTGGCCTTTCTACCCTGTCATAGTGTGCAAGATCATCAGAACATAGGCTAAAAAAACACATATGACAGCTAAATTTACTTCACCGCAAACTTAAATGGGAAAGAGTCAAACAAGAGTAGCTTTAAATACATCATAGAAGCATCTTAGCCCATAACTAAAAAGGTGGATACTTTATAGGAGCATCTTAGCCCATAACTATTAAGACGGATACTATATAGAAGCATCTTAGCTCATAATTGTTGCGATGGATACTATACTCTACAGGTACCTTTTTACACCATAAATTGATTCAAATGCCTCTGCTGCATTTAGTTCTTCTTCATTCTTTTCAACAACATGCAATAGGTCACTTCTCACACGCATTAATTGCTGTACGGTATCGAACTGGATCTTCAAATATTTCCTCTTCAAACCAGAAAGGTGGTTTTTCTGAAACACAAAGAGAGAGTTATAATTACCTTCCAGAATTGGCCCAATCAAATCTAGATAATAAAAAATGGCATATGAATAAGAACATTGGCACATTGCTGAAACCAGTCTATTCAAAGCTTTCAGGGAACACCCAACCCATGAATCTTACTCTACCATAACAAGTGTTAGTCTCTCTACTATATAAAAGAAGCTAGTGGAGGCGGTCGCTATGCATTCCTCCACCACCTTTGAGCTGGTTGGATCTCCCGAGGATAAGTATATCATTTGTGTATGTCATTTGTAAGCCTGTGCTTGTAATAATGTTATTATGGATTGATATTGTTTGTTACAAATTAGATAAGTTTTCTTCTAGGATTTAAATAAAAATTTGAAGATAAACATATAATATGTTTATTTGAGATTCAATGAAATGCATGGGTATTTGACAAGTTAGAGTGTTACTTCTAGTCAAAGTCAAAAGTCCCATATGGATCCATACTAGAGTCCAGCTGTAATCCTAAGTACTATTTGTTGGAAAATTAATTTGTTTTCTTGAGAAGAAGTCAAATTTAATTTGACTAAGGTAAAATGCATGTAGACTAAGTGAATTGCTTCAAGATTTCACTAGAACTAACTAGAACATGCATGTACTAGAGGATTGGTGATCAGCTATCTGTATAAAACCTATGTCAGCATGCATGGAGTAATCAAAATGGAAATTTACTAGCTAGCGGTGTATAGGTTGGAGCTATGTTGTGTTTCAAAGAGAAAGAAGGAACTTCACTACTAGTTAGTTCCAATATTATGTAGCATAGTTAGTTTTGAGCTGTTAGATGAGTTGTAACATGTGCTGTAATATTGTGTAACTGTAGCAGGTCTGTTACTGTAGAAACCAAGTTAAAAGTCCTATAGAAAGACATATATCCCTATGTAACAAAGGTCTTGGGCATGTCAGTGAGATCAATGAAAATGTAGCTCCTTTGCTATACCCTTTTCTCTTGCTCTCTGTTCATGCTATGAGTGAATGTCTATCCTAGCTTTAGAGCCAACACTATTAATAGAGTGGGGTTCCAAGTACAACACTAAATTATTTTCCCAAATTCCTGCATGGTATCAAAGGTGGGTCCCAACCCTAACTCACCATAAAGTTTCAACCCCTTTCACTAAAATGAAGTTTCAACCCCACAAGTCATCATCGTCAACTTTCTGCCAAACTCTTAACCATCGTTGTCCACAACATACTCCTCAACCAGGTTACTGTTGGCTCCCAGCATGAATTGCTTGCCACTGACATTGATGCGGTTAGGTCATACCCAACCACCACAATGTAATGTGGGAGCAGGTCACCACAGCTGTAACATGCTAGACCAAGTCACCAAGCATAGCAAGCAGGAAATCAAGTCAGCTGCTACTGCTTGATTTTTGGCCCAATCTGTCAGCCCTGGTTTTTAAAAAGATCAAGATTTTACGTATTATTATTATCAGGATTTTCAGGATGTTACAAAATCCTCCATAGAGACATGTGCTCTGTGGCGGAGACTGGGGATGGTTGATGCTGTTGGTTTGAACTGTTCACAGGAAAGCTGTGCAGCCTCATCAGTTATTGCTTTACCCAAGAGGGAGAAAGAGGAATAGACAGGAAGGGAAGGGTCTGTGCTCCATGGTGCTCTGATAGTGCTACTTGTTAGATCAGGTGAAGTCAATTGAGGACATGTAATGTGCTTTGCTGTTCCCAGTGTATGGTATTATCTGCGTTGCTATTTGGTGCTTGATCATATTGGTTTGTGATACTATGGCCAGTACTATCATGGAAATGAATGATTGATGCTTAGCAGATCGTCAAGATTGTGGGAGACATGCAGAAAAATCTGTTCATGGTGGCAAACTTGGCATTGGAGGTGAAGCCCTACTGGTGGAAGAATCGCATGGCCAAGTACCAGAGGTTATGGTCATATGATGGAAGTTATAAATATAATGGTGATGGTAGAGAAGCAGAGCAGGTGTAGGTGCTTAAACAGGAGTAGAAAACCACTTAGGGGAATTGTTGATGTTAAGTTAGAGCCTAATATGAGTCTGAGTGCATAATCTTATGTGAATATGCATTATTGTCCAATTGTAATCCTAAGCACTGTACATTGAGTGTGTGGGATCTTAAGGGTGCAATGGTGCATACATGATCATTCTTCTACAACAAACAGCTAAGGTAAAAGGACAAAAGAAATCACTGGTGAAGAACTCTTAACAAGATCAAAACTCTTAACCATCCAAATTTATCACAACAATAGCATTTACTGATGCAAAGAAAATGTAGTGAATTAAACATTCAAAGCAAGGCACATACTAGATCGAGATCTTCTTTCTCAATAATTTCTATGTCAGCAATGTCGCCTTCATAACGTCGCCTGAGATATGCCTCGACTTCTAACTCCATCTTATCCTGCGACATTTTAAAATTCCAAAATATGATATCTGAAAAGAAACATCAAGCAATGGAGAAACTAAAAGTCATCTTATGATTCAAACACAAGCTCAAGCTCACCTTAGTCGCAGCATAAAAGTAAGGGGGAAATTTGTATTTCACTTTAAATGTAGAACCATCCTGCAAGAAAGCATACACGATTAGACATGTGACAAGTCAAAAGTTTTTATTTATTTTTTTTTTGCCATAACTGCAATTTACCTGGGACACGAAATATAGGTCAACACAGCTGTATATCTTCCCAGTGTCCTCATCCTCCCATGATGACTGCAGGTTTTTTAGGTGAATCAAGAAAGTCACAAAAAGGTAGTTGATTACATTTTGCAAAACAGTGAGAGATTAACTTAATAATCTTGTCCAATTTCTACGGATCTGTCCATAACGTGGATGGACCACCAAGCTTAATAGGTGTATCCATTCAGTGCGGGTGTTCATTGGTTCCACCAGATATGGCAACAGCAGCACAGTTTTTATCATATTGTTAAGAGATTGTATTGGAGAATCGTTTAAGAAACAACTTCTCCATAATGTAGCTACTTTATTTTTTTTACCAAAAAAAGAAACATTATAACTGTGTCACAAATTATCCCACGAGCATCTAGAAGCGTCAAAGGATTGACTGTTGCTATTAGTTGCAGTCTGTGACAGCATTTGACAAACATCCCCCACCACACCCACCTGGCAAATCAACGTGCTAGACCAACGTTAGCAGCAACTCACCACCGGCATTGCTCAGTGATTTCACCTACTGATTACTGAACTAAAACAAAAGGAGGCTCCCGATTTTCCTGGTCTGCATACTCCGACTGATCGACCCATTTCTCCAATCATATTCCACTTCAAAGTCAGAAGCAGGTCACAACATTTACAAAGTTATGCCGCTAGTTTCCAGATGACACTCACTCCCAATTCAAGCTAGAAATAATCCCAGAGAGAGGGCTTACCGGGGAGAAGGTCAGGAGCCATCCGAGCCGGCGCTCGCTGTCGGTGTAGGGCGCAAAGCCAAGCCTGCTCTCCAGGAGCTCCTCCGCTCCGAGCCGCAGCCGCTGCTCCTTCGCCGCCGACGACCCAGACCTCCAACCGCCTCCCCTTCCCCCTCCCCCTCCTCCTCCTCCGGCCGACGGCCTCCGCCGCCGACCATCGCCGCCACCGCCGCCGCCCATGCTCCCCAGCGCGCGCGCGCGGTACGCGGGGCGCGGGGAGAGGAGGAGAATCGCCTGCGCCGCTCGGCTCTGCAGCCTCCGCTCGTGCTGTTGTGTGTGGGGGGGAACGGGGAGAAGGAAGGAACCCTAGATCAGATTTGGGTTTTTGGGTGGGGCGGCGAAATGAAATGGGCGCCAAGTCCGGGGCGGCGAGGCGGGGGGTTTCCCGCGCGCTGCCACCGTCTCATCATTTTGCATCCCGGTCCCTTGGTTTCGTTGTTTTCAACTTGGGAGCCCAGCCCACGGCCCTTGGCAAGAGTCCAGCTCACTAGGCCCACTTTATGCTTTCTAGCTGTAGGCCCAATCTACTCAAGGCCTTGTACATGATGGGTCAGATTTTTAAGCCTTCTCGGGGTCAATAAATCCATAACGAAAAAAGTATTTTTGACTCCCTCAACCATGGGCTGAGTATGATTGGAGCCCTCCAACCGCACCGAGTATTTCACATCCCTCAATTATTTAAACCGGTGCAAAACAACTACCATAACAGTATTGTGGGGTGGTTTCATCCCATGTGGTGGATTGACCCTGGTCAACAAGTTGAGTCAGCACGGATTTCAACAACCCTGATCAACATGGACGCGCTCCCCCCTCCCTCTCTCAATCGCGCAGGCTTCCAGACCGGCTAAAACCCTAGACCAGCTGGGGCAACGAGAAAGACGACGCAGGGTGCGGCAAGGGTGGGCGGCGCTCTAGGGCATCGCAGCTGTCGTTTTGGTCGCACGGAACTGAATATGTGCAGGTACACCTCCTCCCTCCCCCATTCACTCCCTTCCCATTTGTCCCCTGCAGCATGTGGTTTTATCGATTTGGGTGTGATTTATACATAGCTTAATTTTACTCAAAAAGGAGATGAAATGCATTTTATATGAATTTCTAAAGTTCAACATATCTAAAACTTATCATTTTGTAGATAATATTTTTAGGGGCATTTGATGTAAAGTATGTATACTATTTTATTTTACTTTATAGAAGAACATAAGTTGGTGGATCTGTAGGAACTGAGTTTGTTCCAAAATGACTTAAATGGAATTATCTATGTATTTTATAAGTTTGTGCAAGCCTTATATGTGATAGATGAGTTTTAGAGGCAAAATTTGTACTGAGTGCCAAGTTTTTATTCCATAACATTAAAGTTCATAATTTGGTGAGTTCACATAAATTTGATTTACTCTAAAATGTGTTGTTTTCAATTTGTTATGGATTTTACAAGTTTACATGTTTTTCTGTTGAAATATAAAGCTTTAGGTACTTCATATAGATTTTTTCCAAATTTTAAATAGGTTGGGTCCACAGGTCAGTGAGACCAATATGCAAAAAGGTCCCTAGGTTTGAACCAACCCACAGTCCTAGGCCCATATGTCATTGAGTGGAAAGGTTAGACATTGAGAGTTGTTTATAAATTCTCAAAACAAAGTCCCTGCGACCTGGTGTCTAGTGTTTCCTTCTCCCACCGTCCGCCGCCTTTCGTCTCGATCCTGTTCGGATTTTCCTCGCTTTTATTTATGTGTTCGGTTTCGTGGTTTCTCCTTCTCCTCGCTCGCACAGCTTCTCCATGGACTCGCCCGCCGGTACAGATGATCCACCCCCGTTCGCAGCCTCCGGTCATTACTCATTACGGCCAGCGATCGTCGTGCTCCACCCTCAACAAACCCACGCAAGCGTCCGCGCATATCGATCGAGAATGACGTTATTGGCGATATAGGTGAGGCGCGGGGGTATGCGCGGCCGATGGGGCTGGCGGCCGTGTTGGATCTTGCTCTTTCCCCTTCCCCTTCATCGGTGAATGCTTTTTTTTTCTTGGTAATACTAGGCTGAGTTTGTTTGCTTGTTGACTCCTGTTTCGACAGATGCTAGATTGGGGAACGGCGGGGCAATCTTGCTGCTGTTTGAGACGCCATCGGGCTTTGCAATTTTCTCTTTTGATGGGATCCGCCTCATCGCACCAACTGCCATGGAGGCATGTGCTCCTTTGTTATATAGATTGATGTGCTACATTTTGGTCATGGATCTGATTTTAAATTTGATTTCTCTCTGCAGGATATCTGGCAAAACTTTGCCATGGAATATAGGGCAAAATTTGTAAGTCCTCTCGTTTCCTTCTGATTATATATTTTTTCTATGGGTTGCTCGTCCGTGACTCGAAGCAACCTGAGCAAGTTATTTTATTTACTCTACTTATTTATTTTGCATTGAATGGATGGATTTTACCATAACATCATTGTTCATCAGTTATTTCCTTGCCTTTTTAAACTCTGAAAAGTGCATAAGTTTAGAACAACAACAACAAATGAGAAGAAAAAGAAAAACAAAGAAAGATTAACGGCATGTAGTCACTAAATCCATCTGACCAGCCCTGGGGCAAATGAGATTCTATCTTCCTCACTTCTCTGCATCTTCAAACTCGTCTCTACCTTTATCTGATGTTCCAATGTTTGGGTTGATTTATTCTCACCTTGCCTGAACTATCCTTAGCCAGGCCACAATGCCTTCCAGCTTGAAGTAGAGCACAGAAATTGAGCTCAGCAACAGAGGGAATGAAGGCACTGTGCTTCCCTCCAGACAGCTCCTAGAGCATAGCCGATTTCAAATAGGTCCTGTAGTAGTAACCCAGACAGTTGTATAGCTTGCCTTCAGCAGTGGCTGCAAGGGACCATTGTAGAGCATGACAGTTGTGTAGTTTCTTCCAACGATAGATAATCTAGTCTGACCTTTGATTGAAAATATCATGAGAAAAGGATCATTACCATTGGATTTGACTCCAATCCTGCGATTCTAGTCGAACTTGTTAAAGAAACCAACCAATTTCACCTGCTTCCCTGGTAGATTCTCAGACTAGGATCAACACTATGCCAATCCATAAGCCATGTAGCCAACAAATTAGGAACTTGGTTTAGCTTGCTTAGGAATAGCAGCCGCATGATTGATCTTGATGGACCTTTACCATCAACATATCATCGGTCTTACCGATTCTCTTCCAGGTTGTGGGATAGGTTGCACCCTGACTAGCATTTCCTGCTCTTCATCTGGAGCATATGTTCGTGCCTCCACTTGAAACTGCAAGGTGGTGGGGATAGTGATCAACCAAGTGTATTCCGAGTTTCCGACCCTGCCTAGCCTCCTAGAAGCCCAGTTAAGGTTCAAATCTTGTGATGTTCTACGCCACCATTGGAGGGCCAAATCAGATTTGGTGGCATTCAAATATTGCCATTCTGGATTGATATTAAGTTAAAAGTTGGAGTACCGCCTGATTTATATTTTTCTAACTGACGAAATCAATAGAATGTTTGTAAAGCATGTTCCTAAAAGCATGGTAACAAAAAGGTTTCTTAAAAGTCGATTGGAGCAAGGTGAAACCTATAGGGGCATTTGGTACGCACCACTTTGAAACCAAAGAGCACCACATTTTTGAAACATGTCATATTAGCCCATGGTCTTAATTCTGAATTGAACCGCAACAATTTGATAGATGAACACTTAAAGCTCCCAATTGTATCAGATTGAGATGCATTACATTGCATCAAACATATATTGCTAACTGATAATTGTTTTTTCCCGCCATTAACATGCTCATCCCTGTTTGTTTCTTTATCAGGTAGTTTGGCGTCTTGCTTTTCAAGTTTTTATAGACAAGTCTCTGGCAATTAACTGTGATACTGGTGTGGACGATCAGCTTAATCTCATGATAACAAAGTACCACCGCAAAGGGGGGAAAATAGCTGTTGGGAAGCCTGAATATAAAACAATCATAGAAGCAAACCTGGTTAGTGCAAGCTCCCTACTTTGTTGCATCATTTTTTCTGAGCTGCATTTTTTATTTGTTGCATCATTTGTTCTGAGCTGCATTTTTTATTTACATTATTTTCAGGGTATTTCCTGCCTGTATGATGAATTTGTGATGGAGGTGATGTGGGGTTTGACGAATCTTATGCATAGTTTAGTCCCTGAAGAAAACTCTCAGCTGAGTAAGGAGGACCATCTCCAGATGAGTCAAGGATTAAAAATGCTCCTGAATCGTTATGGATTTGATGTCAAACCAGGGATGACAGCTTACTACTAGTTACACTCTTATAGTTTGTTCATTGTGCATTTGAAACCTTCATTTACCGTTGGTGTTAATTTTTATATAAAAGTTTTCATTTGAGTTTTTCCCTATTACTGACGAAATGATACCCTTTGTTTCCAGGTTAACAAACGTATTCTTGAGGCAGTATCTGACTTGTATGATTGTGATGATTGTGAGAAGAAAAATAATTGGTCCTTGCGTCGTGCTGGTCGGAACCTTATGGATATCTCTAGCATTAACAGTGAGGATTGGGGCCTGTTGAAACTTTCTACAGCTCTGATGATAGTATGTTACCCTGAAGAAAAGATCATAGCATGCTTGCTGAAACATTCTACATATTTGCTGATAGCATCTTACCCTAGAAGGGAAGTTATAGAATGCAGTCAAGAGGTAAATCGTAATTATTTTTTTGTTGTGTTCCAGCACATCTGATGGTAACTTTTCATTCAACTAATGGGCCAAAGCATTTTAATTTCAGATGTTTTCACCAGATGTGCTATCTAAGCTGGTAACTGATGCACCAAAATATGACATTTGGATAAAAAAGCGCACTTCCAAGAGAATCCATGAAGAAATGGTATTTTTGTATCAACAAAGGATTGAAAAGCGAAAGCTCTTGGCCACCTTGATAGGGGAGGCTACAAAGGTTTATGAAGCTGAACAAGCGGAATTGCTGACAAACTAGAAGTGACCACGGGTATTCTGAAGCTGCTATCTATGCCCAAGATGACCAGTGATTTCCAGACCACCACTTCTTTTGTGTTTTGTTTATCTCAAGTTAAATTTGGGAATTACTGATACTAGTAATGTGCCCGTGCTAACGCTACGGCGGTATTTAATAATTTAAATATAAAAAAATACATGTTTTAAAATCAAACATAGAATGAGATAAATTTAAGAATGATGAAATGGAAAAATATAGAATTTATTAGTTATTATATTGATAATCGCATCATCATTTCTGAAATAACATCGTAACTTTTTTTTCTCTTTCAATGAATTGAAAAGTATTGTGTTTATATCAGTGTACTGTTTGGTTTCTACTTTAGACAAGTCAGACTGTGTTTCTCCAAGCTGCTATTTGTTTTGGTTTTGGTAGTACTAGCTGAAGCGCACAATGCCGCGCTGCCCGGATCAATTGAACTCGAGTATATATATACTATTTACCAATGGCATTCGTCTTCATTCATGTTTTGGTCTATATCCCATAAACTATCATTATAAAAAAATTGGCACATAAAAACATATAGTATATAGTCTAAAGGACCAAACTAAAAGTATAGGAAGTTTGAATAAATAGTAAAGTAGGTAAATTACGTGTCAATGACAATGAGAGTTTACGGAGGTATTGTAGGATCTTAAAGGGTCTTTCACACCCCAAAAGCTAGCCATTGAGCCAAAAACTAGCTATTAAGGTGAGGGGCTCCCCCACTTATATCTTAGGTCTTTTACCTTTCCACAACCAATGTGGGACTATTTAACAATCTTTCCCTTCACACATTGGTGTCCCTCAGCCCTTCACCGTATACGGCCCCACATCCACGGTCCATCAGGCCTTCACATACTGGAGACTATTTAACAATCTTCCCCTTCATACATTGGTGTCCCTCAGCCCTTCACCGTATACGGGCCCCACATCCACGGTCCATCAGGCCTTCACACACTGTGTCCATCGGATTCACATACCGGAGACTATTTAACAATCTCCCCCTTCACACATTGGTGTCTCTCAGCCCTTCACCGTATACGGGCCCCACATCCACGGTCCATCAAGTCTTCACACACTGTGTCCATCGGGCCAGAGATGTTAACCTAGCCAGGCTCTGATACCAATTGTAGGATCGTAAAATGGCCTTTCTCACCCCAAAAGCTAGCAATTGAGGTGAGGGGCTCCCCCACTTATATCTTAGGTCTTTTACCCTTCCACAACCAATGTGGGACTATTCAACAATCTTTTGGATGCTACCCTTTTTTCTCTATATGCTTGGGTGGTGTTTGGTTGGTGGGATGGAATGGGTTGGGACGGGGCGAACCTGTTTTTCCGTTAGATGGGATGAGATGATCCTGTTAGATGAAATTTCCCCTTATATCCGGGTCGAGGCTATCCAACAAATTCGAGCGGACGAACTCGTCCCACGTGGGATGGGCGCACGGCGAGAGCCCCGTTGCTACTCTACTCCTCGCATTGATAGCCTGGCAATGCTCGACGAGAGCGGCTGCGACAGATCCGGAGGCGGACGACTTGGCGGTGGTGGATCCGACGCAGGGGATCTCCGGATTCGTCGTGCGGGCTCTGGTCGACTCGCTCCTCTGCCCTCACGGCCATCGAGCAAGTCGAAGTAGGAGAGCATCGTGTCGGGGAATACGTAATTATTGTATGGTAGGCTATTAGATTAGTTGTAGGTGTAGTATCCAATTTTATGAGCTAGTAATTGACCATACTTTTTAATTCGCTATAATCATCATCTTTGCCATGCCCATGTTTTGGCGAATTTGCCTTCTCATACCCATTGTTTCCTACTTATACCATGAAAGGTGCGGTGATTTCTTATGTATCTTTGTTATATTTTTCAGATCATCATATAGAAGACACGCACCATACTTTGTGACATTTCTTATGATAATAGTCAAGTTGTTGAAGTAGAATAACGCCGCCACACATTAAGCATGTGATGTGCAACCCGCGGTAGCACCCGGAAACACGCCGCCATAGGGAGTGGGTAGATGCCGCCTAACGGATACCCGGGAGGGACCTCATCAAGGTGAACGAGCGTCGGTTTGTTCTAGATTCGGCAGGCTAGCTAGGGCATCCTCTAACACCGTAGAGACGAGAGACGACGAGTAATTGGTGGATTTGAGAACGATAGACTTGGGATAGGTAGCAAGAATGAGTGAGATGTAGAATATATAAGAAGGTTTGGATACTAAATTGATTTTGATGTTTGATTGGTTGTTGTTTCAATCGGACTTAGACCCCTTATATTTATAGGGGAGTGGATTTACTTCCGAGGGGTTTTTTCATATCCAATTAGGCGTGGAAACCGGTTAGGACTCTAAAAATCTCAGGCCTTAGCAAGAAAAATCGAGCACCACAAATCGGACTTGGAGTCGGACTCTGTCGGTCTGACTAGCCAAATGTCGTTGGTGGCTAGTCAGACCGGTCTTGTGTGGCAACTGGCATATTTCCAAATTGGACTATAGTTTTCTTTTTCATTTGAGCATTTTCACGAATATAATCATCTGAAATTTGTGAAGCATATATAGTACAGGAACACATGTCAACAGCTTGGTGGCGACAATACTTGTCCAAACTTTGTACCCAACTAGTTGAAATCCTTAACCAATTTTTACCGTAGAAATTAACAAAGCTGGACGCCTAGGAGATTACAGGAGCAAGAAGAGCTCGTCCAATTCCAGTGTCCATCTCAAAAAGGAAAACTCCAATTTGTGCTACTAGCTAAGTGCAATTGATGGTATGATTTTAACTTAGTTGATCACAAACAGTTCTGGAGGGTGCTCCACTGCTTCCCCCTTCTTTTTTTTTTTCCAAAACCAAAAACAATATCAGAAGTTTGAAATTACCCAGCACTAACACGGTGCAGTACTGGCCTACTGGGGTTTACATACACCCTGCACTAGCTAATTCATTTCCGCTGCTGCCGTTTTGACGACGAGCTGATGATAGAGTGGGTGACAGTGCTAGGCTAGCTAAGCACTAGCAGTGGACCTGTGAGCTGACGAGGGGGAAGTCGAAGGGCGTCATCCAGGCGTAGGTGAAGCGCACGGGCGGCGCGCCGCGGCGGATGGCGCGGCCGCCGCGGAGCACGCATCGCTCGTCGTCGACGGGGCGGATGGCGCGCGGGTCCACCGACTCGACGCTGCTGAGCCCGTAGCATCGCAGCACCACCCTCGACTGCGCGCACCGGCACCGGTTCGCCACCTCCACCGCGTACTCCGGCTTCCCCTCCACCACCCGCCCCGCCGCCCTCTGCCTCACCACCAAATCCGCCGCCCTGCACGCCCCTTCGCCTGCACGCCACAATTCGTTTATATTAGCACTGCAATGACAATGTAGCAACTATCAAGTGCCAAGTAGTGCTAGTACTATAATTAGCAATTTCAATCACCTTGGCTGGCGTCGCAGAGGAGGGCGAGGGAGACGAAGACGAAGGCCGCCGCCGCCGCCGCTCTCGCCATGGTCAGCCAAACTGCTGTGAGTGTGAGGTGATACGGTTTTGATTTCTGGCGAGAAGGCCTCAGCTTATTTGTACCCACTACCCGGATGCAGAGACATGGATGGATGGATCGATCGATCGATTACGCTTGTTGGATAAGGGAGGCTGAGAGGATGGTGGATGCAGCAGGCAGGGCACGGCAGGACAGCGAGAGGAAGGAATGGGTTGTCGTGCGTGGCGCATGCATGTCATGTGGCAGGGCCAGACGACGACGACGACGGTGAACGGTCAGATGTCCAGCGCGATCACGCATGTGATCGATCGTCTACATGATTGACGATCACGCATGCTCGGTTTCGCCTGTAGCAAACGGCTCATAGGTTACTGCCGTAGTACGAGTAGTATATACTCACTGGCACTCTTGCAGGTGTCAGCTAGCAACGGGCGGCCGGCGCGGTTTATTATGCTGCTACTAGTAATAAGTGTAAAGCTCAAACTTGATTAGGTAGCTATAAGCTTGAATTGAGACGATACATGTAAACGATAATTTTGCAACCTAGCTAAAGTAGATAGGAAAACATGGTGTACGATTGGCTTGATTGCCAATGCATGAACACAGAATCACGATAATTTTTCTTCCTCTCTTTTGATCTTTCTGTTAATTTTTTTTTTCTTTTTGAGATGGAGTGCCCTGGCCATCGTGAACCATGAATCCATGATCGCTGTCGGGAACTCGGGATGGTCGGCGCCAAGTGATGATAGATTTGCTCTGATTTTTCTTTTGCGGCGAGTTTGAGTTCACGCGGCGTGCATGTGGGAACCAGGACGCATGTGCCTGAGTGAGTGCCTCCTTTCTCGTCTACAGGCCTGTGGTTTTTCTAGGACCTTTTTTCGCCATCATCATGTGCGTTTTTCTTGTCACTGTCCCCTTCTTTTGTTTTTTTTTTGGCAGCACGGCTCCAAATTATGTGCACTGGGTGCTTATTCACACATCTCACTGGATGGGTTGCCCATTTGCCCGTCATCAGGAAATTTCCAGATCGGTTACATTGTATCGTTTCCTAACAAAGGTTGCACATTTGTTGCGACGTTTGGAAAGTCAAACAATTTGAAGCAAATCGACTCAGATCCTGTTTGGTTTATGGCACTGATCCATTAGCCACTCCATTTTAGTCCTAAGAATTCAAATACGAGTAACTAAAAGAGACTAAAAGTATATATTGGGACTAAAATCCATTAGTCTCTCTTAGAGGTACTTTTAGGGACTAACAATCTCTCTCTCTTCTCTCTCTCGGTCCACATGCCTTTAGTCCTTTTTAGTCCATTGATCCAAACAGTATGTGACAAAAGTTTTTAGTTCAGAAACTAATTTTAGTCTAGAGAGTAAATGACCCCAACATGGCCTCAGTCAGAGGTGGTTCCTCGTTGGAAAGAGAAAAAAAGTTAACGGCCCCATTGGTTCGCTTATTCGTGGAATAAGCCAAACAACATATTTGCAAGAGAAGAGTAATTTATGAATAAAACTTTTATATATGTGTTCTTAGCGATGTAAAAAGGAAAGGTTGAAAAATAAACTTTGATGAATAACCCCAAAATCACTTCCAATTTTAAGGTTGAAAATTTAAATTTTGACTGATAAGCATAAGCATAAGCGAAAAGATGAGGCCATAACATATGTAGGGGTGAAAAATTTACCTGAAAAAAATTAAATTAAAAAATCGGTGATTTCGCGGTTTTGGTGCGGTTATTGCGTGATTTCTACTGATAACCACGATGTTCGCGCGGTTATCGCCGATTGTGTAACAGAACACATAAAATTGAAAAACACATGAAATTGAAAAGCCACTAGAAAAAAATAAATTAAAAAAACGCTTAAATGAGTGTAGAAATTGGGGATAATTGGAAGAATATATAGGATAATTACAAATCAAACTTTTGGGTGTAAAAAACAAAATTCGACATGATCTTTTCTATATTATGGACTTTGAAGCTGTCGGAGAAGCGATTCTCCGGCAACAGGGAAGTGCATACCCCTCCCCTAGTGAAGATTCGGCTAGGGGATTAGTTGCGCACAACATGTAGAGATCTCAAAGATGGGGCCCGAGCTCCCCACAAGACAAATAAACACCAGGAATTATACAGATTCAGACCACCCGGAAGTGTAATACCCTACTCCTGTTCTTTTATTTGCTATCTGGAAATGCAAAATACAAACTGACATTTTCAAGCTAAAGAACAAGCATCCTCTTTTCTGTAGCATGTCCCCTTCCTTTTATACCTCAAGGAGGGGCTCACAGTGCCATCTTTTCGAGAGAATATATTCTATATCATTGAGTTTGTTCGAGCTCAGCAATTTGCCATTGACATTGTCACTTTCTATAATATACCGACGACTTTATCAATTGTTCTACAATACACCATTAGGCTGGGCTTTCTTTTCAAAAATACCCAAAATACCTTTAGAGACATACAAGATTAATAATTGATTTATCTCATTAGAAGTTTCAAAAAAAATATGAAAATTTTTATGTGACCTCGTTAAACAACATGAAAGTTTGTATACAAGTTTCAAGTTTTTTCTGGTATATTTAGCTTTTAGAAAAAATATTTTTATGTGGTATATGAGAGAATTTGCTTATACGAGAGATAATAGCACAAAAATATCTTATGTAGTGTATGAAAGATGATTTATATTAAAAACAATAATAAAAAAGTATTTTATA
Source organism: Oryza longistaminata (assembly GCA_009805545.1). Taxonomy (NCBI): domain Eukaryota; kingdom Viridiplantae; phylum Streptophyta; class Magnoliopsida; order Poales; family Poaceae; genus Oryza; species Oryza longistaminata. The sequence continues at coordinate 20,366,489 of CM020179.1, read as the reverse complement.
GCATATAACAAATAAGTTATATTTTTGAGTAAATTTCACAAAACTACAGGTATTTTACATAATTTATCACATAACTACAAATTTAAGAGCTTGTTTCACAAAACTACAGGTTCAGTGTCTCCGTTTATCACAAAGCTACAGGTATTTTGTACAATCTATCACAAAACTACAGATTTAAGAACTTATTTCACAAAACTATAGATTTAGTGTATTCGTTTATCACATAGCTACACATTTAGTGTCTTCATTTATCACAAAACTATATATTTAGTGTCTCCATTATCACAAAACTACATTTTTTAATAATGCTAAAACCTGTAGATTTGTGATAATGAAGATACTAAACTTGTAGTTTTGTGATAAATGAAGATATTAAATCTGTAGTTTTATAAAACAAGTTCCTAAATATGTAGTTTTGTGATATATTGTGCAAAGTA
>CM020179.1:20331640-20365997 GCA_009805545.1 Oryza longistaminata | reverse complement strand
TTAGAATCCGAGATTAGGGGAAAAGAAAAAAATTATACTCTGCGGGCGTGCGATGTGGCATAGCATCCAGCGAAGCGATCGAGGCGTCGCCTCCATGGCAATCGAAGACAAGCGGTTGCGTCCAGCTTGTGTTGCGTATGGGCCAAGGGGTGGTGCACCGAGTTGAGCCAAGGGGGGTTCCCATATGGTGAAACTTAGGGGGTAAGTACTAAATTTCATAAATGGGCCGGGTGCCTGGGAACCCCCTCCAGTCCATTGGACTCCGCCCCTGGTTTACAATCTTAAGATATAGATCTTGGAGTAAATTGCATCGCTAGTACACGAACTTGTCAGGTGAGTGCAATCTAATGCACAAACTTGTAAAATGTATGTTTTGGTGCGTGAACTTGTCTGGTGCGTGCGGAGGAAGGCGAAAAGGACACTACATGGCTAATCTGATTGATTTAGGCAATATATCTGAGAAGGTTGCTATTAGACATACACCACTTCAATGAAAAATAGAATAGAATACAGTGATAGTATACAAAACTGAGCAACGATATAAAGGTTAAAAATATATAAAATTCATCATTTCCATGAAGAAGGATAAAATAGAGTCCAAATTTATAAACATTGAATGTCCTATGCATGTTCACTACACGTATGCACGTCAAATTCTAATCAACATTAGCTTCGTAAAAATAACATTGTCAAGTTAGTTTGGTCCTCATTCGCACGAACTAGACAAGTTTGTGTACTGAAACAAGCATTTTACAAGTTTATGTATTAAATTGCACCCACCTAACAAGTTTGTGTATCACAAATACAATTTACTCTAGATCTTGTATGTTTCCATGCTCCTCTAAAGGAGAGATGTGTAATATACAAGGGCGAAGGCATGCTCGGGTCCCAGAACAGGCTGAATACCATGTTTCCTTGCCTTATTCTTAAGATGTTTACCTTGTAGGTTTCAATGCTCCTCTCGAGGAGGGTTGTGTAACCAACAAGGGCATGGGAGCCCCGGATCCCAGACTAAACTAGGATTCAGGCTCCCCAGCGTCTTATAATTTTAAGATGTAGATCTTGTATGTTTCCACGCTCCTCTCAAGGAGAGACGTGTAACATACAAGGGCGAAGGCATGCCCAGGGTCCCAGAATAGGCTGGGACCCTGGAAAGATGACAGGAGGGAGAAGGAGAAGGAGAAGGAGAGGGATTCCGAGCGTGGCCGTGGCCGTGACCGTGATCGAGGCAAGGACCGGGATAGGGGGGAGGCAGAGCGGGACAAGGAGAGGGAGCGGAAGGACAGGGACAAGGAGAAGAGCCGTGGCAGAGACAAGAGCAAGGAGGAGAGGGAGGATAAGGATTACCGGGACAAGTCGAGAGGCAAGGACAGGGGAGACGACGGTGTGGATTTGTCAAAGGGTGAAGAGGGGGATCAGAAGAAGAGAGTTGAGGCCGCAGAGGAGGCCGAGAAACCGTCCACGACTGAGCTCAGGGAGCGCATTGCTAGGTATGCCCTCGTATAATCCTTTTGGTCTTTGATTCACAAAGGTTGTTTTCAGTTATGCATCATTTCCATGTAATTTTGCATCCGGAGCTAACCTAATCCAGAGTAATGTATAGCATTTAACCACTTTATAGCAATTGTACATCTGAAACTTGTTTTATTGACTCAGTATTGGTGCTACTGTCACTTGATGATCTTTGGATGTCAACTAGTGTTTTTAGGGTTAAATCTAGTGCAACCTTTTTGCTAATTTGTGTATTACGATGGCTTTATGCATTATTTTCTTCTACTGTCTCACATGCTGGGCTAAATTGTGGCTGATGAAATTTCTTTCCCTGGTCCGACTGAATGTGGTCCATATTGAGTGCATTTTGGGTTTAGTCATCCTATTATCCACGTAAGCCTCATATGAATTCAGAAAATTGAAGCTGAAGGAAGACAACATTGCTTCTAATAATTTTACCAGGAGTAACATACTAAAGTTGAACTGTTGAAGCACCCTATAGAGAAACTTTTGCTAAAAGATTCCTACGGTAAACTTTATTATAATCCTCAATATGCAGACCTGCTGTCTGCTTTCAAAGTTGTCTTTATTGCATTGAATCCAGGAACTATTCGGTGTAAACAGAGAATGCTGTCTTTTGTATTTGTTTATTATACTTTTGGTTATGCTTGTTGCATTCTGATTAACTGCTGCTCTGTTGACATAGCTCAAGAATTTTACTTATTTGTGCTGTCAATAACCCGGATTTCTTGTTTATGTAATGGAAGCATAGGTTTGGTTTGTACAGAACACGATCAAATATACTGAAATAAATGCCATCTTGTTACACCTTTGATCTTTGTTCAATACTCAACTAAACTCTAAAACTTACTGCCGTCTAATATTGCTGTTACAACCTCTTTCGGTGTTAAGCTCTTCTTTAGTTTAATTGATTGATAGTTAGTATGCAAGAGTTGTATCATTTTTCCTCGCTGTTAAATCTTGTAATTAAAATTTGAGGACACAAATAATCTCTAAATCAGGTATTTACTTCAGGTCAAAGGAGGAAAGACTGAATGATACAAAGCAAGGAGGAATACTGGATGATAATGATGGTGATGGTGAGATATTATCGTGGGTGGGCAAGAGTCGTAAACTTGATGAAAAAAGGCAAGCTGAAAAAGAGAAAGCATTACATCGTGCTCGAGCATTGGAGGAACAGGTGATGGTTTAACCATGATGTTTATGTGTATACATTTTAAAATATGTACAACTAACTTTCATATATCAAACTTGCAGGATAACATTTTAGCTGAAAATGATGAGGATGATGACGAGGAGCAACAGGAGGATAACCGAGTGGGAGGTAATCCTGTGCAAGTTTATTTTGTTATGCCTTTTGTGTAGTATATCGTCTGAGCTATAGTGTTCTGTGCACTGTTATCAGAATAACGTGTTTCACTCTTTTCATCTTTTGTCCAGAACACTTATCTGGTGTGAAGGTTCTTCACGGACTTGATAAAGTTTTGGAAGGTGGCGCAGTTGTCATGACCCTAAAAGATCAGAGCATCCTGGCTGATGGGGATATCAATCAAGGTGATGGGCTTTTACATGTTTATATGTACCAGCTCCTAGGGTAACTATTGTCTAACTTGAGAAAAATATTTTTAGAGGCTGATATGCTTGAGAACATTGAGATTGGTGAGCAGAAGCAAAGGAACGAAGCTTACAAGGCCGCGAAGAAGAAAGGAACATATGATGACAAGTAAGTTCACCATACATATATGTGTTACTGCTAACATGCTGTGTTTATTGGATTGATGTGATATAATGTTCATTTTTCTGCCTGTCCTTAGGTTCAATGATGATCCCTTGTCAAAGAAATCTATACTCTCACAATATGATGACCCAATGGAAGATGAGGTAAAGTAAAATGCGATGTTCAATTTTGTTTGCTTTGTATCCCTCTGTTGGTAGTTATTTTTATTGTTGCACTTATCAGGGAGTGACACTTGATGAAGGTGGACGCTTCAGTGGTGAAGCTGAAAAGAAACTGGAAGAGGTAATTCAGCTTCATCCCTAGAAGCCATGGTACTTTTTAGGGTCCATTGCAAATACTTTGGTTGCATCTTTGTGTGGACTAACTATATTTTGATTTTGCCAGCTCCGCAAAAGAATTGAAGGTGGTTTTGTGCAGAAAAAGACAGAAGATCTTACTTCCGCAGCAAAGATGTCATCAGACTATTATACTCCAGATGAAATGCTCCAGTTTAAGAAACCAAAGAAAAAGAAATCCCTTAGGAAGAAAGAAAAGCTTGATCTGGATGCACTTGAGTCTGAAGCTATTGCTGCTGGACTGGGGACAGGTGATCTTGGGTCCAGAAAAGATGCAAGACGACAGGCTGCTAGGGAGGAAGAGCAAAAGGCTGATGCTGAAAAGAGAAACTATGCGTATCAAGCAGCCATTGCAAAGGCTGAAGAGGCATCAAAAGCATTGCGCCCGGAGAAAAATATTTCTGGTAAACACGCTGAATCTGAAGAACTAGTTTTTGGTGAAGATTACGAAGATTTGCAGAAATCTCTGGAGCAAGCAAGGAAATTAGCTCTAAGGAAACAGGAAGAGACTGCTGCATCTGGTCCTCTGGCTGTAGCAGAACTGGCTACTGCAAGAATAGGTCAAAAAGATGCAGATGCTGCCGAAGGAGATGCACAACAAAATAAGGTTGTTATCACAGAGATGGAAGAGTTTGTGTGGGGCCTACAGTTGAATGAAGGTGACCTCTTTTTTGTTTTCTGTGAATAATTTCAAAGAAATGCATAGGCAGTGACTAATTATTGGCTTCTTTTGTTATCTTCTTTCAGAGACTCGCAAACCAGAAGCAGAAGATGTGTTTATGGATGAAGATGATGACATGATCATGTCAGACACTGTGGCAAAAGATGACACGAGTGGGCTGGCCGTGGTCAAAGAGGAAACTAGCGTTGAAGTCCCAGTAAAGAATGAAGAGGAAGAAGAGCTAAAACCAGATGAGATTGTACATGAAGCTGCAGTTGGCAAGGGTTTGGCTGGTGCTTTGAAGTTTCTGAAGGAACGAGGAACCCTCAATGAGGGCACGGATTGGGGAGGCAGAACCACAGATAAGAAGAAAAGCAAGCTTGCTGGTATTGAGGATGGACCAAAAGATATTCGCATAGAAAGAATTGATGAATTTGGTCGAGTGGTAAGTACCTACCCTACACCCTGTCCTAACTGCCCTCACCCACGAATCTCCCATGGATAGAAACTATGAAACTTACTGCACTGCATCTACTAACAACTATGATTTAGGCAATGCTGTGTTGCTGATTACTTTTTAGATTGCATTTTCTACTCAGCATTCATCTTGCACATTATGTTCATTTATATTCTTTAATTTGAGCTCCGTATGTGACAAATGGTTGGTCTGCGTTCTTTATTTGCTTTAGATGACACCGAAGGAGGCATTTCGGGATCTTTCACACAAATTCCATGGCAAGGCACCTGGTAAAATGAAGCAGGAACGGCGCCAAAAAAAGTATCGGGATGAGTTGAAAACCAAGCGAATGATATCTTCTGACACACCATTAATGTCTGCGGAGAAGATGAGAGAGGCTCAAGCTCTCAGCAAAACACCATACCTTGTTTTAAGTGGCAATGCAAAATCAGGGTATGTCCACAGTATACTTCTACATCCAAGTTCTTATTTTAATTTTCCTTCCGATGCTGCTTTTTAAATTATTTTGATGTCTTCCAAGGCCTTAATGGAAGTCCAAAACACTTGCTCTGGATTTATAGGTGTTAAGGACTTAATAGTTAATATTGCACAACAGTACTTTTTTTTCACGAGATATTGTTTTTGTTTAGTTCGTGTTGAGCACAATTATTTCATCTGTATTATCACTGATGGCTTATATTTAATTGAGGATATACAATGAAATCCATTTTCGAATGGTTAATATGATAGCATGTGAGCTCCCAATGTAGTTGGATATTTATTTACAATTTAGAGGGATTGAGGTTCACATTTATGCCTCTGTTTTTTTCATTACTCCATCTGGATGAGAGATTGTACAAGGCACGTCTAGATTACATTTGACTGCTGGGGAATTTGTCAAAAATTGCTTATAGCTTGTGCAGTTATCTTTGCATACTATGTATGTGATTCCTATTAATATCATAGTTTTCCTGATGAAGTGCCTAAACCAGTTCTGTTTAATGTGATTTTAGTCAAACGAGCGATGCCAGTGGCTTTGCTACAGTGGAGAAAGAGCACCCTGGGAGTCTGACGCCCATGCTTGGGGCCAAAAAGGTATGGCATTCCCTGTTCCATTAAGTAATTACTTTATGAATAAATTATTTGTTGGGTGTTAGGTAATGTATAAGCTGTACATATGTAATCCAACTTACCATATTCAGAATCCTGTCTTTGCCTTTCTTTTGGCAGGTCGAGCACTTTCTGGGCATCAAACGAAGCGCCCAGGGTGGAGGATTGCCTCCACCACCTCCAAAGAAGCCAAAGAACTGAACCTGCAGTGGACTTGGCTGAGTAGAAATCAGGTGGTTTTTAGTGCATTTGCTACTGTAGGTTTGGAGCAGATTTCGAGGGACCTACACCAGCAGATACCAACGACCCATGAAGCAGCCCCTAATGAGTTAACATGTAAGAACCTGTGAATTTTTATTCCAAGTTGATTATGTTAACATTCTGACATGGGCGATGTAACTTTTGTAACCAGCTGTACTTACAAGGCTGCACCACAAATGCAGTCAGAACTACAGAGGTGGATTTAAAATGTTGTCGTGTCTCCACAAATCTACATTGGTTGTTTAAGCTGGACATACAAGTTACGATTGCTGAGTGCTGACAAACTTTATAGTGTTTTTCACATACTCTGTCCCATAAAAAACAAACCTAGTACATGATGTGATACATTCTAGTACTATAAATTTGGACATGAGTATTAAAATGTGTAACATTCTGCCTCCCAAAAAAATGTGTAACATTCTGTACTAGATTTGTTTTTGGGGACAGAGGGAGTATGTTGGGGAAAGAGGGAGTACGTTGACAAACAAGCATGTAGTAGTCGGGGTACATCGAAGGAGGCAAAGGCAATGCACCGTGATGTTTGTTAGTCATGTAGCACATCGAAGGAGGTAAGGCAATGCACTCTACGGCCGAGGTTTTCCTTTCATTTGCTGCCATTCTTGGAGTGTCCTGAAAGATGCCGAAGTGTATTACTAGCATAATTTGAGATAGCTCCTGCGAGGCTCTGAATCTGTGATCTTGTACGGCAGTATAGAGTTACCACCAATGCTTTGACGAGTCACTCCTGAACTGCTTGGAAAGCTAGTTTTTGGGCCAAAAACTGGTTTGGTTGGAGTAAACTGTAATGAATCCGGGCTGCGATATGTTTGGCACGGTTTTAGCTCCAGCTCCACCTCTTCTGTAGCTGGAGTTTAGCCAAATAGTTTTAGCTCCATCTAAAAAAGGAGTGTAGCTAGCTGACGTTCTCATAAAATAGACTAGCGATATGGAGTTGGGTTTAGGTATAAATTTAAGAGTTGGAGCTTTATCGATAGATAAATGTTTATGTTAGGATCAAAAAGCTGCTTGGATGGGCGGTGTCATCTGATTAAAATCTGTTCGCATAGGTCCATTATACCTGGAAAATAATAGACTGCTTTCGAGCCGAAAAAAATAAGGCATGTTTGTTGTTGGTGGCTAGATTGGATGGCCGTGTACCTCACCACCTTTTGTACTTGTATACTTTGTTCGAGCTACTTATATCCTTCTCACCATTTTTCTTTTTAGATTGGATCGATGCCACTACAAATATATCATTTGAGATAAATATCACTACTATTCACAATATCGGCTATATTTATGTTACTAGAATTTGAAAAAAAATTGAAACTGTGCTACTCCATCCTGTTTTCCATAAAAATCTCCGTTAGTCTGAATTGCACGTGAAACCTAGCCGTCAGTTCCATCTTTACCTTCCTCCCCTCTCTTCTCTTTCCCCTTCCTCTATCCACCACCGTCATAGCCACCGTCATCGACCACGTCCCTGGTGGGAGGCATCGGGAGCCACCACCGTCGACGTCTGCGACCTCTTCCACAGGCTACAGCGGGTGTTTTGGGAGTCGTCGTTGCCGTCCTCGACTCCATATGAGGCGGGAGGGCTCGGGAGCGGCCGCCGCCACCGTCCTCGACCCCATCTGCAGCGGGAGGGTTCAAGAGTCGTCGCCATCCGCGACGAGAGGCTCGGGAGCCGCCATTCTCGACCCCATCCGTGTGGGAGGGCTCAGGTGCCGCCGTTGTTGTCGTTGTCCTCAACCTCATTTGCGGCGGGAGGGCTCGGGAGCAGGGTTTACCTTATCGTTTAGGCCGGGGTTATCGCCACCCCGCGGTAGCGCGATAACCGCGATAATCGTCTAAAATCGCACAAAAATCACATCCAAAAATTCGAATTCAAAACTCAGCGGTTTCGTGGTTTCACCGCGATAATCGCACGGTTTACCGCCATAACCACGATATTCGCACGGTTATCGCGGGCTGTATAGCTGAAATCATGTAAATGTAAAATAAATAGGGCAAAAAAATAAAAAATACGGTTGAATATGTGTAGAAAACTAGAAATTGAGAATAATTGGAAGAATATGTAGGATACTTAAAGCCTAATATTCTCTTCCTTTTTCAATTTGTAAACCTTTTTAGTTTTACCCTCAAATTTGAATTTAACTTACTATATTTCAAAAAAATTCTTCACAATTGGCAATTACAAATCAAGAACTACATCCATGAATTTTTTCAGTTTTTTTCGATTTTTTTCCGGAATTTTGAATTCGGTCAAAATTCATCCAAACCATATCGCCGGTTTCCCCTACCGTACCCCCACGATAAGCGCGATAACCACGATAATCGCGCGATTATCGTGCGATAAGTAAAACCTTGCTCGGGAGCCGCCGCCGCTGTCTCTATCCTCGTAGCGGACACGGCGATGGAGGAAGAGATGGGAGAGAAAGAAAAGGGAGGATGGAGGAAGATGGAACTGACATATGTGTTCCACGTCTAAGGCCGCGTTCTTTTCTCCTCTTTCCCAGCTCACTTCCCTCGTTTTCCGCGTGCGGCTTTTTAAACTATTAAACGGTATATTTATTGCAAAAGTTTTCTATATGAAAGTTCCTTTAAAAATTATATTAGTCCATTTTTCAAATTTTTAGTCTAATACTTAATTAATTTCACTATAATCGCGTGCTTTGTTTTCCGTGTCGATCCCGAATGCAGACATGGTCTAACGGAAAATGTGATGAGTGGGACGGTTTCAATTTCCCCAAATTTCAGTGCCATATTGCCCATATCATGAATAGCCGTTGTATTTATCTAAAATGATATATTTGTAGTGGTATGGATCCAATTAAACTTTTCTTTTTGGAAGATCCCTAGTTCACTACCGTAAATTAAGTTTCACTTGGTACTACTAGTATCAATCAATTTTATTACAGGATTGAATCCGAAAGGCTAAAAATGCAACGTATGTACGTATGTGCGGCTCACAAACCCTTCCTGCATTGCAGTAGGTACGCCGCGGCGGCATCGTCAGCGGCGCCGTAGCCTTCTTCGCCGTCGCAATATTCCTCGTCCTCTGTCTTGATGGCTGGGTTCCGGCGGAGAGCCTCCGGGAAGAGGCGCTTCATGCCGGTGGCCTCCATGATCCTCTTCCCGAGCGGTTGTCCCCCCTTCCTGGTGCCGTACAGCGCGCGGCAGGCCCAGTCCAGCACCCCGGGGGCGAGGCAGGCTACCAGCTGCAGCGGCCGGAACAGCGACGGCCACGTGACGTACCAGTCGCCGGCCCGGATGCCGTCCATGGCCACCTCGCCCAGCTCCGCCACGCGGCCCACCGGGAACACGCCGATCTGCTCCTGCACACGTGCAACTCCATCCGAACGAACAGCGTTAATTTGGAGGCTAAATCTCTGTAAAAGGAGCAATCTATCCTCTCTCTGATGCTGTTAGAATGAAACAATACCACCTCTGTTTTATAGAACAGGTCACATTGACTTTTTTATAATAAATATTTTTAAGTTTGATCAAGTCTATAGAAAAATACAACGACACTTTCAACACAAAATAAACACCTTATTAAAATATATTAAATATTAGTTCCAATGAAACTCATTTAGGTTTGTAGACATCTATTAACTTATTAAAGGAATAGAAAAATGAGCCTCCACGTTCGCTCTCACGGCCTAGAAATTCTTATATTAATCGGAGAAAAAGAAAAATAGAGTCCATATGAAATACAATTTAGAAAAAGTTAAAATTCGGAATTAAAAAAATAAGGAATATTTGAAGAGGAGACTAGAGTCCATATAGAAATACAATTGAGAAATAAAAGAAATTCGGAATTGAAAATAAGGAATATTATAAGTAGAGTATAGAGTCCATATAGAAATACAATTAAGAAATAATAGAAATTTGGAATTAAAAATAAGGAATATTAGAAGTAGAGTATAGAGTCCATATAGGAATTTAAAACTAATAACTAAAATTCAGAATAAACATAATAAAATTAAAAGTTGAGTTTAGAGTTCGTATAAATAACTAAAATTTGATATTAAAAATAATTAATAAATAGCACGTATATAAAATACAATATGAATATTACACATTAGTAGTTTCATAAAGTTAGTACAAAATTTAAAATTATGTTGTCATTTTAATATATTTGAATAATACATTGAGAAAACATATATGCTATTATATGAGGGAAAATATAATGATGCTAGTTGCACAATCTGCGCGGGCCACCATGCTAGTTACTATATAAATAAAAACTTGGTTAAATTTAAAAAAAGTTTAACTATAATATAGAATGGAGCGGGTATCAAAGTCGTGAACTTTCGGAGCTATAAAACCATTTTTAAAATTTTCATTTAATTGATATCTTACATCTCTGGCTTCCTCGTTGACGGCGACATCGCCGCCGCTCTGGATGCCCTTGCCCTTGGTAATCTCGGATTCGACGTAGCCAGGGGTGAGAACTGTGATCCCGACCTCCGACCCGAGCTCGGCTCGCAATGTTTCGTAGAACCTCAGTTGCGCCGCTTTGGTTGCCTGATACCGTGACGCACATAAAAGAGGTCTTATGAACACATGGAAGAGGCGAAAAAAATTTTAGAGAACTGACGACTCATTTGTGGTGGTAACACGTACATTGTAGAAGCTCATTCTTGAAGTGGCGACTGTTCCTGCCGCGGAGCACGACACGACGAGTTTCCCTTTGCTGGCCTTGAGGTGTGGTAGGGCATAGTAGGTCGGGTACACGGATCCCCAGAAGTTCACGTCCTGTGTAAATGTTTCAACCAAAGGATGAATGGATAGACTATCACTATGCAATAATAGGGCATGTATGTACGTGATGTATATCGTCATAAACAACCATTTTGTGTTATTCTAACACTTGTGTAGCTATATCCATATTTTTTTTTTTAGCAAAGGTGTAGCCTATATATAGGCCAGTGAGTGTTCACCAGCGTTTAAATTAAGATGGTGCTCGAGATCATTGATGTAAAAGAGGGCCGTGGTAATCTGAGCAGCAACAAAGTTTAAAACACCTAATCCAAATTTAAAAAGGATTGGTTTGAAATGGTTTTGTGAAGTAGAACTTCAGCGATAGAAGAGTATTCAAACCGCAATTCACTTCTCTTTCCAAGTCATTATTATTTTTCTAAAATCGGACTGCTGAGTAACTAAACCACCCCGGTCTAAACCGCGGGTTGAACCGTTGGAGTAAACGATTTAGAATCTAATGGTAAATAATGTCCACATACATGTAAGTTTGGATAAACATGATAGTTAAATAGAATATAATGGACTTAAACTTTATAGTTGAAAAACATTCAGACATATAGAAAAAACATATTTGAAAAGATTTATGAATTTGTTTTACCATCATCTTGGTGAAAGCGGTTATGTTGGTGACTTCATCGAAGGAGCAAGAGGACCAGATACCGGCATTGGCAACCAGATGGTTCACTGCACGCAGCATCAGCAAGAGACAGAACAACAACAAATCGTTAATAATGCCTCCTCTATAATTGCAGACTTGCAGTTAGGGAGAGAGAGAGAGATCGGTTCGCGCATGCAAGGATGAAAGTGCACTACATTTGCCGAAGTGCGCGACTGTCTCCTCGACGGCGCGTCTCGACTGGTCGGCGTCGGAGACGTCGGCCGGCAGGACGAGGACGTCCGGCGAGCGCGCGCTCCAGGGCGGCGGCGGCGACGCCCTCGAGAGCCTTCTTCCTCCGCGCCACCAGCGCCAGGCACGCACCTTGCGCTGCGTACTGGTAGGCCAGTTCCTGCACAATGACAAGAGCAGCTAGCCACGTTAAGCACCACCACGTGTATTGTCAGTATAGTGACACATGATAGAGAAAATATAATTCGAGTAACGCCACGTAAACTAGTATAAATAAAATAGGAAAAAATACGAATTACCCCCCGAACTATCGCGGTCGTCCGAATACACCCCTGAACCAAAAACCGGAAATTCTTCACCCCCCAACTATGTAAACCGGACGAATTACCCCCCTCGACCCAATCCGCGGTGGTTTTGGTCTACGTGGCGTACACGTTGCATCCCAATCAGCGTTTTCTAATAAAAAAAAATTATGGGACCCGCATGTAATAGTCTTCACTTTCCCCTCTCTTCCACTCTTCCCTCCTCTCTCTCTCTCACTCTATCTCACTCTTCATTGATTCACTCTATCGGCGGCGGTGGGAAACACGGAGGAGCGAGCGGCGGGCAGCGGCGCACGGGGCGGACGGCGGACGGCGGCGTCGTGGCAAAGGCCGAGCGGAGGCGGCTGCGGGCGCGGCGCACGGGGGCGGGCGGCGGACGCGGCGTCGCGGCGACGGCCGAGCGGAGGCAGCTGCGGGCACGCGCACGGGCGGCGGCGGCGGACGGCGGCTGCCGGCGACGAGGTGCCTCTCCGCATACCCTCCGCGCGTCCCGTGGCGAGGTCGACGGCGTCGACGAGCCACCGCGCGCGCCGGCATCGTAGCGCGCGGAGCGAACCTCGCGGCGGATGCGGGTGCGGGGGAGGTCCGGGAGGGAGCAACAGCGGCGAACCGCGCGGGGCGCAGAGGCATCCTCGTCTGCCTCTCCACCGCCGCTCGCCTGCCCGCCTCGTCCGCCTCGTCCGCCTCTCCGCCGCCGCCCGCCTCGCCTGCCTCGTCCGCCTCTCCGCCGCCGCTCGCCTCCCTGCCTTGTCCGCCTGTCCGCCGCCTCCCGCCTCTTCGCCGCCGTTTTGCCTCGCCCGCCTCGTCTACCTGTCCGTCGCCGCCCGCCTGCCTCTCCGCCTCGTCGACGCTGTCGACCTCGCCACGGGACGCGGAGCGGTACACGGCGAGGCACCTCGTCGCTCGCCCCCGTGCGCGTCGCCGCGACGCCGCCGTCTCCGCCGCCGCCCCCGCGCGCCGCCCGCAGCCGCCTCCGCTCGGCCTTTGCCGCGACAGCGGCTGTCCGCCGTGCGCTGTCCGCCCCCGTGCGCCGCCTTCCGCCGCCCGCCGCCCGCTCCTCCGTGTCTCCCGCCGCCGCCGATAGAGTGAATCAGTGAAGAGTGAGATAGAGTGAGAGAGAGAAGAGAGGCAGAGTGAGAGAGAGGGGAGAGTGAAGACTGACATGCGGGTCCCATAATTTTTTTATTAGAAAACGCTAACTGGGATGCCACATAGACCAAAACTACTGCGGATTGGATCGAGGGGGGTAATTCGTCTGGTTTGCATAGTTTGAGGTGAAGAATGTCCGGTTTTGTGGTTCAGGGGGTAATTCGGACGACCGCGATAGTTTGGGAGGTAATTCGTACTTTTTCCAATAAAATATTATATTATGTTTATATTATTAATAGAAATGTAGAAGACTCTATCCTGTTCAGACGAGACAATTAATAACCATATAAACATCTATTGTACTTTATACGCATTCTCCATCCTCTCCCCCTTTCCCTCCCACCCACATGGCTCTCTCTCCCCGAAATGACTTGTGTGCGCATGTTCGCGGGCGCGGCTGCTAGCGAACAGGTCATTGCTTACATTTTTGCCAAGCATGTTTCCTTTTGGAGGCATTTTCCTTTTTTTTCTTTTATGGTCTTGGAGCTAATTCAAGTGACGGCTCTCTAAGCAGAGACAAGAAATCATGGCCCATGCGGCCCAAAATAAGCATTCGTGCTTTTTTTTTCCTATTTTTATCATATCTCTATATGAAGTTGTATACCAATTATTTTGCATGTATAAATTTATATACCAAATATTTATGTGTAAAATCGCTACACCAAATTTTTCTACGATATAAAGCTTATATGTATAAAGTTGTGTGTACAAATTTTTATACTAAATGTTTCTGTATAAAATGCCTACACCGAAATTTTCTATGGTGCAAAGTTTATATGTATAATACTTATATGGTATAAAGTTTAGATGTGCAAGTTTATTTGTATATATTATATGTATACAAACTTTATACGTACAAATTATTTGGGATAAAATACAATGGGCCGCATTTAGTGGGTCAAAAGTGACTAAGCCAGCTAGCGGCTAAAAGGGGAAAGGCACCCACGCTCGAGGGCTGGACTTGTCAGTATTTGTCCTGTTAATGCGTTCGTGCTACGTGAATATTCGTGTACTAGATTCACTCCTCTGTCCCACCCTCATGAGCTCTCTCTCTCTCTCTCTCTCCCAAACTCAAGGAGTGCTCTCTCTCCCACCCTCATAGCTCAATGGCCGAGAACACTATGCAGCCGTCAATCTATGGTCAATAGCCACCAACTCCGTGTTGTTGTGGAAGGCCGCCTTCATTCGAGGTGGAGGGATTGCTGAGTAATTCGTGAGGCTTTTTGGATTCGCAGTAGCTTCGTTTGCTGACTCATTGTGATCCACAACGAGCTTCTTTGATTAGAGGTGGTGAATCGAATGATGTTTTTTTTTTTGAAGCATTTTGAGAGATGATTTTCAGGATAATTTTGCTCGTTAATTTGAGTTATCTAGCTTTATTGAAGGATTTTGGGCACTTTTTTCTAATCATTTGTTGCTTGTTTTATGGGGCAATGGAACATGCGGTAACTTTTTTTTTGCCATGGGGTAATTTATTGTTGTTCGGGTGTTGTTTCGATTAAATTTTTTAAATTGATTATTTTTTGTTTTTCTTGAGTTTTCTCATGAAACACAATTTTGTGGATATCCCAGCAATACTTTCGTAATATCTAATGTATCACGTTAGTGGTACCATGATATTGAGGTTTTGTAACTACAGGTGGACCTATTTATCTTTGTACATATAAACATCATACCCAATATCTATATGTATTACTCCCTCTGTCCTAAAAAAGCCAACCTTGACATGGATGGGATACTTTCTAGGACACGAATCTGGACACTCCGTCCAAAAAAAAAGCTAACCTTGGTATGGATGGAGCTATGTCCGGATTCTTGTCCTAGAAAGTGTCCCATTCATGCTAAGGTTCGCTTTTGCTTTTTTTGGGACGGAGGGAGTAGCCCTGGTGCCTAGTACTAGGGTCTGATACCTTTGGAAGGTTTCTCACATGCTGATATCAGTATGACGCAAATACATAAAGTATCCCTTCCACTTGTGTTTCCTTCGAGTCTTTGTTCACTTATTATATTGTTAACAACAATAAAAATATATTGCATGGTATAATATAACAAAACATAATTCTTTTGGTACTACTAATAATTTGACCAATTAATCTTATAGAGTTTATATAAGATATGGCTCGAACAGGGAGCAGACAACTTGGATATGATTTCCCACGCTTATAGCAAGAACATTTTCTTTCTTAGAGCACTTTAGTATGAAATTCATGATGTCGATAATTATTCAACGAAATAGGCGTAACCATGTTTCTTAAATGCAAGACTGTCAAAAACATTAAAGCAAACTATTAATTAATATAAACTTCCGATCGAGAGCGTTTAAGAACAATTCAATATTGTTCATGCAGTCGTAAAAAGATTTTTCTCGACAATACTCCCACCATCTAAAAGTGTAAGGCATAGCATTTCTTTTATCAACAAGACTAAGAAGAAATTATCTAACAAATCAACAATCAGGTTCCGATCAACAATTTAGTTTAACACGATAAAACATAAAAGATAATTTTTTCATTTAAGTCTTGGATGTATGAAGACTACAAATATACCTATCTCATTAAAAAAACAGAAAATGAAATAATGAAATAGTTTGTATAGGACTTTTTGACAGAGGGAGTAAGACGGTAATGGTCCAGCACTACGGTAAAACGAGTTACTGCAGGTGGGCACAGATCCAGATCGGATCACTTTGTCGTTAGTTAATCATTGACCGGGTCGCAGCCATGCTTGCACGATTTTGTGAGTGTCGAAGACGTCATCAGCAATTAATTAATCGCATGTGTTCAACCCATACTACCGATGAGAGACCAGATGTCTAAATAGAAGGAGATAGCATTACAGTTTACGAGATACAGTAGCTTTACTTGATTCTACAACTAAAGGCAATTGGGCCGGTTCGCGCCCATGTGCCCTGGGAACTACGCAAGAATGGAACCGAAATGACGGTCAATACGTGTCATACCAAAAACTACTGCTTCATATGTTTTAAAATATATCAAACTAGTAAACGATTAAACAACGACGAATATATATATAAAGAGTATATCTACATTTATACTACTTGTGAACTCAATTGTTACTCTCTCTGTTTTATATTAATCATCATATCATTTTCTCATTAAGATCAATAAAATCTTAACTTCTCCGTATTTTAGGGTCTATTTGATATAGCTCCAGCTCTAAACTCTACATCCTTAAGAGTTAAAGCCCAACCAAACAGTTTCAATTCCACCTAAAATGGGTGTGGAGTTGAGTGAGGCGTGTAGCTCTACCAAACACCCTTATTTATTATAAGTTTGTAGTAGGGGAAAAAATCAATTTTCATATAGACTTTAACTCTTCTCATGCCTAAGAAACGAGAGAGCTTTACTACCCGGCCAAAAGCTTGCATGCATACATATAAACTCAATTTGCATGTACAAATATAATAATACTACCGTCAAATGAATGAGCCAAGGTTACACGATGATTAATTTAGAATTTTTGATATTTTTATACGACAATCATTACGAGATGGAGGAAGTATATTTTAAGACGTATAGTGTTTACTACTACCTCCATCCCAAATTACTTATCTTTTAAGGTCGTTTAGTATATCATAAGGTTTGAAACAAAAGACTTCAATACCCTTATAAAATAATTTATGTTTAAGGATAGAAGGGTGGTTGAGGGGTAAAATAGGAAGAAATTTAAATGTGATGTGATTGATGGGACAAGTATTACTAGGAGTGATAAGTATTGGCTGTGTTTAGTTCAGCGCAAAGTTTGGATTTTGGTTGAAATTGGAGATGATGTGACTGAAAAGTTGTGTGTATATGACAGGTTGATGTGATGGAAAATGACTGAAGTTTGGATCCAAACTTTGGATCTAAACACAGCCATTGTGGGACAAAATTTGAGTGGTAGAAGGATAACTAATTTGGGACGGAGGAAGTATCAAAGTGGCAAGATAAGAGCAGGTACAATAGCAGACTATAAGCCAACTAGGTACAATAGCAGACTATAAGCCAACTATAACCACATATCGAGAAGAAAAGAGAAAGAGAGAGAGAAAGCGGGCTATAGATTTGTAGCCAGCTGCAACACGGACTCCAAAACGTTATTTGTGTATAAGATGTGGGACCGGGTATTAATGGTGTAACATATTTTTATAGTTAATCCCGCACAGATGCGCAGGCAATTTATTTATTATCTATAAAAAGAATACTAAAAGAAACCATATCCCACCATATTCACTATAAGAAATAGAACATAGATTTTGATATATACAAATTGATCATAATGCCTATCATATCCAACCAAAAATCACTTTATCTCGGTTATATATAAATTCACCATTCACCATAACTTATTATCATTGTCTTGAAATATGAGTGTCTTTTTAATAGATGGAATTGCAGCTGTATCCAAAAATAAACCCAATACATCATTAATACCTAAAAAGTTAATCTCCACATCATACCCAAATACCCATGTCTCACAGGTGTCCAAATCTATAAATAAATATTTAAAGAGATAATCCATAAAATGCCATTGACAAGCGTCAAGTCCCAGAAATACCATCGACAAGTGTGAGTTCCAAGAAATACCATCGTACAAGCGATTTTGTCCAAAAATGCCATTGCCGTTAGGGTTCCGTCCATTCCACGCCGTTTTATCTCATATTTAAAAATACCACTTCTACAATTAATAGGATAAAACAATTAAACCTATATATGAATGCTATTCTAACGATCGGGTGAAACTGACTATAGCCGCTAAGGATTTTTCTCTAATGCCTTGACTCATGGGTCCCTGCATTGATATAGTATTGCTCCTCAAGACGAGCATGGAGCATAATTTTATTGGTAAGTAGGCCAGTTAAGCTTTATTGTCAACGGTAAACTCTTACTCGGACCACCTTATCTGAATAATGCATACTCCTGTATAATTACTACAACTAATTACTACAACATAGCCAGTTGAGATCCATACTTGCAATAGGGAATGAGTGAAAGAAGATGGAGGTAGTAAAAAAGGGTTTTTTTTTTGTGTGTCTTGAGTTGATCTATTGTATAGAGTAGATATAAATGTTAATCAATAGTACTAAATTTTAGTAGGTGTAGATATAAATGTTTTTTTAAAAAAATTAGCAGGGTTGATCATTCGACTATCTAATAGCTTCAGTGATCAGGACCACATAAAAAATATTTGTTCATGCAGAGATCCTTTGCTAACTTACAAGATAATATAAGTTTTAATATTCTTTTTTTTTTCTTGTATTATGCATCTAATTCAGCTATGCATGTACGTGGGGGTTAATATGTGTTTAAATTTGTGCTAATTTGTTAACAATGTTTGGATGATAACGACATAAAAATAGATATAATGTAGTTATATGTATGTCTTTTTCTAGCGAATAGTAGTCTCTCGTACATATGTTTGTTTTTTCCTTTTTCAGAACAAATATTTTTCTAACATAGGGATATGGTGCACGAATGTGTATTCATAGTGTGCATCTGCACATATTTTTATGAGCTCATATGATTGCCTTTTACATTGTTATTAAAAAAAATACTTTCAAGAAAATTGACGGGAAGAGAGTGAAGCAATGGGTGGCGTGAGGCAGCGCCGTGGCATGGCTTGTTTTACCACCTCGCTAAGAGTGGTCGCTATGTTCATATATCCTCAATTTAGGAAAAATCTTAGACACTCTTCCTTCTTTTTCTTTTTATATCTCTTGTGTACGTACTTATATAGGAGATGTGTACGTATGTAGAGACAGATTATATGGTTTTTAGGATAGAAGGATTACTTTAATGTATATAATTTAATTTAATGGCTGAAAATCATGGATCATCAATTTAAGTGTAAATTGATGGATTGATGTTTATCTTTTTATATAATTTTTCATTTATTCTCTCTAATTTATTAGGCGTGACATCATAGAAGAGTTTGTAAAAGTGTGAGAATGACATTACTCATAATTGTAATCTACTTGTACTCAACTATCATTTGGATCTTCTACCATTTATCTTCGGTGTTGGATAACACACGTGCTCATTGGATATCAGTTAATTGTTAAGTGCATTGTGCATGGATACCTCGTAAATAATATTATTTAGCGACCAGTGGATAGTGGCTTGTATATAGAACTTACATACATGGGGATCAGTGATGACATATGTTTGATATTTTAGGCTACGATTGACCAAGTATACAAATATATTGTACAATATGTATTAATGTTTTAGTACCTAAGTAAAGCATTTAAGGCTATGTTCTAAAGTGCTTATCAGATTGGCTACTTCCTTATTTATGTCGAGCATGTTTCCCAAACTGCTAAACGGTATATATATTATGCGATGCGTGTCTTGTAAACAGTGTTTATATATGTTATTTTTAAAAAATGAAATAAATTTATTTTCATTTTTAATTTTAGTATTCAATCAATCCTTGCTAATGACTTGGATCATTCCGAGTGCCCTGGATAAGCACACCAAATGAGCTTGATCGAATGAAGTCTAAAGTAGGAGATAAAGGACAACAACACGGTGTCAAACTAATATATTTGATATTTAATTTTGAATAATATATAAATAAATAAAACACATAATACATTATAATTTTACTAATCTCATTTCAATATATTAGTACTTTTAAGTAGGGAGTAAGTAATTTTTTTAGAATTGTATTCATAAGTGGAGTTTTTTTTTTGAAAATACACGTCCAATTTAACAACGCATGTAATTAAGTGATATACATATAATGTATATTATTCATTTATTTAGATTTTTTATGGATATTTTGATGACATGTGTCTAGTAGAATACAACATGAAATAACATATACTTTTACAACTACGAGTTGAAATTATTAATTTGGGTTTATGTCATGTGAGTCAAAAAGAAAAAAAAAGGAGGGACGTCGGACCCAACATACTAAATAATACCCATAATATATTACTGGTGCGTACATATATTTTTACATATACCAGAAAAATGCCCATGCGTTGCAACGGGTAAAAAACATTTTTATCATTATATACTTTTCAATTCCAGCCCAGCCCATTGCCTCCATCTGCTTGGTCTGCCTCTCTTTGACCCGCTGCAGGCCCAACTCTCTTCAACCTCCAGAAGACAGTCCCGTGCCTGTAAGATACGGATCTACTCCTTCTCATCAAATCCAATCTAATCTTTCGAATCTTTCTCGATCTCCCAAAACTCTTCTTTCCGTTTTTATCAAAATTAGAGCAAATCCACAAAACTCAAGATAAAAAGGTGACAATAGAGATCCGGTGAATCAATCTAATCTTTCGAATCTTTCTCAATCCCCAAAATTAGAGGGCTTTTGATACCTTCGATCTCTTCTTTTATTTTTTTTTATCAAAATTAGAGCGAATCCACAAAACTCAAGATAAAAGCGTTGACAATGGAGATCCGGTGAATTACGCGGAATAGCACGCTCGCCTGGAGCCGATCGCCCAGCTGTTGGATGGGCTGTCTGGAGCCGATCGCCCAGCCGTTGGATGGGCTGTTTATCCACGCGTCGACCATCCAGAGGTTGCAACCGGCCTCCAATTGTTTTTTTCACAGAGGCTCCAATGAGGTGGGCAAGCGAGGAGACGGCGGAGGCTCCGACATGGGCCTAGACGCCACACGATTTGGAATGCATGGGAAGAGCATCGGACAAAGAAAAAAAATACGGGCACGACGTACACGCGCGCGGTGAAAAAGAAAATCGGACAGAAAAATAAGCTTACATGGTAATGAGTCGGACGACGTACGTAATCGATGGCAAAAACATCTTCAATTTTTATAATGTAGAGAAGAGATAGGCTGAATTAATAATATCTATGGGCTAGAATAGTTAATTAGGTTTTGTAGGAAATTTAGTGGAATTTTAGTATATATAATAGATATGAGTGAAAAAGAAAAAAAAAGAAAAGAGGAGCGTGGGGCCGGTGCATGAAGTACGTGCGTTCATGCACGTATGTGGGCATCTATATATGTGGGCCATCTAAGAATAAATCTAATTGGTTATTTCTTTTAGAGATCCAATGTTGAAAATATGGGTCACCAGATTAAATAAAAACTAACGGTTAGATTTGTTTTAATTTCTCTAAATTTATTAGAGCGTCACGTGGCGGCATAGGAGTATTTGTAGAATGCCACGTGACAGCATAAGAGCGTTTGTAGGAAGTTTAATGGACTTTTAGTATATAATAGATAGATAGAAAATGAGCTATTAGATTAGGTATAGATGATTTGGAGGCAGTAGTTGCCTATACTATTAAACTTGCTCTAACCAAAGTCACCCCGCATTTTTTTTTCACGGGAAATCCCAGACGTTTCTCGTCACACTTTGATGCAGCGTCAACTCTCTCAAGCGAAGATAAGATTGGCCACTAGTACCAAGTTAACAACACAACACACACCCTGTACGCTTCTGAACTCGATAAGATCGATATCCGGGATTCTCTATCTCCAAAGATAACAGAAACATGCACGCTTATTTGACTATCTGGCACGAGATTACGGCGTTGATTTTTCAGACGGAGCTCGATTAGTAGCATTTCCACGTAACTTGCCGACAATACTACGGAAAGATGTGAAATTATGTTTTTCAGGGAATTAAGGAAAGATGTGAAATTAAATAGGGACGATTTTCTTATCAATTAGGACGAGTAAGAAATTAAATAAGTAATGATACAGTGCTTAACTGAGACGCGAGAGAGTCGATGAAGAAGAAATAGCTGTACTTTGTGTATTTTGTGACAGATCGAGGCATCAGTTATACTTCTGCCTTTGCTATTGCATCCAAGATGCATTGGGTTTGTATGTAATCTGACAAAGATTAAAGAGAGCTTATTATGCATATACATGTACTACGTACCTCGCCGATGCCGGAGGAGGCGCCGGTGATGAGGACGACCTTCCCTCTCAGGCTCTCCTTCCTCAGCGGCTTCACGAACGCCCACAAGAACAGCTTCACGGGCATGGACAGCGGGATGTACACCAGCACCACCAGCGCGGCGGCGACGTGCATCAGCACGCTGTGGAACATGAGGTACAAATCCATCTCTCCTTTTTGTTCTAGAGAGAGCGAGAGATTGGGAGATGGGGAACCGGTGTTCTATTTGTGCTGGGTTTCTTCTTCCAGGAAGTATGGTGATGGTTATATATATATGAGCACAGAAGCTGAAGGTTGCTGACTCGCTGTAGCCAGGGGGACACGGTATCCATTATTCAGATATATCTTTCCCTTTTTAATAGATATCGTGGTTGATTTTTGATTAACGTGATATCTTCTTAATCTGTCCTTTCAGAGCTTTATTATTGTCTCAAGCTAACGTAGGAATAGTGACCAATAAACGGACAACACTGTACAACGTGCGACTCGCCACAATTTCATAACTTCCAAGATTCTCTGAGTCTCCAACGATTAGAAAAATTACATACACGCGATTATTTGATTATCTTCAACGTGCAACTCACCACAATTTGTTTAACAGAATTAGGTTTTTTTTAATCTGACATGTATGATAACTAAGATTATTATGAAAATTGATAAATGTTCACATACTGTTGTTATGTTCACAAACAAAATTTGTAAATTCATTGATAGTCAGAGATTCGAAATATTTTTTTTTCAAGGCCCGGGAGGAGGAACCTGGCCGATATTTCATTAGAAAGAAAGAAAGAAAAGTAAATTGCATCGTCGGTACACGAACTTATCAGGTGGGTATAATCTAGTGCACGAACTTGTAAAGTGCTCGTTTTCGTGAAAGAACTTGTCTGGTGCGTGTGAAGAAAGACAAAAAGGACACTACATGGCTAATCTTATTGATTTAGGGGCTGGTTAGGAAATTATGTAAACATATATATAAGAAAGTTATTATTAGACATACATCTCTTTAATTAGAAAAAATAGAATGAGATATAGTGATAGTAGAAAAAGATAAAGAAAAAGAGCAATGATATAAGGGTGAGAAATATATGAAATTCATTATTTCCATGACAAAGGATAAAGTAGAGACCAAATTTATAAATATTACATGTTTTATGCATGCATACTCACTACACGTGTACATCACATCCTAATCAACATCATCATCGTAAATTTAACATGGTCAAGTTATTTTGGTCCTCGTTTGCACGGACTAGACAAGTTCGTGTAGTGAAACGAGCATTTTACAAGTTTAGTACTAAATTACACCCACCTAACAAGTTTGTATACCACCAATACAATTTACTCAAGAAGAGAAAGAAAGAAGGTTTACAAGAACAAAGTTTGGCAGGAAAGCACCAAACAAAAGAGCCAGAAACAGTGGCCCAGCTTTTTTGTCTCAGAGTTGGGAGGTAACTACATGTCGGGCGCCTGATCCTGGGGTGGGAAAATCGGGCGCCCACGTCATGCTGACGTCACTTTAAACTATTTTTCTCTTAAATTATTTATCCAAATCATGATCCGATTGCACCATTAAATTCGTTACAATTAAATCTTTAAAACAAGTACATTGAGGTTTTTCCAAACGGTTAAAAACGATTTTCGCATACGGTAAAATGTCTGCGAAAATCGCAATCTTCGCATGCGGCTAGGGCGACTGCATGCAAAAATCTGCAGTCCCTTAAGTCGTTCGCTTGCAAAAAGAAAAAAAAAAAAAACCCCCAAAAATCCCAAAAACCTAGCTCGCCGCCGCCGCCGCCGCCGCCGTCCTCGTTGACGCCGTCGTGTTGCTCGAAGTCTCCACAGCCGTCCTCGTCATCGTCGTCGCCGTCACCATCACTCACAGCCGCCACCACCAGAGCCGCCCCTTCCATCGTCGTTGTCGGAGCAGCGGTGTGTGTTGGACACCTTGGACACTGTAGGGATGGAGGAGGGTGGTGGGCCGGCGTTGACGGTGGAGGCAAAGTAAGGTTGTAGTTAGGAGGCCAGGGCGAATCCAGCGAGGCGGGGGAGGGGGGCACCATGCCGCCGACGCCTTGAGGAGGAAGAGAGGAGGAAGGGGAAGGAGGTTGGCCAGGGAGAGAGGAGGGGGATGGAGGTGAGGCCGGACGGCGGCTCGGGAGCAAGAGTCGCTAAGGTGTCGTGGAGAGTTGGACTCAAGCGCGTGTACGACTGTAAGGAAAAAAGAATAGGTGAAGGGGATTAGGGTTTGGAGGATTTGCATGAATCATAAAGTGATCCAACCGCCTAAAATTTACAAGATATTAGGGAAGTTTTTCTGTCATATGTTGAATAGACAAATGTGGTGTCTATCTAAAAATCCGTCGCAAGTTTTTTGGCTAAGAAACTTTCAAATGCAACTTATAGGATAACTACATTATAACTATAGTGTAACTGCGTCTGTGTTGTAACTATATTATAATTATAGTGTAAATGCATTGTAACCCCAATATAACTATATATATAACTTGCGTATGAAGTGCTTATAAGCAACATAAAACATTCATAGCTAGCATATGCATGGTGTGAACGGAGTGTTCTGGGTTCGATTCCCAGCCCGTGCAAATTTTTTCATTCAGCCCAACACGAATCTTCAAGTGCATCAAGCGGTTAAAAAAATCGAAAGTTTCTTCAAAACCTTTTTTTTTTCATACATCAGTAAATACTACTCCCTTCGTCCTAAAATATAAGCATTTTTAGCATAGTGTCCAGTCAAGCATTTTAAACTTTGACTATTAATAGAAAAAAAAAGTTAAAAAGCTCAATCATGTAAACTTGATATTACTAGATTTATCATTAAACAAAATATCATAATATGCAACTCTTTTTATTTAAAACATATTACTTTTATAAATATTATTGGTCAAAGTAGTATCTCGAAAACTGTGTCGAAGTCCAGAAATACTTATATTTTACGACGGGGGAGTAGTTTTAATCATCGAAGACTTTCCTAGCCATTGCCAGTATAACTGGTGATAACACTTGAAATTAATTTTTAACCATTGCTACCCTTTTGAGAAACATACGTTATGACTTATGAGGAGTCCACTACTACACTTAGTTTAATTAGTACTAATGTTTTACACATATAGGAAACTCAACCAAAAAGATCAATCAAACCATGAAGTTGATATCACGTTAAATACCTAGATTTCCACAATAATTTCCAGCCTCTCTCGTATTTGAAAACATAACACCTTTGAAAGTTCTCTGTTTCAGGGGAACCCTAAACCATGACGGAACAAAGTTGTCTCTAACCAGATACGGTGGAAAAATTAACTACTACCTCCGTTTTTTAATAGATGATGCCGTTGACTTTTTCTCACATGTTTGACCATTTGTCTTATTAAAAAATTTATGTAATTATAATTTTTGTTATAAGTTGTTTTATCACTCATGCATAGTACTTTAAGTGTGATTTATATCTTTTACATTTGCATAAAATTTTTGAATAAGACGAATGGTCAAACATATGAGAAAAAGTCAACGGCGTCATCTATTAAAAAATGGAGGGAGTATTTATCACTGCAATTAATGATTTGTCATCTGAACTCATATAACATTAACACATAAGAACCCACATATCATTGACATATAGGTGGTAAATAGGTAATTAACGCCAAACTAAAAGTGGTAAATAGTTAAGTCCAAACATATACTTTCTGTCCAAAAAAAAAAAGATAAACCCTCCCAAATTTATAAGCAGGGTTTGTTTTTAGGATGGAGGGAGTATGTTTTATTGCTTTTTAATTTGCTCACTCCCATGTTCTAATTTGGCACACTATTATGCTTAAGACCTCCTTTGGAAGGCAGGTTTTTAACTAGCTAGCGAGAATAATAATAGTACAAAAGATCCACGTATTTATGCGCACGCATGCATCAGCAAGCATATATCTGGCAGCTGGCGAGCGAGCCATTCATGCGTCATCGTCGCCTGCAATCAGCGCACCGCTTTCGATCAGCGCGCACGGTGGTGCACTCGGGCCGGCGCCGGCAGATTCAGGCGCGGACGTCGTCGTCGTCGGGCTGACGATGTCGTGGATGCTCGCCCGCTTGCACTTGCTCAGCCTCCTCTTCTCTTCCCTGATGCAGAACTTCTGGTAGTGGCTCGCGATCTGGGTCGAGCTCTTGGTCTTCACGAACTCGCTCGCCAGCGCCTTCCAATTCCCCTTCCCGTACGTACTAATCCCGTGCAAGAATTGGCTGTGCATATACATGCATGCATGCGTGCAAGTTACATTGCAATTTGCAGAAGTTAATTAGGAGAAAAAGATACAGTTCAAATCTGTACTTGGTAGAATCTAGCTAGAACTTTTACTAGAACATATAAGTTTCCACGCGAATAAATTTATTTTTAACCATGCACATGTTAAATGCATATTTAGATATTTAAAATCCAATAAATATAGTGCAACGTTGATAACACCAACATAGTACCGCATAACGCTATCAACCAATCTATCCCCTCCGGTTTTGTTTGTTGAGGTTGGTTAGTTTCAAATGACACCACAAATTAAAGGACGGAGGTAGTATAACTGTATAAGTTTCCCTTTTCTATTCCTATAAATACGTGGCTTGAGGATAGGAGAGACCCATCTATTACTGCTAATGATGATACCACTCAGTATGTTATACCGGATTCAGATTTTTAGTGTACATTTTATAAGTTGGGGTTTTAAAAGGGTTTTCTATTCGCCTGCCACTTGAATTTTTTTTTTTATAAATCTCAATTGCTTTTGCACATTTTAGATTGCTCTAAGATTCTTACAGCACTTAAACATGGTACTCAATCCTCATCTTCATCTCACCTATAGCTGCTGCCAACTCCTTGCTCACCTAACCATCTCCTAGTGTGCCAATGCCCTTTGTCTCGCTAGGTATGCATTCGTTGCCACCTCCATCACTCCCCCTAACACTTCTATCTCCATGATCTTGACATCTCTCTCTTAACACTCACGAGATTCCTCTATCCCACCTATTTTATCTCTATTAGCTCGCACTATATGGGATCATCGTTGCTACCCTGCATCCTAAACCACTTCAATGACCTCGCCTGCTAGGCTACTATCAATGCCTGCCACCTTCCTCCTCTGTTTTTGTGGTTGAGGCACCACCACCATGTCTCTAGCCACGACCTATAGCTCAGGCGTCCTTATGGCCTCCCTAAAGCTGCCTCCTTTGCCCAACACCTCCTACCACCATCTCAACACCAAAGGTTGGGTCTCCATCGTCAAACCGTCACTTGAGAAACCTGACAGTGATGATTTCTTTTTTCTATCCATCTCTCTCCTTGATGGGTGAAGGTTGAAGATGTTTCCCAGCTAGCTGTTAAAATTCAATTGAATGTAAAAGGAGCAAGTAACTAAGTTTTTTTTTAAAAAAAATCTAAGTTTTTTTTTTAAAAAAACCTTGTCAACATATGAATAAAGCTGGTCTAAAAGTACATTTTCTGAGCTTATATATCGGAATAGATGGCATCCACGTATATATAAGTTAAAGTTTGCTAGTGCATTTTACTCATTAATTAATAGACAGTATGCTGAACATGTAGTTTAATTAATCACGTACATTTAGATGACGTATATATAAGTAGAATCCAACTACTTTCGTTTAATTTTGTTGTGCGAAGAATGTAACAATATTATGAGAGAGAGTTATAACCCAACGTTCACCTAGAAAAATTATACTCTATAGTAGTAGCTAGATAATAGGAATGCATTTATCATAAATGCAAATATTATGGACACTTTTGGAAAAAAAATAAACCCAATAAAGAAATCTCGTGTAATAACGAAATAATGAAGCAGTGAAATACCTATGCTCTTCCCTGGTCCACATCTCCGCCTTCTTCCTTGGCCCGCCGCCGGCCATCCTCGTCTTCCGCGGATTTTTCAGCTCTCTAGATTTCAATACCACCCCGCCGCCGATGGTCGGAGCGCGCGTAGCAGCTGCATTCGGAGAAGCGGCGGCAGCGATGCCAATGGCCGTCACCTCCGCTGACTCTCCGGCGCCGGCCGCCGCGTCGGCCTCCAACCCGGGTAGTGGCGCCACAGCGGCCTCCCGTTCGTCCTGCACGTCCCACGCGGGCGGCGTGTCCACCGCCGGCGCCGCCATGACGAGCCTCAGCTCGTCGGCCAGGCACACGTACCGGTCGAACACCTGCGTCGCCGTCTTGCCGCCGAGCTCCGCGGCGAGCCGGTCCCAGTGCGCGGTCCAGCTGCCAGCGCCAGAGCAGCATCTCCAGCAGCTTTTCGTCCCGCCGCGTCACACGGACGACAGCGGCGCCGCGGCGGCGCGCGGACGGGAGCGGCGCCGTCGCCGTTGCCCGTCGCCGTGGCATCATCTGTAGGCATGGGCGGGGCGTACGCGCGTACGGTGTTGGATTAATTAGACTAGTAGTAACTGTAACTAGTTGCCATGTTGCCCTAATTAAGCGGCAAGGTTGTTACGCGTACAGATAGAAATTTGGACTTAATTAAGTTCTGACAGAGTTTGTCATGTGGAAGATTATTGTACGTACTTAGCTAGTCTTGATTAAGTGCAGGAGCAAATTAACGGTGAGGCTTCCGGTCTGCCTACGTTTGCCGTTGATGGAGGAGGAATAGTTGGCCAAAAGGCCCGTAGCCCGACGGCCCAGCCTAGGCATGAGATTTGCCCGGTTTAAGCATGGCACGACAATTGTTTCGGGCCCATGCCGTCCGGCCCAATTAATCAAGTGAATTGTTCAGGTATTTTGTAGCTAATGAACCCTAGCAGCAAAAGCTAAATGACCCCGGCCAGCCGGCTTGGAGCTCAGGAAAACTGAAACAATTGTACAGCTTCTTTCTTTGGAAGCGTTGGGTTATGCTACTGTGTCAATCCGCTACTAATGCCTGCAATTAGACATATTTATTAACCAACTATTTATTTTAGCTTATGTGCTGTGTATATCACAATGAATTAGGCCTGTAGTTTCTAATCAACCACTAGATGTTAGCTGTGTTTTTAAGCTACTACTCACTTCGTCTCCAAAATATGTTACTTCTAATATTCAAATTTGCTTTAAAGTACATCTATTTTCTATGAACCATCCATCTCAACCAATCACAGTATTCCCCGGTTTAATTTTTCACCTACTTTTTTTTCAACCAGTCATAATTATTTCACATTCTAAGCATCTATCTATCTATCTATCTATCTATCTATCTATCTATCTATCTATCTATCTATTATATTTTTAAAAACAGCTTTGAAAGTGTGCACCACGTTCGCTGTGGGGGCTAGAAATTCCCATATAAATCGGAGAAAAGAAAAAAAAAGAAAAAGAAGAGTCTAAGTAGAAGTACAATTTAAAAAATAGCTGAAATTCGGAATTAAAAATAAGCATATTGAAAGAAGTTTCCATATAAGAACCCAATACGAGATTAATCAAAAATTTGAAATAAAAATAAAATAAAATCCAAAATTAGAAAAGGAAATGAGAGTCTAAGTAGGAATACAATTTAAAAAAGCTAAAATTCTGGATTATAAAATAAGGAATATTTAAAACAGAAGTCCATATAAGAACCCAATACGAGGTTAATTAAAATTCGAATAAAAATAATAAATCCAAAATTAGCGCGAAAAGAAAATAAAAGAAGAGTTCAAGTAGGAATACAATTTAAAATTAGCTGAAATTCGGAATTAAAAATAAGCTGAAAGGAAAAATCCATATAAGAACCTAATACGAGTTAAAATCAAAATTCAAAATAAAAATTAAAATAAAATCTAAGATTAGAAAAGGAAAGGAGAGTCCAACTAGAAATACAATTTAAAAATAGCTGAAATTCGGAATTAAAAATAATCAATATTGAAAGAAGTTTCCATATAAAAACTCAATACGAGATTAATCAAAATTTGAAAAATAAAATAAAATAAAATCCAAAATTAGAAAAAGGAAAGGAGAGTCCCAAGTAGAAATACAATTTAAAATAGCTGAAATTCGAATTAAAAATAAGCAATATTGAAAGAAGTTTTCCATATAAAAACCCCAATATGAGATTAATTAAAATTCGATAAAAATAAAATAAAAATCCAAATTAGAAAAGGAAAGGAGAGCTAAGTAGGAATACAATTTAAAATAGATGAAATTCGAAGTTAAAATAAGAAATATTAAAATAAGAGCCCATATAGAACCCAATACGAGATTAATTAAAATTTAGAATAAAAATTAAAAATAAATCCGAAATTAGCCAAAAGAAAATAAAAGAAGAGTTCAAGTAGGAAATACAATTTAAAAATTAGCTGAAATTCGGAATAAAAAAAAGCAGAATCCATATAAGAACCAATACGGGATTAATGTAAATTTAGAATAAAAAAATAAAATAATATAAAAAATTAGAAAAAAAAGTAAGAGAGTTCAAGTAGGAATCAATTTTGAAACAACTGAAATTGAAAATAAAAAAACAAAACATTGAAAAGACACAATACGATATAACTATTTTTTTAAAAAAATGAAATTAGAGAAAGGAAAAAAATAAGATTTCAATTAGGAATACAATTTATAAATACTAAATTTTAATAAAAATAAAGATATTGAAAGAAAAGACCATCTTAAACACATGACGATATAAATTAAGTAATAGGCCTATAAAGGAGTAGAGCAGTGGCGGTTGATACAACATATAAATATTGTTAATAAGTACACCAATAGAATCTTAATGTCGATTAAAAGGAGGAGCGTCAGGCAGGCCGTGAAGCAAACGAGTAAGGCGGTTGCCGAGACTTCTAGAAAGGAAAAAAAAAACAAACCCCATTGATAATTATACTCGATTTTTAAAATCTCAATGACAATAAAAAGGATAAGTAGTGGGCGGGGTGTATAAGAGTATAGTTGCAAAGCCGCGACGGTTGACGGGACTTCTAGAAATAAAAATGAATTCCAACGATAGTTATGTTCGATTTTTGGAATCACAATGATAATAAAAATAGGAGGCGGACGGGTTGTAGGAGGCATAGTGGCATCGATTGATGGGACTTCTACAATTATAAAAAATGAAAATACAAGTCTAATTTTTAAGGTTCTGAACTCTAAAAAGTGAAAAGTAAAACAAATAATAAATCATGTTCGATTTAAAATCTCAATGATAATAAAGAAAGGGAGTCAGTGGTGAGCTGTAGAGGAGTACAATAGCATAAGCCGCTGACGGTTTGGCGGGACTTCAAGAAAGTAAAAATGAACCCAAATGATAATTATGTTCGATTTTTAAAATCTCAATGACAATAAAGAGAAGAGACAGTGGACGGGCCGTAGAGGGGTATAATGGCAACGTTTGACGGGACATCTAGAAATTATAAAAATGAAACCCAACGTAACAATAAACTCTAAAAACTATAAAATCCAAATTTTAAAGGTTCCAAGAAAAATGAATAGAAATAGTGGTAGATCGAGTAAGCAAATAAAGAAGGAGATGACATAAGGGGTAGCAATTGGTGTGACTTTTAAAAACTATATAATTAGAAACACGAGAATGATAAGCTTTGGTCTTTTCAAAGTCTTAAGACAATGAGATAGCTTTAATAAATTTTAAGTAAAATCATACTTAAAAAATATATGATTTTTTTTTGTGCTAGCCGCGCAATTGCGCGGGCCACCCAGCTAGTTAATCTCTTAAAGAGGCATAGGTAGTTGTATTTTTGGACAAAAGGAATAATAAATAACTTTCATACCATACTTTTATGTCTGGAAAAAACACATGGTTGTTATGCCCGGTTGTATATAGTCTTAACTTTTAAATTTTTGAACCTTAAAAAAACCTCATAAATTCTTGTAGAATAGACTTTAAACATTTATTTTTAGCAAAATGAAACAATCCCAACTTACTCATAGCTCTAGCTCCAAAAGAATTTTGAGCTAAAAATATCTAGCTTCAAAAATAATTAGAATTTTAAACACAACATAAATACAATTAAAAGCCATGACGCCAGTGGCTCAACATCCTGTCTCCGCCCGGTGGTATTCTACACAGATAAGAAATTAGATGGTGTAGTTAGTTTTGTTTACCAATGGCGCACGTTAGTTCAATGATGGATGCCTGGGAGTAGGCAGTGGAGGAGTGGTGGGACCGTACTCCGTAGGTTCCGTTTGTTTAATATCAATCTAATATTCTGACGGTTTAATTGGAGTCACTGTTTTATGTAAAAATCAAATGAGAGATGTTTTGTTTTTTCTCATAATTTCTACGAGTTTATCTAATTTATTAGAGTGCCACGTAGGGCTAGCTCTATATTTTAGAGGGCCCTAGACAAACTTGATAACATATGCCCTCAAAGACTAAATACTCCCTCTGTTTTTTAATAGATGACGCTATTGACTTTTAAACACATGTTTGGCCACACTAGCTCTACTATCATATTATTTTGATAATATGACAAACTTGATGAAATTTAAAGAAATTTGACTAAAAAATAAGTTAAACGACTTATAAATAAAACGGAGAGAGTACCCTCGTCTTAAAATATCTTAAAATATAAAGGACTTTGTCAATGTAACTTATGGGATGGAGGTATAGTTCTGTGTGACAATACTTCACTCTCTAGACTTAAATTTGTAGTATCTATTATTATTTCATAGTTCAAATAACTCTTAATTACATCTTACAAGATGCGACCAAAAGTCCAAAACACCTCGTGATCTATAAGTTACTCGTACACAAATACCCAAACGCTCGACTCGAATTATTTCCTGCACAGCATGTATGTGTGTGTACGTGCGACGGCCCGCAAGTTAATTACATGCGGCGACGCCTTCGTCGCCGTCGCACTCCTCGTCCGTCTTGATGACGACCGGGTTGCGGCGGAGCCCCTCCGGGAAGAACCGCCTCGCGCCGGTGGCGTCGAGGGCCCTCTTGCTGAGCGGCGCTCCTCCTCCCGCCTTGGTGTTGTACATCGCGTAGGACAGCCAGCTCACGATCTCGGGCGCGAGGCACGCGACCAGCTGCAGCGGCCGGTACATGGACGGCCACGTCACGTACCGGTCGCCCCTCCGGATGCCGTCCATGGCGACCCGGCACATGGCGCCCACGCCCACCGGACAACCCCGATGGAGGAAAGGAACTGGATGGAGGAGGAAGAATGACATTTTTTTCCACCTGGAGGAATCACCGAGAGCGAGAGGATATAAGACCCTCCATGGAGTGGCCACTAGTTTCCGGTTTTTGTCATTCCATCGGTCAGCTCCAAAGACCATTTTGAATGGAACTCCCTCCCATTTTACTGCTATTTGCTAAATTGCTAACTATTTTTAATTTAAACAAGTAACAGTATTGTTTGATAGGACAAAGTAACAGTATTGGTTGCATATTATAGTCTTAGGCTTCTTTGGAGTTTGGAACAAAGAAAAAATAGAGGAATTTCTAAGCACTTAAATTTTATAGGAAAAATTACTATAAGGCTTTTTCATAAAGGATTGGGCTTCTAGAATTCCTTTTGACATTCTTGTTGAATCGTTGAATGGCATGTTTGATTGGAATTTTGGAGGACTTCTAGCATAATCTCTTGAATCCTATCATGATATTTTAATCCTCTGTTTTTTTTTCATTTTTGTGTTTTCAGAAGTGTTCTCAAAATAGCCTTTAGTTAGTTACATGTAAGCGTAACATGAGGGGAAGTCATAAAAAAATGTACCCACTTGAAAAATCATATTGAATTTATATATACTGGTCGCCACTCCATGCGTTGCACAGGATATAAATATTTAAAATTTCAATCTTATCGCAAATTATATGTGAACTATGGAGATTAGATTAAAGGATTATTACCCTTGTTTTCAACTCTAACAGCCCATTTGGTGGGAGGGAGTTTTTAGAAGGGATTGAGAGTTAGTGGATGTGACTATAACTATTTTGTTTGGTTAAGAGGCATGGGAATTTCGTGTGATGGGGATAGAGAATTGAAGAATAAACTTCTCCTTTTAATACCTGAGTAAGAGGTGGTGATTGGGAGGGAATTCCTCCTTTACTTTGCCTAAACAAATTCTCAACTATCTGTTTTCATTTATGACCTAATCTAACCTAAACTCCCATTCAATTTCCACTACCTTTACCAAACAAGATATTGGGATTAAAAATCAAATTCTCATCTTGATTCTCCCTATCGTTTCTCTCTCCCAATCCTTTTCCCTTGAGTTGCAAAACAAGCCCATAAAGGTAATTTTAAACCTAACTTTTCAACTGATTTTGCCCTTATTTTTCTGAATTGGAAACTTGTGTTCGCCCCGTTTCGTCAAGGGGACTTTAAACGTAACGGGGCGA
>CM020179.1:20313722-20331615 GCA_009805545.1 Oryza longistaminata | reverse complement strand
TTTTTAAAATTTCAATCTTATCGCAAATATATATGTGAACTATGGAGGATTAGATTAAAGGATTATTACCCTTGTTTTCAACTCTAACAGCCCATTTGGTGGGAGGGAGGTTTTAGAAGGGATTGAGAGTTTAGTGGGATGTGACTATGAACTATTTTGTTTGGTTAAGAGGCATGGGAATTTCGATGTGATGAGGATAGAGAATTGAAGAATAAACTTCTCCTTTTTAATACCTGAGTAAGGGTGGTGATTGGGAGGGAATTCCTCCTTTACTTTGCCTAAACAAATCTCAACTATCTGTTTTCATTTATGACCTAATCTCCAACTAAACTCTCATTCAATTTTCATACCTTTACCAAACAAGATATTGGGATTAAAAATCAAATTCTCATCTTGATTCTCCCTATCGTTTTCTCTCTCCCAATCCTTTTCCCTTGAGTTGCAAAACAAGCCATAAAGGTAATTTTAACCTAACTTTTCAACTGATTTTGCCCTATTTTTCTGAATTGAAACTTGTGTTCGCCCCGTTTCGTCAAGGGGACTTTAACGTACGGCATCAAAAGTTCAAAACTAGTGTGCGCTTCGCTTGCAATTTTGCTACGTTTTTGTGAGGGCTTTGTGAGGTTACTGTTTTGTGACGTACTTGTTGCTTTGCTAACACAGTATACATATATATGTAACATATCGTTTGTGGATTGTGCACACATGCAGGAACTTGCCTACCAATATGCTAGCAAAGGGGCGTCCCTCGCTCTGGTGGCACGGAAGGAGCAGGCGCTCAAGAGCGTCGCCGCGGCCGCCCGCGAGCGCGGCGCGCCGGACGTCCTCGTCCTCGACGCCGACGTCTCCGACGCCGGCCAGTCGAGGCGCGCCGTCGAGGAGACCATCGCGCACTACGGCAAATGTACTCTACACACCTGCAACTAACTGGACGTTTTTCTTATTTCTCTTTAATTAATTTGTCGACTCTGATCTTTGTCTTCTTGATTATTCATGTGTAACTAATGTGCAGTGTGCTGCATGCAGTGAATCATCTGGTCGCCAATGCCGGGATCTGGTCCACCTGCCCTTTCGATGAAATTCACCAACATAACCGCGTTCACCACGATCATGGTAAATCAAGTTCACAACAAACAAAACATGTGCATGCATGCATGTAGATATCGTGTACTGGCTACTTTGAAGCTTGTAATAACAAATCTAAAGGAATGTTTACATGAATTTCAAGGATGTGAATTTCTGGGGCGCCGTGTACCCGACCTACTAGCCGCTGCCGCACCTCAAGGCCAGCAGGGAAAGCTCGTCGTCTGCTCCTCCGCGGCAGGGAACGGGGGCCACCTCAAGGATGAGCTTCTACAACGTAAGTGACCAGATTAACGCCACAAATTAAAAACATAATCATACAGTTTTTTTGCGTCTTCTCCGATCTCCATCGTATCTCCAAGCTGTCATTGATCAGCCATGTCTCTCTTTCGCCCTCTTTTTTCAGGCGTCCAAAGCGGCGGTGCTGAGGTTTCTACGAGGACGCTGAGAGCGGAGCTCGGCTCGGAGGTCGGCGTCACCATCCTCACCACGGCTACGTCGGTAGTCCGAGATGACCATGGGCAAGGCCGTCCAGAAAGACGGGTGCTCGTCGTCGACCAGGAGGCCAGAGACGTAAGCTGCCAATATCACTAGAACGCATTGTTAATTATTCAGCCATCGATCTCCACTGTAAATAAAAAATCTAAGATTGTTTTGGTCGGGATGGAATAATTGCAGGTGCAGATCGGGTGTGTCCCGAGTGGGCGGGGGGGGGGGCGGGGTTCAGATAGTCGGGTTCTTTCCATAGTAGTGTTTTTCCCTTTGTTTTCTCTTTTCTTTTGGTACTTTTGTGTAGTTCAAGAGTTCACCAGCGTCACATTTCTCTTGTCCCGGTGGCCATCCTCAAACTGGAAGTAAAACAAGTTTGCTTCACAAAAGGTTGCACCGTCCATTTGGTTTATCTCTAGCGAGGCAACCACAAGGATGCAAGCCTCCTTCATCACCGACAGTGCATCATCGGAGAAAAGCTGAGTTTTCATGGTTTTATTATGGAAGCCTTAACCTACAGGCGGAGGCCCCTTTTAGGTATGCTTCCTTACACCTTCATCTTCAACTATATTCTTGGTTTCTTCATCACGGTTGTAGCCATGGACCTAGCTAGGTTGCTATCTGGTTGAGAAGAGTAGGACTTAATTGTTTTTTCTAGTTTCTTATGAGTCATTCCTAGCAAATTTCAGAAGCTTATGTTAAGTTAGCCATCTTCAAGGGGTCTTTTTGCAAACTTGCTTGTACTTGCGGTTGACTCTCCACTAGGAATAAGTGATAACTCATGTGATATGTACTTAGTTATCTATAATCAATAAAATGCATGAGTTCTTTTTAAAGAAAAGTGAAAAAAACCGCGGCCCGGTGCCCACAGGGAAGTAGAAAGAAACGACGGCTGCATCATATCAAATAGCTAGCTAGGTGTGCATCAGTCCATGATAGGAATGGCCACCAAACAACACAGTACATCTGGCATGTTGAGATGGGACAAACTAGAATTGCTAGGCGTTCATGACCGGTAATTAACTTCAATTACAGTCTTAACTATAGCCACTATTTATATACCCTTATCTAGCTAGCACGCTGTACATTTCAATCCCGCGAGGACGTACAATTAACAATTAACTATACTCACTTACCTCGAGGAGCTAGCTAGTTGATTAATTAGATTACCTCGCCGATGCCGGAGGAGGCGCCGGTGATGAGGACGACCTTTCCTCTGAGTTGCTCTCTCCTCAGCGGCTTCACGAACGCCCACAAGAACAGCCGGACAGGTACAGACAGTGGGATGTACACCAACACCACCAGCGCGGCGACGACGTGCATCAGCACACTGTGGATCGCGAGGTAAACACGACCCATATCTTTGTTTGCTATATATAGCTTGCGTGGGTGAGAGAGAGATCGATATGGAGAGATTTGTGCTCGTATGTGGCTTATGTATACGAACCAACGGGGGTAGCAGCCGGCGGTAGCAGTATCGGTGCGTGGACTTTAAGGTTTAATTTGATATAATTTGGTAGCCAACCAAATTACTTAATTATATGTGTACAATGATGGGGTTAGGTACTCCAGGTTATACTACCGATATATAATGGGCGGCCGCGGCGACGCTCTTGAGCGCCTGCTTCCTCCGTGCCACCAGAGCGAGGGACGCCCCTTTGCTAGCATATTGGTAGGCAAGTTCCTGCATGTGTGCACAAATCCACAAACGATATGTTACATATATATGTATACTGTGTTAGCAAAGCAACAATAGTACGTCACAAAAACAGTAACTCACAAAGCCCTCACAAAAACAGTAGCAAAATTGCAAGCGAAGCGCACACATAGTTTTGAACTTTTGATGCCGTACGTTAAAGTCCCCTTGACGAAACGGGGCGAACACAAGTTCCAATTCAGAAAAATAAGGGCAAAATCAGTTGAAAAGTTAGGTTAAAATTACCTTTATGGCTTGTTTTGCAACTCAAGGGAAAAGGATTGGGAGAGAGAAACGATAGGGAGAATCAAGATGAGAATTTGATTTTTAATCCCAATATCTTGTTTGGTAAAGGTAGTGGAAATTGAATGGGAGTTTAGTTGAAGATTAGGTCATAAATGAAAACAGATAGTTGAGATTTGTTTAGGCAAAGTAAATGAGGAATTCCCTCCCAATCACCACCCCTTACCCAGGTATTGAAAAGGAGGAAGTTTATTCTTCAATTCTCTATCCCCATCACACCGAAATTCCCATGCCTCTTAACCAAACAAAATAGTTAATAGTCACATCCCACTAAACTCTCAATCCCTTCTAAAAACTCCCTCCCACCAAATGGGCTGTTAGAGTTGAAAACAAGGGTAATAATCCTTTAATCTAATCCTCCATAGTTCACATATATATTTGCGATAAGATTGAAATTTTAAATATTTATATCCTGTGCAACGCATGGAGTGGCGACCAGTATATATAAATTCAATATGATTTTTCAAGTGGGTACATTTTTTTATGACTTCCCCTCATGTTACGCTTACATGTAACTAACTAAAGGCTATTTTGAAACACTTCTGAAAACACAAAAATGAAAAAAAAACAGAGGATTAAAATATCATGATAGGATTCAAGAGATTATGCTAGAAGAAGTCCTCCAAAATTCCAATCAAACATGCCATTCAACGATTCAACAAGAATGTCAAAAGGAATTCTAGAAGCCCAATCCTTTATGAAAAAGCCTTATAGTAATTTTTCCTATAAAATTTAAGTGCTTAGAAATTCCTCTATTTTTTCTTTGTTCCAAACTCCAAAGAAGCCCTAAGACTATGCAACCAATACTGTTACTTTGTCCTATCAAACAATACTGTTACTTGTTTAAATTAAAAATAGTTAGCAATTTAGCAAATTGTGGAGATTATGGGTACCCCATACCCACACGGCGTGGTTATCCGACTGGTTATAGGGGATAACTTATATCTATAAAATATGTAACAGATCATGACTTGGGTATTACGTTTCCCTGTATATTATGGAACGGCCTAAAGTCCTGATTTGATAAGATTGTAAACTAGATTTAGGAAATCGATACCGTGTTGGTTAAGGTTTCTATCTTGTAGCCCTGCCCCCCAACCTATATAAGGCGGGCAGGGAGCTCCCTCTAGGGGCATAAGACAACTAGATCGTCAGATCTATAATACACCCGGCGGATTCAAATCCCCAAACAGGAGTAGGGTATTACCTCTCATTGAGAGGGCCTGAACCTGTCTAAATCCTTTGTCTCCGCATCCATCCACTTTTAGGTCTCGAGCGCTACCCCGTTTGATTATTGCCGAATTCATGTTTCGACAGTTGGCGCGCCAGGTAGGGGTTGCGTCGAATTACCCAACGAAAAGTGCGATGGATTCAACTTCAGAAGAAACACCGAGATCAATCTCACCGATTCCA
Source organism: Oryza longistaminata (assembly GCA_009805545.1). Lineage (NCBI taxonomy): Eukaryota > Viridiplantae > Streptophyta > Magnoliopsida > Poales > Poaceae > Oryza > Oryza longistaminata. The sequence goes on along the minus strand of CM020179.1, from coordinate 20,326,631 downwards.
GTGGCTGAAATCTCTGATCCGGGTTGGTCGTTCCAATCTAATTTTTGTAAGATTGATTTCTTATTATAGATTAACCTTCTGTTATTTTTTTCACGTATCGGCTGAAATCGAGAGAGCCGCCGCCGTCGCCTATTCTGGTGCCAAGCCGTGTCCGAGTGCTTTTTTCTTCGCAGATGGACACTAAATTTTATAGTCAACTTATAATCAGGTGTATTCAAATCTTGATAACATATCATAGTTATATTATAACTAAATACATTACAGCACCTGGAGCTGACATATAATAAGTAATATCATAATACTTTTTTAAATAATTTAGGTGGCATATAATAATTAATCTCATGATAATCTTCAAAAGAATTTCACATCATAATTTATGGTCAAATATCACTTAACAATTATATAACACTAACTGAAATCTACATGCATGAAAAATGAAACAACATTATGTTTTTTAATTATATCTGATTTAATTTTAGTTTGTGGGAGATTGAGATTCTCAAAGTTTTTTTTTTACTTTTCATAACTATTGGATTGGTATGCTCAGGCAATGATCTTGCTATAATACGACCCCTTAATCCATCACAAGAATTATGGTCATATACGTTTTTTCTTTGCCAAATAGGTTTGATAACAAATGAACAATCCTATAACATGAGCATGAAACTATTCATGATATATTCTCTTATAGTAGAGGAATTATAATATAATGGTCATAAGTGATAATTGATGAATGTAATGCCATAAACCACAGTGACATAACTATAAGTGCACCTCAACAAATTAGTTATTATAAATAATTTTGGGAAATAAATACAATTTTAGAAGTAGTAAAGGTGTCTCATGCAATTATGGACAATAGGTGATGAAAACAAACAAGATGCTAAAATATAGATCTTTGTCAAAATATAAACAATGATATAATACTCTGAACATTGTCACGGTCACGTGTTTGTTTAGCTATATATATTTTTAGTGATCAACTTCACTCATTTCTAAAGATGACATTGTATTTGTACCATAAAAATTAAGCAGTTTTGATTAACACCATAAACAAAATTGTGTCTAAACAAAACATAAAGAAACTATATTTTATGGGAAGAACCGAATAACTATTTGCATCATATCCATCTTCTCTTTGTTTCCCTAGAGGGCACCGAGCATAGATACCACAACTATAGCATGGGGCACACATATGGTTGACTTGAGGCAGGCTCAATGGAGACCACATTGATAATAGTGCTCAACTTCCTACTTATTGGTGCAATTGTCTTTAAGGGTGTCGACAGTGAACTAGGATTAATTAAAATTGTGCTCCATAATGGTCGTGAGACTGTGAGAGACACGACTATATCGACCTATGCTTAAAGGAATCTTGATGGTTCCCCCCATTAGAGGGGCATGTCTATTTTTTAACGGTGCTATCCTAATAACCAATAGAAGCGTTAGTTTTAGAATATTTATTCGTAGATTTAGAAATAAGTGTTGACGTAAACATTTAGGTACATAATTGAAATGAATGTTTTATGTGCTAATGATGTAGATTTATTTTGGCGGTATAGATGGAGTTCCATTTATTAAAAACATATCTATCTTTTAAGAACAATGATAATAAGTAATAGTGATAATAGAAGAGTTTACTTGGACAAAAGTGATTTTTGTTTAAATGTAAGAGACATTCTTATCATTTATATTAAAGACCACGGTCTATTTCACAACATAAATTTTTGTTACTATGAGGCAAAATCTATAATTTTTTTATATGTATATGGTGAGATATGACTTAATTCTCTTAGCATTATTTATATAAACAATAAAAAAAATGTCCGCGCATCCGCGCGTGCTTTCTTTCTAGTTACATTATAAATATACAACGATTATAATGTAACACACAAACTTTAAGAAAATTGTGCGCACTGATTGGTTTGGCTACTGTAACACCCAGGATTCAACGATCCTGAGGTGTTACATCTATCCTTTTGTCAGCGACATCACCTCTTCTTCCTCCTCTACACTCGCTCTCTCCCCTCGTCTCTTCTTTCCGGCTTGGCAAGGGATGATGCACGAAGGTGGCGATGCTTCAACCTCCACATGGCACTGCCCCTCCCAACGACCTAGAGAGCCCAGGGCGATTAGCGGCGAGGTCTGGTGCTGTTATGATGGAGATCGAGTGACATTGTCTAGGAGGTAGAGGTCATAGATGTGTTCATGCACACTGCGGAGATGGGAAAAATGTGGGATGACATGCATGGCGAGCTCTCTTCTCGCCATCCTTGAGCTCCTACATCACTAGCTTGTTGACCTCCTGTGTTCTCGTCACGTCCTAGAGCTCTCGCAGCCTCTCAGAGCTCCTAGGGTGCAGCTGTCGGTGAGCTCGAGCTTCTACGAGTGGGGCTTTGGCGAGCACGCCTCCCCTGCAGATCTAGAAGGAGGCTCGACCGAGAAAGGAGCTAGTTCTCTGCCACACTTCTCATCGCCGCCACGTGCTTGAGGAGGAACATCTCCTCTAGCTGCCACTTGGATTCTCGTTGTGCGTCATCTCTGAGCTCAGCTCTCAGTTGACTCCATAGGGAGAGAAGAGAGATGAGATAGTGAAGAGAGAGAAGAGGGGGATGAAGGAAGAAGGTGGGGTGGTCACGTATGTATGGGTCCCAATGGAGTTCCAATGTATTCTTTATTTTCTTTTTGCTTGGTTAGGATATCATATATATCAATTGAAACTACCTGACAACTGTCGAGGGTTTTTATTTTGTATTAGTTCTAAAGGTTGGAAGATGCTCATACCTGGTATTATAGTTAAGGAACACAAATTTAAAATTTAACCCACGTACGGGACCTAATGGACATTTTTTCTTTTATTACCAATTTAGCCTTACACACAATGGGCTGGTCCAGAGCCTAAACGAAAGCTGCGCCCAATGACTAATGACTAGTACTATATAGTACTGTCACAGGTACCACCAATCCTACGAGTACTGGATACCATGAATTTAATACTTTAATTTTATAAACTTTGTGATACTTTTTTTTATTTTTTTAAAGAAGGGTATTTTTTACCCAGTCTCTATATCCAACCGGATATATGCAGCCTTTTTTTAATAGTAACTTAGCCTATCGAACAGGGAACTGGCTCTCAAATAACCCAATCTGAAATTCGCTCCTATCGAGATTTGAACTCAGGACCTTTGGGTGCTACTCAGGTCACTGCAACCACTAGCCTACATGTCCTTTCACATAAACTTTGTGATACTACCTAACTCCATCCTAAAATAACTTTGTTTTTCACACATCCCACACATATGATGGATAGCTAGTCCCAAAGCCAAAAGTACTAGAAGGTCTTCCACTTTAACAAATCCTAATATTTACTTCTAATGCTGGCAAGATTCCTGCTAGCTGATTGGTCCATAGTGATCAAATAATGTGGTGACAACTTACGGTTTTCTCGAAGTATCTGATATGTAGTTATTTGCCCTGAGCCGAAACATCCTTCTGCACACTCTGCCAACTTACTTAAGGCTGCGTTTGCCAACTGCAGTTGGGAACAAATTCCTCCGGCACAAAAAAAAAAAAGAAAGCGACTCACTAACATAAGTTAAGTATTAGCTTAAAAAATTTAAAATGGATTAATATAATTTTTTTAAGCAAGTTTGCTATATAAAACTTGCAAAAAAAAATACCTTGTTTAGCAGTTTGGGAAGCGTGCGTGTGAAAAACGAGAAGATAAAAGTTGGGAAAGTAGGAAAAAGAACCCAACCTAAAAGTCTAGGAATAAGTCCACTTTAACCCCTTCAACTATATGTCTAATCCAATTTGTATCCTTCAATTGCAATATCAGATATCTTGACCCCGAACTTTCAGAACTGGTATAATCTAACTCCCTTAGCAGCAGTATTGGACAGTTCTTTTCGCTGACGTGGCTCGTTAACCTGGTCAACTGGCTGAGTCAGTATGTGGAACCGTATATCAACGACCACTGTATTTCTCCTCACCTCTCCTTTGCTGGTTTCCCCACAAGTTCGTCGAGCAGGCATAGCAGTCTGCAGCGGCGCGGTCCCCGCAGGCATCAGCACACCCCCACCCAAGCTAGCCATCTTGTGCTGCTTCGCCATGTTGCCCACGCCATTGCCGCTGCTCCACCCGGGCACCGCGCTACTCCCCACCGTAGCGCGGTCCGGCGAGAACTTCATCGCGCCACGTACCCGCCCTTGTCCGGCGACGATAGCATGAAGCTCCACGTGCTTCCGCTACTCGCATACTGTATCTGTAGATCGCCGCCAGTAATCCTGAGCTACTACATGAAGCATGTCGAAAGAAAATGACATGAACAAATGCATCAAATGCATCTCGAGCTCACTCGATTGAGACCTCCATATCTTGACCTGTATAAACCTATCACACAGAAATGGAGACACCTGGTTATTCCTTAACATTGTTTAAACCAAGAACTCTTCCACCTCCAATAAGACTTTTTTCCCTCATATCCCCGATCGGATCCACCCACGTCCTACCACTTCCAACCTTAAAGCCAAACCATCGCCCAACTTTGCCATATCATAAAATTGACCCTAACATAAATAACTCTACTCTATCTATTTGTACATGCAGATTGAGTTCTATGACCTCGAATGTGACTCTCCTCTTCAGGAGCATCGGTTGTGAGTGGTTGTTTTCTTGTACTGGAAAATGGGTCCCTGAAAACAATACAATGGGGCCTGGAGTTATTTCTTCATTGTACCCAGAAGAATGAATTGCAGATTAGAGTTTCTCTTTTGGTTGGGGTGTGGCGAAAGATGAAGTCTGTTCTGCAAGGGGTTGAGGCTGAATTCTAGACTTTATGATATCTTGCGCATTAAATGCATATTTGAAAGGTCTGCTCGGTTCTTGGCTGAGCTCTCATGGCATAGGGGAGGCCGGCGATGACGTGTAGAGCCCGAGCAGACGATGACCTTGCTAACGGCGGCGCGGGTTGGTTTCTTGGTCAGCTCGCTTACATGGGGACTAGAGCAAGGGAGGAGTGGGGCTTTGGCGAGCACGCCTCCCCTGCAGATCTAGAAGGAGGCTCGACCGAGAAAGGAGCTAGTTCTCTGCCTCACTTCTCATCGCTGCCACGTGCTTGAGGAGGTCCACTAGCTGCCACTTGGATTCTCGTTGTGCGTCATCTCTGAGCTCAGCTCTCAGTTGACTCCATAGGGAGAGAAGAGAGATGATATAGTGAGGAGAGAGAAGAGGGGGATGAAGGAAGAAGGTGGGGTGGTCACGTATGTATGGGTCCTATATGGAGTTCCAATGTATTCTTTATTTTCTTTTTGCTTGGTTAGGATATCATATATATCAATCGAAACCACCTGACAACTGTCGAGGGTTTTTATTTTGTATTAGTTCTAAAAGTTGGAATATGCTCCATACCTGGTATTATAGTTAAGGAACACGAATTTAAAACTTAACCCACGTACGGGACCTAATAGACATTTTTTTCTTTTATTACCAATTTAGCCTTACACACAATGGGCTGGTCCAGAGCCTAAACGAAAGCTGCGCCTAATGACTAGTACTACATAGTACTGTCACAGGTACCAACAATCCTACGAGTACTGGATTCCATGAATTTAATACTTTAATTTTATAAACTTTGTGATACTTTTTTTATTTTTTTTAAAGATGGGTATTTTTTACCCGGTCTCTATATCTAACCGGATATATGCAGCCTTTTTTTAATAGGAACTTAGCCTATCAAACAGGGAACTAGCCCTCAAATAACCCATCTGAAATTCGCTCCTATAGAGATTTGAACTCAGGACCTTGGGATGCTACTTAAGTCACTGCAACCACTAGCTTACATGTCCTTTCACTGCAACCACTAGCCTACATGTCCTTTCACATCAACTTTATGATACTACCTAACTCCATCCTAAATAACTTTATTTTTCACACATCCCACACATATATCAATAGAAAGCCAAAAGTACTATAAGGTTTTCCGCTATAACAAATCCTAATATTTTTACTTCTAATGCAGGCAAGATTCCTGCTAGCTGATTGGTCCATAGTGATCAAATAATGTGGTGACAACTTACGGTTTTCTCGAAGTATCTGATATGTACTTATTTGCCCTGAGCCGAAACATCCTTCTGCACAATCTGCCAACTTACTTAAGGCTGTGTTTGCCAACTGCAGTTGGGAACAAATTCCTCCGGCGAAAAAAAAAAAAGGGACTCACTAACGATAAGTTAAGTATTAGCTTAAAAAAATTAAAATAGATTAATATGATTTTTTAAGCAAGTTTGCCATATAAAACTTTTGCAAAAAAAAAAAAACTTGTTTAGCGGTTTATGAAGCGTGTGCGCGTGAAAAACGAGAAGATAAAAGTTGGGAAAGTAGGAAAAAGAAACCAACCTAAAAGTCTAGGAATAAGTTCACTTTAACTCCTTCAACTATATGACTAATCCAATTTGTATCCTTCAACCGCAATATCAGATATCTTGATCCCGAACTTTCAGAACTGGTATAAACTACTCCCTTAGCAGTATTGGACAGTTCTTTTCGCTGACGTGGCTCGTTAACCTGGTCAACTGGCTGAGTCAGTACGTGGAACCCGTATATCAACGACCACTGTATTTCTCCTCACCTGGTTTCCCCACAAGTTCGTCGAGCAGGCATAGCAAGTCGGCAGCGGTGCGGTCCCCGCAGGCATCAGCACACCCCCACCCAAGCTAGCCATCTTGTGCTGCTTCGCCATGTTGCCCACGCCATTGCCGCTGCTCCACCCGGGCACCGCGCTACTCCCCACCGTAGCGCGGTCCGGCGAGAACTTCATCGCGCCACGTACCCGCCCTTGTCCGGCGACGATAGCATGAAGCTCCACGTGCTTCCGCTACTCGCATACTGTATCTGTAGATCGCCGCCAGTAATCCTGAGCTACTACATGAAGCATGTCGAAAGAAAATGACATGAACAAATGCATCAAATGCATCTCGAGCTCACTCGATTGAGACCTCCATATCTTGACCTGTATAAACCTATCACACAGAAATGGAGACACCTGGTTATTCCTTAACATTGTTTAAACCAAGAACTCTTCCACCTCCAATAAGACTTTTTTCCCTCATATCCCCGATCGGATCCACCCACGTCCTACCACTTCCAACCTTAAAGCCAAACCATCGCCCAACTTTGCCATATCATAAAATTGACCCTAACATAAATAACTCTACTCTATCTATTTGTACATGCAGATTGAGTTCTATGACCTCGAATGTGACTCTCCTCTTCAGGAGCATCGGTTGTGAGTGGTTGTTTTCTTGTACTGGAAAATGGGTCCCTGAAAACAATACAATGGGGCCTGGAGTTATTTCTTCATTGTACCCAGAAGAATGAATTGCAGATTAGAGTTTCTCTTTTGGTTGGGGTGTGGCGAAAGATGAAGTCTGTTCTGCAAGGGGTTGAGGCTGAATTCTAGACTTTATGATATCTTGCGCATTAAATGCATATTTGAAAGGTCTGCTCGGTTCTTGGCTGAGCTCTCATGGCATAGGGGAGGCCGGCGATGACGTGTAGAGCCCGAGCAGACGATGACCTTGCTAACGGCGGCGCGGGTTGGTTTCTTGGTCAGCTCGCTTACATGGGGACTAGAGCAAGGGAGGAGGAGGAGTGGCTTCCTTCGCCATCGTCATTGTGCTGTCACCGATTGCTGTCCCGCTCGGAGAGCTCGCGGAGGATGGGGGTTTCGCCGCCGGTTTGGGAAACCGAGTAAGAGAGTGGTCGTTGACACGTGGGTCCCGCATGGTGACTCAGCCGATAGGATCAGGTCAACAAGCCACGCCAGCGAAACCACTGTCCAATACTGTCGAGGGAGTCAAATTACACCGGTTTTAATAGTCGGGGTCAATATATCGGGTATTGTGGTTGATGGACACGAAATAGATTTGACCTGCTTTGAGGGAATCAAAGTGGACTTATTCAAAATGTCTCAAATGTTTCATTGATTCAATGTTCTGAGGATGAGTTCATGGAAGGAATAAGTTCACTCTAGGTCCCTCAATTTGTCGCCCAGTCCGAAAAACCATATAGAACACAGCCTCCAACTTACAAAACTAGTGCAAATGAGGTCTCTTGGAATAATTGACCCCGATTTTAGTTAACGTGATATCTACATGACTTCTTTGACTAGGTCTGCGTCCCATGTGGCATTGACGTAGTGTGTACATGGCAGTTTGATCCAAAAAAATAAAGGAGCAAAAGTGTGAACTAAAAAAATTATACGAAAGAAACTGTTTACCGGATGTTCAATTAAAAAATACAAAGAAACATACATATATACGATAATAAAGCTATATAGCCCAAAAAAATATATTATCAGAGTATATACTACGATAAAAAAACTATAAAACAAAATAATTCGTTAGATACTATTCCCTAAAAAAAGTACGTATGGATGCACGAGTAAAAATAAAAGCTATATGACCCTAAATATGTTTGTACGTCGGTAGAAAAAAAATAGACGGTCTTTTTAGAATAGGATTTTCTATACAACAAAAATAAAATTTATTACTCCGCAAATATGGTCATGTGGTGTTTCTGCAAGCACTCTTAGAATGCCACGTAGCAATCTATAATTTCATTGTCAATTTTTATTTAAAATGATAGACCCATTATTTTAGATCATTAGATTAGCCTGTGTCCTTTTAATCTCCTGTGTATAGGAGAGAAACCTTTTATCGGATGTTCCATTGAAAAAAACAAAGAAACATATGAACACACGATAATAAAGCTATAAACCCCTAAAAGTACTAATATAAGTTGGGAGAACCATAAAAAAAATATAGACTGTTTTCAAAATAGGATTTCCTACACTATAAAAAAAAATTTATTACTCGACAAATAAATATGCAAGTTAAACTAGATCAATATAAAAACAAATTAAATGTGTTTAAATGCCCATTTTTTTAGATTATTTTTAAATTTTATAATCAACTTTTAATTAGGTGTATTCAAATCTTGATAACTTATCATAGTTATATTATAGTGCTAAATACATTACATCACATGGAGCTGACATGTAATAATTAATATCATAATATTTTTTTAAATAAATTAGGCGGCATATAGGCCATGAGATTGTGAGAGGCAAGACTATGTCAACCCCTTGACTGTTCCACCTATTAGAGTGGGCATTCATGCCTATTTTTTAACGGTGTTACCCTAATAACCAATAGAAACGTTAGTTTTAAATATTTATTCATAGATTTAGAAATAAGTGTTGACATAAACATTTAGGTACATAGTTGAAATGAATGTTTTATGTGTTAATGATGTGGACTTATTTTGGTGGTATAGATGGAGTTCCATTTATTAAAAACATATATATCTTCTAAGAACAATGATAATAAGTAATGGTGATAATAAAAGAGTTTACACTTACTTGGACGAAAGTGATTTTTGTTTAAATCTAAGAGACATTCTTATCATTTATATTAAAGACCACGGTCTATTTCACAACATAAATTTTTGTTACTATGAGGCAAAATCTATAATTTTTTTATATGTATATGGTGAGATATGACTTAATTCTCTTAGCATTATTTATATAAACAATAAAAAAAATGTCCGCGCATCCGCGCGGGCTTTCTTTCTAGTTACATTATAAATATACAGCGATTATAATGTAACACACAAACTTTAAGAAAAGTGTGCGCACTGATTGGTTTGGCTACTGTAACACCCAGGATTCAACGATCCTGAGGTGTTACATCTATCCTTTTGTCAGCGACATCACCTCTTCTTCCTCCTCTACACTCGCTCTCTCCCCTCGTCTCTTCTTTCCGGCTTGGCAAGGGATGATGCACGAAGGTGGCGATGCTTCAACCTCCACATGGCACTGCCCCTCCCAACGACCTAGAGAGCCCAGGGCGATTAGCGGCGAGGTCTGGTGCTGTTATGATGGAGATCGAGTGACATTGTCTAGGAGGTAGAGGTCATAGATGTGTTCATGCACACTGCGGAGATGGGAAAAATGTGGGATGACATGCATGGCGAGCTCTCTTCTCGCCATCCTCGAGCTCCTACATCACTAGCTTGTTGACCTCCTGTGTTCTCGTCACGTCCTAGAGCTCTCGCAGCCTCTCAGAGCTCCTAGGGTGCAGCTGTCGGTGAGCTCGAGCTTCTACGAGTGGGGCTTTGGCGAGCACGCCTCCCCTGCAGATCTAGAAGGAGGCTCGACCGAGAAAGGAGCTAGTTCTCTGCCACACTTCTCATCGCCGCCACGTGCTTGAGGAGGAACATCTCCTCTAGCTGCCACTTGGATTCTCGTTGTGCGTCATCTCTGAGCTCATTCCATTTATTACCCTATAAACATGCATATAAATTGTATTCCATATATTTTTCCATATTTTTTATATATTTCATATTTTTTAGGTTTTGTCGAATAATAAGCCTTAGCTTATATATATTCAAAGAGAACATTATATGTATACCATTAAAATTTAAATGGTACCAGTTATCACGAAACAATTGTGTCTAGTCTCTACCACAAATTATTTGAAACTTTATTATTTTCTAGAAAAAAAAACTATTCCTATCAGAGCAAGGATAATAACAGAGCTCACTTTCTACTATTAGCCAATCTTAAAGCCAACACATATAATAGATTAGCTATAAGGTCGGCTACAATTTTCTTCTCCTCTCTCTATCTCTCACTTATACATTAATTGTATTTGTCTTGGAGCTTGTGTTAAGCTAACTCTTGCATGAGAGCCAACACCGTTAACTTTTTGTTACATCTCTCCTCCACATAAGGTTATAGTAGGTTTATAGCTCACTATTACTATAACTCACCTCCATCATCTATATGTTTGCCCAAATGTTCTCTCCAATCATCCCATGAAGAACACAGTTTACTACACCACTCCCTCTTGTGTTCCACACCGCATGTTCCCAACTTCTTTCTCTCGTGTTCCGCATGCATGCTTTTTAAACTGCTAAATGATGTTTTTTTGCAAAAAGTTTTTTAGGAAAGTTGTTAAAAAATCATATTGATCCTTTTTGAAAAAAAATTAGCTAATACTTAATTAATCACGTGCTAATAAACCTCTTCGTTTTCTTTGCTAAGGCTATGTTCTTTCCCCTACTTTTTCGACCCACATCTCTCGTTTTTCACGCGCACGCTTATCGAACTAATAAACGATGAATTTTTTACAAAAATTTTCTATCGAAAAATTGCTTTAAAAATCATATTAATCCATTTGTAAAAAAGTTACTAATACTTAATTAATATGTGCTAATGGGATGTTCCGTTTTGTGTGTGTGAGAGATTAGCTTCCCAAACCATCTAAAGAACACGGACTAGGGGTGCGTTTGTTTGGGCAAGTCCCAACTTTTGCCCTTTTATTTTTCATGCGCACACTGAAACGGCTAAACGACGTCTTTTTTACAAAAGAGTTTCTATAGCAAAGTTGCTTTAAAAAATTATATTAGTTTATTTTTCAAGCTTTTTAGCTAATAGTTAATTAATTATATAGTAATAAGTCATTTCGTTTTGCGTGCGCGGGGGAGAGGGGAGTTTCGAACCCTTACATTCGAACTAGTCTTGTATTGACAACAATATTCAACTAGCAAGAATGGATACGGGAGCTTGACGTGATTTTGACCCTTGTTTTGAAATGAATTTGAACATCCATAAAGGTGGGTTCTATACTACATATTTCCAACTTTTACCTTTATGTTTTCCGCGCGCAAGTTTCTTAAACGGCTAACGATGTGTTTTTAAAAAAATTTCTATAGAAATATCACTTTCAAATGTTATATTAATCAATTTCCCTTGTTTTGCTAAGCTAATACTTAATTAATCGTGCACTAATCTACTGCTACTTCATTATGCGAGCTGAGGATAAGTAGTAACCCTCTCGAAAGAACACAGTCCTTTTATTGGAACTGGGGCAAGCATGTTTTAGTCAAAAGATAAGGAATAAAATTATAGATAATACTTGCATGATGTTTAAGATATAATAATTGTTGATGGATGATAATGTGATAATTTTGAATGTTGAATTCTAGGATTTATTGTAGAATACTCCTGTGCATCCATGTGCCTACTAAGAATTTATTGACGAAAAAATCGAACACACCGGCCTGGGAGATCTGCTTAGCTCCTATGCAGGTCCAAATATGATGAGATGCGGGCGTGCCAGTCAGTTTGACCCTGCAACTGACAAGATATGTAAACATCATATAAACAGCCGATCGGCTGACAAGCCGCTGGAGGGGTTCCAGCCGATAGACGATAACAGCCGATAGCCGATAAGCAATCGGCTATATGTCCAATGTAGATAATGATATAAAGGCGATCGGCTGATGATGATAGAATATAGCAACAATATAATTCAGTATAAACCAATCGGCTAGTATTGATATGATAAATAAGCATCGATCCGAAGGTTAAAGCACACATCGGCTGGAGGTCCGATGTCATGAAATCCACAAGATTAGATTGAACAGTGAAACCTTTGTTGTCATCGGCTAAATCCTATTTATATGTATATGCAATCCTTATGAGCCGATGCAACGTCCAGATAACTCACCGGCTGAAACCCCGATGAAACCCTTATTGGCAATCAAGAAGCAGGCTAGATATTATGGTTCTAAGCACGACTTAGTAGATCAAACTTAACTGATGCAGCACTAAGTATAAAAAGAAACATAATATCCAGACAATCAAGCCATTGACTGAGTTTTCAGGGTGGTAGATGCGTAGGCTAATCTAATCTAGCAAGGCGATTTAGCCGATACCGGCATAAACCCTAAAGAGAATCCCACCCGATACAAGTAAATTGAACTACCAAAATAGATTAACTAAGATATATGATAGATAGGTGTTTACATTGACAAGATCAGAGTGTCGAAGCCTTGGCCCCG
>CM020179.1:20272472-20310789 GCA_009805545.1 Oryza longistaminata | reverse complement strand
GGATGACGTGTCAAAGTACCAACAAAAATATCTTTAATTTTTATAATTAGTATTGTATAGATATAGATATAGATAGACAAAGCGTTCATTATTGGAATACCAACCTTAAAGAACCAGGGTTGGATCTAGGATTTGTTTTCAAAGCAGGATGAAACCCACCATAATGCATACGACATAATGCAATATCCAGAATGTGGTGGTATTTTCAACTCTTGTCGTGCGGCAATGAGCCATAATAAGCTCCTTTTTATCTCATGATTGTTTTCTGGTTCAACACAGGCCCTGAGACTTTTTCCAAAGATCATGGATAACTTAGTTGTTGCATCAAAGACACATTGACACTGAGCCCTTGAAACAACGTGAGATACTATAAAGGAGTTTGGCAGCGGGGAAAGTCAACTCTCAGCAAAAATGAAGGGACCCCTGTTGCTACTTGGTATTACCTCCTTTACAAAATATAAGGACCTCTTTAAAACGCATGATTGAGAAAATGTAGAATAATAAAAATATACTTCCTCCGTTTCACAATATAAGACTTTCTAGCATTATCCACATTCATTTAGATGTTAATGAATCTAAATATATATATGTGGGCAATGTAAGAAAGTCTTACATTGTGAAATGGAGGGAGTAGAACTTTAACATGAATGTAAGTGTAAAAAAAAGATTACAAAAACACATGAAAATATAGAAATGACCATATAACTGAACCGTAAGAAAAACAGAAATTAAAGGAGAGATAAAGACTTAAAGAAAAGTTCCCATGACATGAGACTCTATATCAAGTTAGATTTCCTCCAAAACTTACATGGTATGAGATATTCCATAGGAATTTTATAAGATTCAATTGTGTCTACTCATTGATTCAAAGGACCATGTAAAAAAAAATCTAATAGGAACAAAATCCTCGAAAATTCTTTTGAATCAAAAGCGTCCTAAGTATTTTGAGATTTACACGAGTATAAAGAAAGTTGCTGAGAATGATTAGAAAAATGTAATGATTGATTGAGAATAGAAAGTGAACAAAGAAATTGCGAATGTTACTATTCTCCGTAGCTGCTGGCACCACCACCAACAAGCACAGTGCACAGTGCACAGTGCTCTCTCGACTCACCATCAGTGGCAGGGAGAGGGCCACACGAGCGCATCATGCTGTGCACAACATATGCATATCAACATATACATTTGCCAGTAGAGAGTCCTACACCGTTTACATCATAGGATCCATTTGGCCATGGCGTCTTTGGTCCTTCAATTCCTCTATGCTGGCCTCTCTTCCCTGTTTTGCTCGCTGGATTTACCAGCCAGCCAACCAGCTGCGACTGTGGTGACAGCGCGGACAGACGGACAGTAGGTAGCAGTGGGCTGCGCTTCGCCTTTGGAACGTAAAGACGAGGACGACGGATCAGAGGGCGCTCGTATTCAGATTTCCAGAGCGGAGTCGCAGAGATCACAGCGAGGCAGAGGCAGACGGCGTGCATACATGCATGTTGGAGAAGAGAGACAGGAGGATCTGGGTTTCTGGTTGGTTCGGTCCCATGCTAACCTGTGATTTTAGTTACTCCGTCCCTCTCTCTTCTAGCTCGTAATTCATCCGTTTCATATTATAAGAATTTCTATCATTACACACATTCATATATATTTTTATAAATTTAGACATATATATATACCTAAATTCATTAACATATATATAAATATGAACAATGCTAGAAAGTTTTATAACATGAAACGGAGGGAGTAAGAACTAAGAACACATCATTTAAATACAGAATATAGTACCTTTTGAGCACAAGTTTATGCAGTAGCACACTGTGACATTCGACAATAAATGCACATTTAAAAACATAAATGGAGATACCAGGTTTTAAAAAGTTTGACTAGAATAATTAATTAATCATTGGTAACAAGAATGTTTTGACTAGAAATGTGAGAGAATGGATGATTTGTTTTTTTTTACCACAGGGCGTCATGTATATCCTGTGCAAGTAAAATTATACGCCACTCAAAGTTTTTGCGAGTGTTCTTATATGCCGCTGGAAAATTACTATTTTCTTATATACCATCCAACAAAAATTTTTACTATCTTTTATATGCCACTATCGAGGTCAAACTGCTTTGACCTCGTTAGTTTTTCAACAAAATGACAAATCTATCCTCATATGTTCTTCCAAATGCTTATATTTAGCCGTCATCAACATACACTTGAGCATGATGGTTTCACCTTACAGCTAATATATCATTTTCTCTAATCCATCAATGGGATATCCCTCGTTATTCTTTGCTTTTATCTCTCCTACCATCACTCAAAGGAGTTGGAAGCCACCTCATATTTTATTTTGTAGTGGGCACATATTGCAACATACTAAAGCAATAAACATTGTGTAGCAGACAACAACAAAATCTAACTATTTATGGCTCCCACTTTATAATGTGTATGAGCTTTAAATATGGGCTTTGCCCTCATGTCCATTTGCATTTTATTTTAGATTATCAAGTGTCTAGACCTCATCTCAACAAATAAAATATAAAAAACTACTATCTAGACCTATTTTGTGATGTGTATTTGTATCGTACCGTTTGATATATGAAATTGCTCGACCAATAATCGGCCCTTAACGATAGCCAATATCAGTAAACCAATTATGAATTCAAAAGGGAAACACGTCGTTTCTTCTTCTTTTTTTTTTTTTTGGGTAAAACTCATGCACGTTTTTTGTCCTGTAAAAGGCATCTTGGGCAGGCCGGTAGGCCCGACACAGTAGAAAGGTTCTTAATTAAAACCCTGTTCAGCAAAGCCGGACCTGTAGTAGGCTGTAGGACGATCGACGTCGTCCATGTACGCACACATTCAAGTGCGCAGAAGAGCAATGGGAATCACGAGAGTCGCATGGTCTTGCACGGCAAGCAGAGTCAAGTCACTAGTGCATCCATCACGCGCGCGCGTGCACGCGCAGTTACTCCCATGCTCGCGATCGTGTCGTGTGTTTCGATCACCATGCGCGCACGGCCAGGTAGGTAACAGTACATGCATGTACATACACAGATTGATCGCGCACGGCGCATCTGACTGCATCTGACTGACTACGCGCGCGGCGATCTCTCTCCCCGTCACGGCAGCAGAGCGCCGCATCTACGGCAAAGTCGGACTTTCCCTGCGAACCACGGTAGCGCATGCGCACCGTGACTTTCACTTTCCCTGCGATTGATGCACGCACGGCACAACACATTTACACATCCACATTTACGTATCCACGAGTAGACTTTCTTATTCACACGTTTAAAAAGATAAAGATTAATGATAAATCTCTACTCAAATTAGGCTGATAGAGACTCACAACTGGATACTTCCTCCGTTTCACCGTGCAAGTTATTCTAGTATTTTCCACATCTATCTATCTATTATGTTTTTAAAACAGTCTTGAAAGGAGGCACCATGTTCACTGTGGAGGCTAGAAATTCCCACATTAATAGGAGGAAAAGTAAAGAATAGTTCAAGTAGAAATACAATTTAAAAATAGCTGAAATTCGAAATTAAAAATAAGGAATATTGAAAGAAAAGTCCATATAAGAACCCAATACGAGATTAATTAATATTTAAAATAAAATAAAATAAAATCCGAAATTAGCAAAAAGAAAAGAAAAGTTCAAGTAGGAATACAATTTAAAATTAACTAAAATTCGAAATTAAAAATAAACAATATTGAAAAAAGAATCCATATAAAAACCCAATACGAGATTAATTAAAATTCAGAATAAAAAATAAAATATCCAAAATTATAAAAACTGAAAGACAGTAGCAATACAATTTTGAAATAACTAAAATTCAAAAATTAAAAATAAAAATATTTAAAGAGCATTATACGGTATTAATTAAAATTTGAAAAAGAAATCTAAAATTAGAAAAAGAAAAAAAAGATTTCAGTTAGGAATACAATCTATAAATTACTAAAATTGGTGATAAAAAACTATTAGAAAATACCATCTAAAATACATGACGAGATATATTAAGTAACATGCCTATAAAGGAGTAGAGTGGTGGCGGTTGATACGATATATAAAAACTATTAATAAAACACCAAATAGAATGCTAATGACGATTAAAAGGAGGGACGACAGGCAAGCCGTGAAGCAAACGAGTAAGGCAGTTGTCGGGACTTCTAGAAAGTAAAAAAAATAAACCCCATTGATAATCATATTCGATTTTTAAAATCTCAATGACAATAGAAAGGAAAAGCAGCGGGCGGGGTGTACAGGAGTATAGTTGTAGAGCCACCGACGGTTGGCGGGACTTCTAGGAAATAAAAAATAAATTCCAACGATAGCTATGTTCGATTTATAGAATCCCAATGACTATAAAGAGTAGGCGGCGGATGGGTCGTAGAGGGGTACAATTTTTAAAGATTCGAAACTTCTAAAAAGTAAAAAAAAAACCAATGACAATCATGTTCAATTTTAAAATCTTAATGACAATAAAGATGGGAGGCAGCGGACGAGCCATAAAGGAGTACAATGGCAAAGCCGTTGATGGTTTGTCGGGACTTTTAGAAAGTAGATAATGAACCCGAACAATAATTATGTTCGATTTTTAAAATCCCAATGATAATAAAAAGAAAAGACAGTGGACGGGCGGTAGATGAGTATAATGGCAGTGTTTGACGGGACTTCTAGAAATTATAAAAACGAAACCCAACGAGACAATAAACTCTAAAAACTATAAGATCCAATTTTTAAAGATTCCAAAGAGAATAAATAATAGTGATAGATCGAGCAAGAAAATAAAAAAATAAAGAAGGATATGACAGAAGTAAGGGGTAGTAATTTGTGTGACTTTTAAAAACTATTTAATTAGAAATATGGGGATGATAAGGTTTGGTCTTTCAATGTCTTAAGACAACAAGATAGCTATTTAATAAATTTTAAGTAAAATCATACTGAAAAATATATGATTTTGTTTGGGTGCTAGCCGCGCAATTGCGCGGGCCACCAAGCTAGTTCATATTGATGTTAATGAATTTAGACATATATATCTATTTAGATTCATTAACATCAATATGAATGTGGAAAATGCTAGAATGATTTAAATTGTGAAACGGAGGGAGTAGAATCCAAATAAAACTATTTTTTCCCCCTACTTTGAATAAGGTGGGCAATGGCTTAGTCATATTTGATTTTACTAATGATTAAAGCTGAGAGTAAAATTTTTTTTCTTAGTGACGAGGACAAATCTAATGCACCTATTTTTAATCCAACAATAGTTTATAAGTTTTCACTATATGGGTTAACATTACATATTTTCCCTACATAGACGTAAATACACCCTACACATGTGCTTCAAACCCCGCCTACCCCACCCCCCCAAAAAAAAGAAAGAAAGAAAAAAGCAAGTTCAAGAGACACATGACAATGATCAATTAGTAACCACACTAAAATCTGATTAAAAACAATCCCAAGTATATGTATCTGTTTAAGCCCCTTCAATGAAGTCATACATCATATAAAAAATGCTCCTCACAGCTCTAGCAATAAATGACTAGAGGTGCTCCTCCTGAGACAATAACAAGGATTACACAAGCTATTTCAACCACTAACAATTATATTAATACAATTTTTACAAAAAGGAAAGCCAATAGAAGAAAGTACAAAGCAAAATCCTACATTTTTAGCTTACATAATATATGTCCATGAAGGCCGGTAATAGAGACGAAGCCAACAGTTCACATTTTAATTACATGAGAACAGTTAGAAAACCAAAATGGCTTGCTTGATCCTATATTCGAACAGCCGATTTCACCCCCAGAAGTTAGGGGATGCGTAGTCTCACTCTTATTTTCCCCAATTTGGACCTCATTGTTCTCACCTCTCACATCACAACACAGCGTTTGGATTCTCGTCACTGAAGAGCTGCGGCGCATACGGGTATGCGTAGCCAGGAACACCATATCCACCAGGGTTGCTGAATCTTGGGGAATGCATATACAGATTAGCAGCACGCATGGCTGTGGATCTTTCTCTTTGTCCTCTCTTCAACCTCCGGCAGCATTGCTATCATCCTTCTCTTTCTCCTTTTCTTTCTCATCACCCCCAGCATCATCACCTTCCTTCTTCTCCTCCTTGCTCCGTCCTTCTCCTCGCCACCTTCGGCGCCTTCTTGTTCTTCCTGCATTTGCATCGCTAGCATTCTCAGGGGGAGGGGCTGGTTCAGATTTTACAACGGCGGCATTCTTACCCAATGCGTTTATGCACATAATCGGTGAGCTTTGACTCCTCAAACACACCCTTCACCGTCACTTTTTGATGCCTTCATGTCTGGCTCTGCTGATTGCACTCCACAAAAGAGAGAGAGAATTACTCAGTGGGTCCTGAAAGTCGTAAATGGACTAAATGGATCCTTCGATATAAAAGAATTATCCAAATAACTTATGAAATACAGCTGTGTTGTTTTACTAAGAAAGTAGTATAGTTCATTTGAAAGTTATGTTCTTAAACTAAATAAGGTTAGTTAAAGTAGTATGCCTAGAGTAACAATTCATAATAATTGTCCACTCCCAATTGGCCAATTCTCACCATTATGGTCAGGCAAACTGAAACACCCAAGACAGGGGAAATGGGCAGGTCTAGTATCAGGCAAAAAATTTCAATCTCATCTGTGAATAAGAAGATCAAATTTAAAAGATAGCTATTCTCTTTGATCAAAGCAACCCACGAATATGTATTCACTGTGCAGAAATACAAACTTCATACACAGTAAAAAAAAAAACAGATTCAGTGTACCAACAAACATATGTATTTGCAATAAAACAGAAGGGAGATAGCAACAAATCATGTACCTTTCATCTTGAGGATTTTCTTCCTGATAACTTGCGCACAGGCCTCACAATGCATATGCACCTTCAGGACCACCGCTATCACCGTTGGCTAATGAACAAAACAAGACATCAAGATCTCAGTGTCAAAATCGCACAAACAACAACATTGTACACAACGCAAGCGAAATGATGGAAGCTAGCCCAAGTAGGTGATATGTTGATGTCAGTATGGATGAGTGACTAGATGAACTTTTCGGAAGAATAATTCACCTCCTTCTTCTCTTCAGGTTTTGGTGGCTCGGGCTCTTCCTTTTTCTCCTCTTCCTTCTTCTCCTCCACCGGAGGTGGCATCGGTGATAGAAGCTCAACCTTGCGGCCTGTCTTCTTCTGCACACGGTGCACCACCTTCATTGGGTCAGCAGCAGCCTTCTTTCCCTTCACGATCACCTTGTGAGCTTTCGAGTCCGCGACAACATCTTCCACTCCTGCATCCCATTTTTTTTTAGTTTTCGTTGGCTCATGCCTAACTACAACAACTGAACCAAAATACCAAGAATCAGAACAATTTTGATCTCTGCAAAATAAGTGTGTGCCTTGTGATCGGAGTCACTGAGTGCTAGTACAGAACTTGGAAGTTTTAAATGTGTTATGTATGTCTTTTCATTCAACATTCAAAGATAATCTAAACTTTTTTGAAGAGCATCAACATATAGCAGTTGCGATTCATCTTTATGGCACTCGAGCTATCCTATTATCTTCTGAGTAAAAAGTTATCTGCATCAGGAGTTGTTTTCCCCATCATTAACACTAAATGCACGTGGGAAATCTTGAAAGAAAGGTCTAATTAAGCGAATCTGAATGATTTCAAACCTCTTCAATTGCTGCCGGATGTTGCAATAACAGTTTTGAATAACCCTTCAAAGAAAAATAGCACACCACAAAACAAAACTTGCCAATTCGAACTCAAAAAAGTTTCTGAAGGAGGCACTAAACTTACGTTACAAAGAACCAAATAAAATGTACTTAACAAACACTTACCCCAATACTTCAAATGACTAAATTGTTTGCCGTTTAAAAAAAAACATAAGCCATCACTTAACCCTAAAGTTTAACGAGGTAAAAGAACATGTCGAGAACGAAGCAATGAAGTACTCTTCCTCCACAAAATACAAACAAGATGGGAACCAGAAGTCCAAAACTGGCACCAAACTGATAAACTAGGAGACCACACTTAACATGCCAATATAATATGCTAAAAAAATAGTTATCTGAAGTATAAAAACTACTAGGTAGTACCACATTTTATTATCAAGTTAAGTGTAAACCCTGTAAAGTCTGAACTCTGAACCAAAGGGAAAAACATTACACAGTAGCACAAGAAGTGACGTAGGAATTTTTAGTGGATGATTTAATTACATCCTGCTAATCCTATTTTAATTCCTAACTAAAGGTATTATTACTTCTTTGATCCTCAAGATCGGGTGATGAAAGGAAGCAATAGCTGCCTGCCTTCCTGCATGAGCTTTGCCAGACGTACGGCGGCAACGTGAGAAATCAAAGCCAGCAACGTAGTTCATGAATCGATCAGTATGCATCGGCTGTTTGCACTACATGTATGCATAGTATCTCGTCTCATCCACATAATGGCGCCGGTTCTCTCTAGAATCGTCACCCAGCATGTTCTTGTGCCATCACACGGCACAATTCGCACGGGCTATCGAGCCGTGGCCCATTGGGGTTTGATTGCCGAGAAATTTCTGGAGGCCCAGTGCATGCACGCACGCACGCACGCAAGAGTGTTTCATCGATCCCTGCACGCGCGGACGCAAGATCGTTTCGTCAAGCCCCTTCCGCGAAACTGGTGGTGCCACGTGGCACGATTCTCCTTTCGATTGTTTGCGTTGAATTCGTATTATAAGATAAGATAGGCACTAAGATTTAAGCCCCTTCAATGAAGTCATAATCATAATAAAAATGCTCCTCACAGCTCTAGCAATAATGACTAGAGGGTGCTCCTCCTGAGACAATAACAAGGATACACAAGCTATTTCAACACTAACAATATATATATTATACAATTTTTACAAAAGGAAAGCCAATAGAGAGAAAGTACAAAGCAAAATCCTACATTTTTAGCTTACATAATATAATGTCCATGAAGGCCGGTAATAGAGACGAAGCCAACAGTTCACATTTTAATTACATGAGAACAGTTAGAAACCAAAATGGCTTGCTTGATCCTATCTTCGAACAGCCGATTTCACCCCCCAGAAGTTAGGGGATGCGTAGTCTCACTCTTATTTTCCCCAATTTGGACCTCATTGTTCTCACCTTCTCACATCATAACACAGGCGTTTGGATTCTCGTCACTGAAGAGCTGCGGCGCATACGGGTATGCGTAGCCAGGAACACCATATCCACCAGGGTTGCTGAATCTTGGGTAATGCATATACAGATTAGCAGCAGCCATGGCTGTGGGATCTTTCTCTTTGTCCTTCTCTTCAACCTCGGCAGCATTGCTATCATCCTTCTCTTTCTCCTTTTCTTTCTCATCACCCCCAGCATCATCACCTTCCTTCTTCTCCTCCTTGCTCTCGTCCTTCTCCTCGCCACCTTCGGCCGCCTTCTTGTCTTCCTTTGCATTTGCATCGCTAGCATTCTCAGGGGGAGGGGCTGGTTCAGATTTTACAACGGCAGCATTCTTACCAATGCGTTTATGCACATAATCGGTGAGCTTTGACTCCTCAAACACACCCTTCACCGTCACTTGTGATGCCTTCATGTCTGGCTCTGCTGATTGCACTCCTACAAAAAGAGAGAGAGAGATTACTCAGTGGGTCCTGAAGTCGTAAATGACTAAATGGATCCTTCGATATAAAAGAACTATCAAATAACTTATGAAATACAGCTGTGTTGTTTTACTAAGAAAGTAGTATATTGTTCTTTGAAAGTTTATGTTCTTAAACTAAATAAGGTTAGTTAAAGTAGTATGCCTAGAGTAACAATTCATAATAATTGTCCACTCCCAATTGGCCAATTCTCACCATTATGGTCAGGCAAACTGAAACACCCAAGACAGGGGAAATGGGCAGGTCTAGTATCAGGCAAAAAATTTCAATCTCATCTGTGAATAAGAAGATCAAATTTAAAAGATAGCTATTCTCTTTGATCAAAGCAACCCACGAATATGTATTCACTGTGCAGAAATACAAACTTCATACACAGTAAAAAAAAAACAGATTCAGTGTACCAACAGAACATATGTATTTGCAATAAAACAGAAGGGAGATAGCAACAAATCATGTACCTTTCATCTTGAGGATTTTCTTCCTGATAACTTGCGCACAGGCCTCACAATGCATATGCACCTTCAGGACCACCGCTATCACCATTGGCTAATGAACAAAACAAGACATCAAGATCTCAGTGTCAAAATCGCACAAACAACAACATTGTACACAACGCAAGCGAAATGATGGAAGCTAGCCCAAGTAGGTGATATGTTGATGTCAGTATGGATGAGTGACTAGATGAACTTTTCGGAAGAATAATTCACCTCCTTCTTCTCTTCAGGTTTTGGTGGCTCGGGCTCTTCCTTTTTCTCCTCTTCCTTCTTCTCCTCCACCGGAGGTGGCATCGGTGATAGAAGCTCAACCTTGCGGCCTGTCTTCTTCTGCACACGGTGCACCACCTTCATTGGGTCAGCAGCAGCCTTCTTTCCCTTCACGATCACCTTGTGAGCTTTCGAGTCCGCGACAACATCTTCCACTCCTGCATCCCATTTTTTTTTAGTTTTCGTTGGCTCATGCCTAACTACAACAACTGAACCAAAATACCAAGAATCAGAACAATTTTGATCTCTGCAAAATAAGTGTGTGCCTTGTGATCGGAGTCACTGAGTGCTAGTACAGAACTTGGAAGTTTTAAATGTGTTATGTATGTCTTAGCAGTTGCGATTCATCTTTATGGCACTCGAGCTATCCTATTATCTTCTGAGTAAAAAGTTATCTGCATCAGGAGTTGTTTTCCCCATCATTAACACTAAATGCACGTGGGAAATCTTGAAAGAAAGGTCTAATTAAGCGAATCTGAATGATTTCAAACCTCTTCAATTGCTGCCGGATGTTGCAATAACAGTTTTGAATAACCCTTCAAAGAAAAATAGCACACCACAAAACAAAACTTGCCAATTCGAACTCAAAAAAGTTTCTGAAGGAGGCACTAAACTTACGTTACAAAGAACCAAATAAAATGTACTTAACAAACACTTACCCCAATACTTCAAATGACTAAATTGTTTGCCGTTTAAAAAAAAAACATAAGCCATCACTTAACCCTAAAGTTTAACGAGGTAAAAGAACATGTCGAGAACGAAGCAATGAAGTACTCTTCCTCCACAAAATACAAACAAGATGGGAACCAGAAGTCCAAAACTGGCACCAAACTGATAAACTAGGAGACCACACTTAACATGCCAATATAATATGCTAAAAAAATAGTTATCTGAAGTATAAAAACTACTAGGTAGTACCACATTTTATTATCAAGTTAAGTGTAAACCCTGTAAAGTCTGAACTCTGAACCAAAGGGAAAAACATTACACAGTAGCACAAGAAGTAAAGAACAAGGCCAGAAAACAAGAAGAAAGCTAGAGATAAACAGAAAAAGAAGAAGAGAAGAGGCATTCTCCATTACCATCAAATCCCCTGAGGATCTTCTTGACCTTGCGAGCGCACCCTTCGCAGTGCATGAAGACCCGCATCACCACCTCCTCCGGCGGTGGCGGCGGCGGCGGCGCGTCCTCCTTCTTCTCCTCCCCTGCCGCCGCCGCCTCCTTCTCCTCCGCTACCGCCGCCTCCTTCCCCTTCTCCGCCGCCGCCTCCTCCTTCACCTTCTCCTCCTGCACGCAAGAAACGGGAAGCGCATCAAAGGTAGGCGTGGCGCCGCCGCCTTCCTCGGCCACAGGGAGCCGCGCGCACGCGCCCCCGCACATTACCAAGAACGGAAAGAGAGACCATACCTCGCCCATGGCTGCCTGCCTCTCCTCCTGCTCTCTGCGCCCTCTTCCCTCGCGCTCTGCTCTGGACACTACTGCGAGCGTGGAACTGCAACTGTGAACTGCTCCTCCTCTCTCACTCGCTAGCCGATTCGGTCACGCCTCTGGTGGTGGCTCGCTCTGGCTCTGGTCCTTGTTGCGTTCTTTGCGCCCTTTGAAGTTGAAGCTGTGGAGGTAAAAACGCTGGTTGGTTGGCTGCGAGTGACACTAGTGGAGTAGTACGGAAGCGAGAGAGGACGGAGACGGAGACGGACGGTGCGGGTTTATCTCTCAGAAAATGCCTTGGAATTTGGAACTAATCGCGCTTGTCTCCATCATCTCCTATATCTGTTTTTTTTTCCCCTCTCATTTCAGATTTTGGCGACAACATTTTTGTGGGGAGGACATGTCAGGAAAATATTTTTTTCTTTCTGACAAACGTTGCAGTATCTTGATTTTTTATACTACATAGTAGTAGGTGACTAGGTGTATGATATAGTGTTGGTTCAAAAAAATTAGTGATGTTTTTTCACTCAATTTTCGCTTACCATATTCATTTCTGTTCGTCGTTCATCCAGAAATTTCTGAGGACGATATAAACTTACACAAATCGACTCGTCCGAGCGTGAAGCGGATAGAGATGTACGGGGAGAAAGCCCAGAAAGATCAGGAAAAACCGTGAAAAGGGCAAAAAAGCAAAAAACAGATTATACTACTACTACTCGCTTGTCTGAGCGAACAGTTAATGTGTGACGGCAAGGTCGGCTGAGCCTCACCAAAGACGACGCCGTTGCGTGCCTCGAGGAGTTAATGTGTGATTTACTACTCCTTTTGTTACAGTCTCGATAGTACTCCGTATAAAGGTCACCGTCCACTGTTTCTTTTGTTAGGATGCCGTGTGTTTTGCCACTGCAGAGGAGCTCTGCTGTCGTTGCCATACTTGCCATACCAGTGCACTCCTACATGATACGATACGATACGATACATCATCATATGGTAGGAGTATTTCGGTATGGGCGTATGGGCAGGAATGTCTTGGCCAAATTTTCTCGCTGCAACTTCTGATGCATTGCGTGTGTTGAAGGTTCAGCTTTTCTTTTTCAGAAACCGGTTCAGAACAGAAACATCTACTACCGTAAAACTAAAAAGCAGGAGCAGTGCTATACGTATTTAAAATATTTTTTGAACACTTGCAACCAAAGATCTCACTCGTTTTATTATATAAAAAAAAGCAAAATAAAATTATGGGCCTGTTTACTTTGTTGCCAAAAAAAAACCTGCCAAAATTATGGGCATAGTTAGCAAAATTTTGTCAACTTGCCAAAATTTTTGCAGGATTTCTTATATAGTTACCAAAATTTAGCAGCAAACTAAATGTAGCCACTTTTTTGGTAACTTCACCAAAA
Organism: Oryza longistaminata; assembly: GCA_009805545.1. Classification (NCBI taxonomy): domain Eukaryota; kingdom Viridiplantae; phylum Streptophyta; class Magnoliopsida; order Poales; family Poaceae; genus Oryza; species Oryza longistaminata. The sequence goes on along the minus strand of CM020179.1, from coordinate 20,297,542 downwards.
TTTGGTAAGGTTGAAAATTGCATCATCATAGTATGCCCACATCAATTCTTATAGAGATGATCTCAGTTGGTTTAGTTTTTCTTTTGGGACTGTATATATATTTGTTGATAAAAAATCCCGCATCCCATCTTTTAAACTTTAGACCGTCGAATATGCTTTAAGATTCGTGCAGAGGTATTAACCTTAACTCTTCCTCTCGTTCCCCTCCCCTCGCTCATTCCACCGCCACCACTCCCTCCCATCGGCCATTCCACCGCCACCGCTCCACCGCGCCGCCGCCCCGCCTCACCAGCTGGCTGAAGGCGTTAACGGCGCGGCGAGCCCTCGCCCCCCCCTCCCCTTCACCCTTCCCCCTCCCTCTCCTCTCCTTTTCCTCAAGCGAGTTGTCCCGCGCCGTCTTCTTCTCCGTCTCCAACGGCGGGGCGCCACACCGGCCTTCTCTCCTCCTAATAACCATCTGCTTTGCCCGCACGCCTACACCGGCCACCGCCCCCTCTCGACCCTGCGGCTTCGGCGGCGCGCGCCGCCTCGCTGCCCGCCCGATCCGCCTCCCCACAGCCATCCCTTTAAAGCCGGCGAACTCCCCCTCTTCCCCCTCCCCTCCCCCTCCCTCCCCCCTCCCACCCTCACCCTATCCTAGGACCCTAATTCGTCGGCCCTCTGCCGGAGTTTGGGTTCGCCCGCGCCGGAGAAGAAGAGGTGGTTGCCGGAGTTGGAGAAGAAGAGCACGAATCGTAAAGCACATCGAGTGATCCAAAGTTTGCAAGATTTAAGATTGTATTTTCTATCGACAGAAGTTTAGCAATTCCGTTTTCTTTTACAGAAACCGGTTCAGGAACATCTAGGATGAAAACAAACACTAAAATTTTCTTATGGAGCTCTTACATTCAAAGAACTAACTGTTTGATTTATTAATCAGTTGGTAGTTATGATTTGCGAAGAGCTAGTCTTGATGCAATCACAGCTTGCCACATCAGTCCTTGTAAAGGGTTTATAATTTTTTTTCACGTGTATCACTTTCCAATTAATAGGTGTACTAATTAAAAAAAGAAAGAACCAAAGAAATCCCTTAAGGAACACTGAATAGAAACTCCGGATAATGTGCATACAGTACTTGAACTAATATAATACTACGGCGTAATGGATATATGTACTTCTCATTATCCGGGAAAATTTTCAATATTATTGCTAAGTAGTAATACTACCTAGATCGGTACTTGGTACGTACTAGCAAATGTGTGGCCACATGGCTGTTTCAGTGGAACTGACAATAGCAATGTGATAAGGTAGGGCCAGGATATGCATGATGTCTATATTCTAAGTACAATGTTACTAGTGTGATTATGCTTAGAAGTTACAAGAACAAAAGGAACTCATGGATGCATAATTAGGTAAGGCCATTCTGATGATTTCAACTTCAGCTAGTAATTTCAAGGTGATGAATTTTGCGTCAAGAATGAAAAGTGGTGTTTGTTAAAGTTGTGCTACTTTACGTGCTGTTTTGATATCGTATACTACGTGGAGTACGAAGTAGTATTTAGGCAGAACTTTTGCTATAGCCAAGCTAAAATGGCACTAACCCGACCAGGAGTATCACATGAACGTTAATCACACATTTTCGTTGTACGCATATATAACGGCACATTTACTCAAGTTCTAGCTAGGATCTACTCCCTCCGTTTCTAAATGTTTGACACCGTTGACTTTTTAGCACATGTTTCACCGTTCGTCTTATTAAAAAAAATTGTGAAATATGTAAAACTATATGTGTACATGAAAGTATATTTAACAATGAATCAAATGATATGAAAAGAATAAATAATTACTTAAATTTTTTGAATAAGACGAATGGTCAAACACGTACTGAAAAGTCAACGGTGTCAAACATTTTGAAATGGAGGGAGTAAGTTCCAAATTAAATTAAATCAATGGTGGAGTAGTGTGTAAGATTTCGAGGCTATTAGCTTCTGACACTGAGGATGTTGGGATTTGATTAGTTTAATCGCTACCGATCAGTTCTAACCACTGATTAGCCCCATGCATGCATGATCACAAAAAGATTAGGGCAAATAATCGGCAGGCATGTACTGATGTACAGTACAGTAACGTGACGCTGCACATGAACAGAGGATGTTGTTCGATCATTACGGCACAAATTTGCATAAGATTTTGGAGCATGCATTGTTGCGCATTTAAAATGTTCAAGAATCGATGAAATGTATATAAAAAAATCCAATAAGTAAAGCTAACTACCCCTCCATTCCATATTAATCGTCATATAAGTTTTTTCCTCAAAAATAAGAAAGACTTAAGTATCATGTATTTTATTTAATGTTAGTATGTGACGGATATATATAATCAAGAAGAATGCGGACTTTAACTCCCCATATGCACAAGAAACAAATGCTTAACTATCCCTAAGAGCAAGTTTTGTAGTAGAGCTCACTAATACAGATCCTCTCATCTGTGACGACCCCTCACATGTCTGGGCAACGTGAGCCGTCAGAACGAAGTCATCTCAATCGGACCTAAATTAATACAGTTGTAGATGTGCTCGTTGAAGCATCTAGGCCACCGTTGTTAATTTTAGTAATTAATGATAAGCACTAATTGTGGACTAACTGTTATCTTTGAGATATTTATTTTAAGTTAGGTTCACTTATTGTGTGCGCATGGATGATTACCGAAGGGTTAAAATTGACGTCGCAAAGCAAAAGAAAAAGAAGACGGTAAACTAGTGTTTTCATTTTAAAATTGATCGAGGAGTTTGGGCAAACAAATTTGCTAGTTTATTTTTAGCTTCGACGTACTATTAAGAGGGGTAACGACCTAACAAAGAGATTATCAAAATGCCACATTAGGTCATTTGCATTTAAACTTGCTCACACTTTCATTTACCTATGTCTGCACTGGGTGACCAGGGCCGGCCTGACCGGGCCCCTAAAGGCGGTCTGACCGGCATAGGTCGGCCGGTCTGACCGGTGGGTGTACCCTAGTCTGACCGGCCTAGGGTATTTCGGCAGTGGCCATGTTGGGTGCTCCCTGGGTGGAAAACCCGAGCCGCTGGAGCCGTAATCGATCAGACCGAGCCGGTAGCGGTCTGACCGAGCCCTTGCCGGTCTGACTGGCCACTACACTCCGGTCTGACCGGCCCCCAGTGATAGGTTCAAATTATTGCCTATAACGACTAGTTTTCTAGCCGTCGCAAAGCAGCACGGTCTGACCGGCCACACACCGCCGGTCTGACTGGCAATACACAGAGTTGGGGGATTTCGCCCCCAACGGCTAGTTTTGGTGGGTGAGAGTATAAATACTCCCCCATCAGCAGCAAGGGGACTCTCTTGGCACCCAATTCAATTGTATACACCCCTTGCACCTCTCACACACTCACTTAAGCTTTGTGTTCATCCATCTAGTGTGTTTGAGGGTTGTTCTAGCCAAGAGTCAAGTGCATTGCTTCCATTGTAGAGCTAGTGCGGCACTTGATCATCTCCGAGACGGGTCATCACTTATTACTCTTGGAGGTTGCCGCCTCCAAGACGACTTGTGGAGGTGTTGCCCGGTGACCTCTCCGAGGAGACTGTGGAGGAGGCCTGACGTCGGTTTGTGAGTGGTTTGGAGTTCACCACCTTCGGAGTAAAGGAAGAACTACCCCTAGTGATCGAGGCTTGGGTAGTCCTCTCCGTGGGCCGGCTGCTGCCTTGCCCACCCCTTGACGAAGGAGGCGTGCGGTGGCTTCGTGGTTGAGCGGTGGAGTTGGGCTCGCCTCTACGGGGATTAGGAAACCGGCGAGTTTTCGAACCTCGGTGAAATACTCCTTGTCTCTTGTCTCATTTATTTATTGCATTTACATTTGTAGAGACATATTTAAGCTCATATCACCCTAGGATTGCAAAACATAAATTAGTTGCTTAGTTAGACTTGTTCCTCACCGAGCCTAACAACTTAGGTTAGTTTTGTTTAAGTGCCATTTAGTTTTTATATCACCTCGACTTGAAGCAAGAACCCATAAAAAACTTAAAAGAAAAAGGTGGCGATGCGCAGAAAGTTGTATTGATTGGATGTTCTTCCCGTTTTACAATGATCTTGGGTTTATATTTATACCCAGAGTAGAAAACTTGTCAATTATGGACACGTTTCGAACTTTCCTAAAAAAACAAAAGCCCACATGATGGACTCTTACCATATTTCTAATTCAAACTGACATTAATATTGTAATTAACAGATACAATTGCCCTAGATGGGCTCTATCCCTATACGACAATACTTACGGCTTGTTTGACAACTTGAGGGAAGGGGATTGGGAGTTTACACGAGAGAATTGATGGTGAGATTAAGATGGGAATTTGATTTTTCATCCCAGTCTCTTGTTTGGTAGAGTGGTGGAAATTGATAGGGAGTTTAGTTGGAGATTAGATCATTAATGAAAACGGATGGCTGAGATTTGTTTAGGCGAAGTAAAGGAGGAATTCCCTCCCAATTACCTGCCCCTACCCAGGTATTGAAAAGGAGGGAGTTCATTCCTCAATTCCCCATCCCCATCCCACCAAAATTCCCATGTCCCCCAACCAAACAAAACAGTTAATAGCCTCTTCCATCTAAACTCCCAATCCCTCATAAAAACTCCCTCCAACCAAACAGACCGTTAGGGAAGCGGATTTAGCCCGCTCTAGGCTGGTTTTGGTGTGATTTGGAGGGGAAACTTGTACCCATTAATTGTTTACAAATTACAAGTTTGGGGGGTTTACTGATTGGAGGTGAAAAATCGAGGTCGGCTACTGATTTGAGCAGCTTGCTTGTCCTGTACTTTAACGAATTCTGCACCGGTAGCAATCAAGAGTGTTTTGTTAATACGAAATTGGTGGTGGTTTCGGGTGTTAGAATTGGGACAAGGATGAGGGAGAAGTTTCTGCTCATTTTGGGTTTATTTCAGTGGTTTGTAAGTGAACGCAGTGGGATAAATACAGCGATTTCGCAATTTCCCACATGATGAGGTGCAGTATCTCACATTGGCACAGGCATAGAGCAGATCAGTATTTGGAGAAAATGGCTCATTCGGTTTGAAGGATTTTCATAGGATTATTGTAGGAATTGAATCCTTAGGAATTTTTCCTATATGCATCATTCGTTTCATAGGAATGGATCCTACCAAATTCCTAAGGATTGTAGTCTTTCAAGCTAATTCTGTAGGATTCTTAGCATGAGGTGAGACCTCTTAACTTTACCTATTCCTTTGATTTGGAAATCCTATGGACCGAATAAGCCCTAAGGTAGCGGCTTGATTGTTGCCACCAACACGGTTCACCTGCTATGCTTAGTACTTCAGAAAGACATCTGCCTAGCTTGCATAGGTGTGCAACTCCCGCCTCACCTGTGTAGCCAATCGTTCCACCTAGAGCCACCTGATTGGTGATTAGGCGTTAGGCGCTTGCCACCGTATATAATCAACCTAGAGTATGCATTGAATGTTTTCTCATATAATCATGTTTTTGGTGGCAAAGGGTATTCAGAAGCAGAAGTTATAAAGGATTGATTACTCTAGCATCTGATGTATGAATCTTGGTTCAACAACGTAACCATGGAGCTGTTTGCACTAGTGAACAGTAATCCCTGCACACATCATATTTTTAACCTGACTATATTACATAGTTGACTGATAGGGTTTGTGCATAAGTGTTTTCGTTCTTGTTTGAATTTTGTGAGATGGGTGCTATGCATTGTCTGTGCTATTTGATTTGTGTGAGATATAAATATGTGATTGAATTTTGTAGAAGTTGTGATGTAATTTTTTTTTAGATTTTGTGATGTATTTGAGATGATCGATTTGTGGATTTGAAGGCAATTTGAGGATGATTGTTTTGGGAATTTAGGGACGGGATAGGGTTAGGGTGAAATCAATATATTAAAAATAATGAAAAATAATGAAGAGAAGAAAAGAATAAAGAAGCAACCGATCTGCCTCTATAGTCCCGGTTGGTGTTACCAACCGGGACTAAAGATACTTTATCTTTAGTCTAAAAATCGATTTTTACTCCCAGTTATTCGTAGTCCCGGTTGAAAAACCGGGACTATATAGGGGTTACGAACCGGGAGTAAAACCCACTTCTCCACCAGTATACTTACGGTACCAGCTGACATCGATATGATACCTTAGGTATTAGGATTTAGTATTTACGATGTATAATATATGTTACTAAGATCCGATATCAACAATATTGTGCTGACAGTATACCATTTGTGTAGTCTCCCTCCAAACTGATTTATTGGCGGCATCATCACTATTATCTTAATTAGGATTATACCTTAATTAGCCTTTGCGTTTTTAATTTGTGTTGGTGCATGTATGAGTTCCGAGTTCGGGTAGGAGTCCCAGACCGATCTAGTCTGGTATATGATGCCTGCGTGCACTTAAATAGGCCTAAGGGCGATCGTGTACTATCAGAGATGAGATTGGGTTTTTATCGTCGAGTCGTATTTCCCTGTTGTATTGTACCATTGTGATTGGGCTCCCATCTCCCTATTATTCAAGCTTTGCCGCTGCCGGTTGGTGGAGACGGGCCGGAAGAACAGCGTGACTGATCTCCACCATCGACGTTCTGCTACGACTACATCTAGGCTTTGTTTGGCAAATGGGATTAGAAAATAAAATCCCACCCTCTAAAGGGCAATATTGCATCCTAGCCATCCATTCTTCACACCTTATTTAATCCTAGCCATTCATTCATTTCCATTTCCTAATCCCACCTCCCATATCCCATTTGCCAAACACACCCCTACAACTCAAAAGCGATCGAGTTCTACCGCGGCACTCATGGCTTCATCAAGCGCGGGTGAGTACTGAGTACCCGTATTAATTTCGCATAAATAAGATAAATTAGGTGATCATATTAGATCATGCATGTTTCAAGAATAATTAGATCCAATATAATAGGGGATATGATCCTAAGAAAAACGTAGGCTATGCAAATTTGGGAAAAGGGGAGAGAGAGGTTAGTAGAGATGGGGGATGGTAACTTTATTTTTTATAAAAGTTATTTGATGATGACTGGGCTGTCACATAGACACCACGCCAGTGAGATGGTTTTAATAGTTGAAGGAGTCCGTTATATTTGGTTTTGCGGGTGTGAGATTTGAATCAGATCAGGCCACTAATTTAAGGGACTCATAGTGGACTTTTTCGAACTACGAATGCTTCAGCTGTGGGCCTAGCTGGGGCACTCGGCCCACAGTATCAAGCCCGTAGTCAACTATTCTTCTCAGCTCTTTAGCCCGGCCTCCCGAAGTCCCCCGTCTCGAGCCGACGAGTTCGCCGTCGGATTCTCGCAAAAGCGGCGGCGCCGCCGACGAGGACGAGGGACAGGGGGAGCAGTAGCAGGCGAGGCGCGGCGCGGCGCGGGTTTAGATGGAGGGCGGCGAGCAGGAGGAGTCGTCGGCGCAGCGGCGGGAGCGCCTCCTCGCGCTCCGCTCCTCCGCCGCAGCAGCCCCCTCGCCGTCGGCCGCACCGCATCCGCCGCCACCTGCGGCGGACGCGTGGGATCTCCCGGTGCGCGACCTGATGGACGCCTCCGCCACCACCACCGCCGCGGCCCCGCGCCCGCCTCCGCGGTTCGACTACTACACCAACCCCGCCGCCGCCTTCGCCTCCTCGTCGGCTGCTTCCCACAAGCGCAAGGTCGCGGAGCCCCCGCCTCCGGGTAGCCTACACACTTGTTCCTCTCTTAGGCTTACTAATTGCTCTTCTTCCAACGTTTACTGCGAACGCCCAAGGTAGCTTAGGATAAATTACATGATGTGATTTGCTTCTTAGGGTTTCCACTTCCATCAGGGATAGCATAGTGGCCACTGATTCCAGTTCGATTAGGCATTTCATCCTAATTAATTGAAGTTCATGCGCTATTTTTACTCATGCTAAAAACAACTCAAATCTCAGCATGCCAAGGAAACATTATTTATGTCAGGAAAATTGGCACTGGGAATGGTTTGGTGTTTTTAGGTTGTCTCGTTACATGCAATGTATACATACAGGCGTTCCACATTTGTAGTCGGGTGTTTATGTGTCTCTACATACACGATTTTTCTTCACTTGTGCCACATGATAAGAGTAACTTGACAACTTTCCCTGCTTTTAATCAAAGAAAGTCTACTGCTTAGATATATTCATCTGCAGCATTGATCTAAATTGATCTACATAATCTGGAGATAGCATACTTGCTTTGCTTGGTAAGATTCAAAGTTTCCGGGTTTAGATGTGGGTTTCTTAATAACACTGTAAATTTATTTGTTATGATTTGATCTAAGAACTTGCTGGAATTCAGCTACCTGGGAACATAAAGGTGATACTAGAAAATGGCTATTAATCAATAACTTAGAATGCTGCCTTTTAACTGGATTTTGATTCGGGCATAGAAACTTGATTAGGGAACCTTTGGTGATCTTCCTAGGTTTATGAAATGAACTAATTTTTATCCTCTACCAACAACCATGGTAGTGAAAAATCCCCGCAAAAACAAAAACCACCATGGCAGTGAAGAATGTAGGTTGAGATTAAGAGTCAAACTCTACACACTGTTATTACAGTTATTTTCTTATAAAAAGGCTTGTACAATTTCTCGGCTGTATTATGCGTAGGTTTTAATTTAGCCACACTGCACTGCATCTGTATACTGTTGTCGACTTCTGGTAACATGTTTGGGTTACCATCAAATTGGTTATCAACTTAGAGCACAGCAGAACATAATTATTAACTCTTGTTAGAGTAAATATATTTTATCCTTTGGTTACTGTTTGTGTTGATCTTTAAATTACTTTTAGGAGAACTGGAGTGTCAGGATAGTGAGTAAAAAAATAGGATGCTAGATTAGAAGTGCCTCTGCTAGATAATTGCAATTTGATATGATCTCATAATTATTACAATGCACAGTCTCATCTAATTCCTAACTTTGCTTGTTTATCAGGATCAGGGAACTATGGAAGCGGTTATCCTCCTCCACACCAGCACCATATGGCCCCACCACCAATTCACACTCCATCCCGATTGTCCCATGATTCACCAGGGGGCAGTCCTTGGCGAAGTCCTATGCAGTTCCAGGCTCCGATGTCAGGATACCGAGGACCTCCTCCTGGCGCTCCACCACCATGGAGCCCACATTCTGGCGTTCCACCACCATGGAATCCACATTCTGCTCCTCCATCTCAAGGCCTTTATCCACATCCACCTAGCTATGGACCCAGAAACTATAATCCTGGCCAAGGAGGCGGCCGAATGAACTATGGACCCAGAGGTAGACCAGACTCACCTTATGGAAGAGGGAGGGGCCAAAACAACTACAACAACTCAGGATCAAGGGGAAGAGGGGGAAGGGATGGCTCAGGCACTCAAAACTATTCTGGATGGCAAGATGGAAGAGTTCGCTACCACAAAAGCATGACTGATGACCCATGGCGGGATTTGCAACCTATTGTTGGCAACATAATGATACCCAGGGATGGATCCAAGTCCTGGCTTCCAGAATCACTGCGTGCAAAGAAGGATACATCTGACCGAGGCCAAGTCAAGCCTCCATCAGGATTGAGCTTGTCAGAGTACCTTGACTTGTCTTTCAACGAGGCTTCTAATGATACGTAGACCTTTGTATTGTTAAAAATGCTGTTGTTCTCGGTAGAGTTTTGTGCCCGCTGTGTTTCACTTTGAACGTGGTTCGTTTCTCATTTTCATTGCTTCCATTGGCCTAGGTAGTACACACTTACATCAGGGGTTACAATGTCCTGGTGTCCATTTACTAGCACTGTTTATGAAATTACCCTCATGATGTGGTAACATTTTTACGGTTATTTGAGGCACTAATACATGTAGGAAAAATGATAAACGGTAGTATAATTTATAATTTTATGGCTTGAGGTGTGGATACGTGTCTACTTGTCTAGGCATGTTTAAATGATGAGGCAACTGTTATCTCCTTGGTCATGTACATCGATAAGAGGTTGTGCTTTCCCTGGATTTTTGTGTGGTCGAACAGTAGTCGCCCCTAGAATGCCCAGTTGCAGGCTTGCTGCTTGCAGCAGCTCAGTTGCGAATCAAATATGGAGATTACTCAGATGAGGGGTTCCATGAGACCAATACTCCAAGGTCGGGATTGCGAATTGATTAGAGCACTATAGACAGCAAAATTGCATAATCCAAAAAATGTCAAATGGCAATACGTAGCAGTTCGCCAACTATCATACCTCCGTCCATATTATAAGGGATTTTGAATTTTTATTTGTATTGTTTGACCATTCGTCTTATTCAAAAAATTTGTACAAATATAAAATACGAAAATTGTGCTTAAAGTACTTTAGATAATAAAGTAAGTCACAAAAAAAAAATAATTCTAAAATTTTTTGAATAAGACGAGTGGTCAAACAGTACAAACAAAAACTCAAAATCCCTTATAATATGGGACGGAAGGAGTATATAAGAATACATTATGCCAAAAATAATCCTTAGCAGTCAGGAATAGCTTGATTTTTCATCTATTTTGCATGGATGCTAATTTACACGGCATAACTAAACAGAAAAAGGAAATACTTCATGCAGCCTCTCTCTATAGTAGTACCCAATAAGATCGACCGAAGAGGGAAAACAGTAGATGCAAAGTTTATTTTTTGCTGTAACTGAGGGGATTTAAAGTCTTGGGGAAAATGTAGTTACAAGGAGAGTACTTCGTGTGATGACAGTTGAGCAAACATAAGTTCAGAAGTTCAGAAATTGTTGAAACACTTAACTCAGAGCTATTGCATAGAAGTACTTTATTCTCTTATTATTGATATGTAGGACAAGAAACTTACATGATATCTTGTGATGCATATGCCTACAGAAAACAACACACTACAAACCTAGACAGCAGGAAGCTAATTAGGATTACCATGCCAAGCACATCAAACAAGTAAAACAGAAGAGCATATGGTTCATAGTTGACACCTTAGTTATTGATAGAGCACATACAAACATCATAGGCATACCACTCTTTATGGGTCATTCAGGTCAAACATAGGCCGGGCTGGTGCTTTGCCAACATACAGATTATAGATTAATACACAGTCCTGCCATCACCATCCAGGATCATGTCCTTGAATGCGCCCCCACTTGGGATCATAGGCAGCACATGCTCCTGGTGCGGGACGATGATATCCAACAAGTATGGCCCTGGAGTCTCGAGCATCTTCTTGATGGCGGCACGGACTTCACTCTTCTTTGTTACACGGACTGCAGGAATATTGAACCCCTTAGCAATAGTCACAAAATCTGGATATATCTCGCTCTCACATTCCGGGTTGCCCAAGTATGTATGCGCCCTATTCGCCTTGTAAAACCTATCCTCCCATTGCACCACCATACCCAAATGTTGGTTGTTCAACACCATCACCTTCACGGGGAGGTTCTCAATGCGGATCAATGCCAGCTCCTGAATGTTCATGAGGAAGCTACCATCCCCATCAATATCAACAACTGTGACACCTGGGTTAGCCACAGAAGCACCAGCTGCAGCAGGCAGCCCAAATCCCATTGCGCCCAGACCAGCCGAAGACAGCCACTGCCGTGGCCGCTTGTAGGTGTAATATTGTGCCGCCCACATCTGGTGCTGCCCAACACCAGTAGCGATGATTGCCTCACCTTTTGTCAGCTCATCCAGCACCTGAATGGCATATTGCGGTGGGATCTCTTCACCAAAAGTTTTGTACCCCAGAGGAAACTCCCTCTTCTGCTGGTCCAACTCATTGTGCCATGCACTAAAATCAGAACTTGTCTTTGTTGTGCTCTGTTGTAGCAGAGCATTCAAGCCCTGTAAAGCAAGCTTAACATCTGCGCAAATTGACACATGTGGTTGCTTGTTCTTTCCAATCTCTGCTGGATCAATGTCAATGTGCACAATCTTGGCCCTGCTTGCAAAAGCCTCAATTTTCCCTGTCACACGATCATCAAACCGCACACCAAACGCAAGCAACAGGTCAGCCTTATCCACGGCATAATTTGCGTACACCGTGCCATGCATCCCAAGCATGCGCAGGGACAACGGGTCGTCACTGGGGAAATTGCCGAGGCCCATCAGAGTGGTTGTAACTGGGATACCAGTCAGCTCAACAAACCAGCGCAATTCGTCACCAGATGCAGAGCAGCCACCACCGACATAGAGAATCGGGCGCCGTGACTCGCCAACCAGACGCAAGACCTGCTCAAGCAATTCTGTCGCGGGTGGCTTGGGCAGGCGAGCAATGTACCCCGGTAGATTCATCGAGGTGTCCCAGACCGGCACGGCCATCTGCTGCTGGATGTCCTTGGGGATGTCGACCAGCACCGGGCCAGGACGGCCCGAGGACGCGAGGAAGAAGGCTTCCTGTATGACGCGGGGGATGTCCTCCACATCAAGGACAAGGTAATTGTGCTTGGTGATGGAGCGGGTGACCTCGACTATGGGCGTCTCCTGGAAGGCGTCGGTGCCGATCATGCGGCGGGGGACCTGGCCCGTGATGGCGACCATCGGGACGGAGTCGAGCAGCGCGTCGGCGAGCGCGGACACGAGGTTGGTTGCCCCGGGGCCGGAGGTGGCGACGCAGACCCCGACGCGGCCGGACGCGCGCGCGTACCCGGACGCGCGAACGCCTCGCCCTGCTCGTGGCGGAAGAGGTGGTTGGTGATGACCGGGGAGCGCGTCAGCGCCTGGTGGATCTCCATGGACGCGCCGCCCGGGTAGGCGAACACGTCGCTGACGCCGCACCGCTCCAGCGCCTCCACGAGGATGTCCGCGCCCTTGCGGGGCTCGGCCGCCCCCACGGCCGGAGCGGCGTGGCCGGCGGCGCCGGGACGGCGGGGTGACCGGGACACCGCCGAGCACCTGACCGCCGCCGCCCCCACCCGGCCTCGAGCGGGAAGGACGTGGTGTCGCTGGTGGTTCTTACGGCCGGTCTTGGCCGTCGCGGCGGCGGACAGGGCGGCGGCCGCGGCCGCGGCGGTCGTAGCCATGGTGGTGGTGGCGGCGGCGGCGGCGGCGAGGGTTTCTGGGTTTGGGCGAGAGGAGAGAGGGGTGGAGAGTGTGGGGGTGTGGGTGTTTTTGTCGCGCGCGGTGACGCAGCGTGAGCGATGTGTGGCTCGGATGGGATCGTGTGGGGCCACGTCACAGTGGGTCCCATATGTCGGTGGGATAGGATGACACACAGCCACGTCGGGGTCGATCTGGGCCCGCGTGTCAGTCGACTGGATGAGATGACAGGTGGGTCCGTCCCAATAACGGGTGGAGGGTACAGAACCCGATAAAAAATCGATCTCAAAGTCGGATGCGGATGCAACGCGAGACCTAGCAGTCTAGCACCCGCACCCGCACCCGCACAAACGCAGCGCAAGATGAGCAGGGCGGCGGAGAAGTCCGGCTCGGGCAAAGCCCGGCGGCGGCGGGGCGGGGAAGACGCCCTCCGACTTCCTCAAGTCCATCAGGGGGCGCCCCGTCGTCGTCAAGCTCAACTCCGGCGTCGACTACCGCGGTAACCCCCTGCTCAATTCCCTCCCCCTTCTTGCCTCAACCCTAGACCCGCCTCCCGAAAACCCTAGCACGAGACGAATGCGATGTTTGTTGTACCCCGTATCTCTTTCTCCTTAATTGGAACTCTGCGTTTCTTTTCGTTAATTAGTGGGGGGAAGGAAAGGCGTGGACTCTGTAGGATTTTCTTTTCGATTTGATGACCAAGGGAGATACTTATTTTAGTGCTGTTTAAGATCCTGCTAGTGCCCGGTGTAGCTAGGCCATTTGAGAAGCAGATAACCGTGTTTTTCTGTAGGACCTTCTCTAATCTTGAGCTATTTTGATATTCTAATTACTTATGGTTAAACCCTAGAACCTCAGTATGTTTTAACTTAGTAAGAGATTGCTACAGTATTTTTATTTGTAGGAACAACATTGTAGGTGGTTATCATGCTACTGACTGTCTTGTGTAGAGCCCTCCTATCATTAAGGGGCTTTTATGTTTACTAATAGTTAGTTTTAGTACCCATTTTTCTGTGAGCTACTAAAAAGAATATTTCCAATTCAACCTATGGTAATTTAAAGTACTTTATGCTGTATGTCCATTTACTGAGGATTATGATTGATATTTAAGAGGGAGGACATCTGTGCTTAAGGTTTGCATTGCAATATTTGATAGATTTATGCTAAACAAAGGTAATTGTGCATGCTTGAGATAGAAAGGGATTTCCCTTCTTTGGGTTTGATAATAAGGGGTTGGCATTCCATGATCAGGAGCATAGTGCATTTATATTTTATAATGTGGCTATGTGTATGCAGTTCTCAATTTCACATTGGCGGTACACCCATGATATATTTAATTGTTACCCAGAACCATATAATAGCCTAATAAGAGCATATGGTATTCCATTGATTGGGGCCTTCGGAAGTGTACCTGTGTATGTAACTATGCATATAAGGTTTACTTTCTGGTAGTTCTTTCTTCTCCTCATCACTTAAGACATCTGGATCGCTGTTATCAAGTCGTAGACTAGTCATAACGTCAGTCAAGTCAGACGACTAGAGGGCTACGACTCGACCAAATAGCAAGTCGCACAATTATTCGTAGATTAGTCATAGCAAATCATCATTTCACCATGCTAATTGGCTTATTGTGTTTAGTACTTTAAATTTATTTCTTGTTAACTTATTGTCTTGCTAGCTACTCCATAAACCGTAGTTTATAATACTATATATAGTGCTTAGTACAATATAATAGTACTAGAGACTATATAGTGCATCCATTGTTTTCACACGACCAAATCATGGACTAGTCGTGGACTAGATTTTGAATGGAACAATTTACCAGAAATACACTTGTTCTTTTTTTTTCTGAATAGTGTTGAATCAGTAGCTGCAATGCATAGCTTGTGCAATAAAATCATTACATACTATCACCAATTTCATGGAATCTTACTTATTGGAAATTTGTAACAAATCTATTTTATCCCCTGAGTTACTGTGTTGGTCTAAAATCAACTCGCATGTGAGACAAGATGAAGAGGACCATGAAGATTGCCTCTTTCATTTATTCATTTGCTGACTGCTTGCAATGCCACTATAAACCTAATCGGATGACTGGTTGTCATGTCTCCGCTAACTAGAGAGAAAGGGGGAGGAGTGAAGACTTTACGGGTACCTGTTACCAGGTTTGATGGTTAACATGTAGACTTATTCAGCCACTTATCTTGACACAACCATTTAGTATGTGATTGGTGACATTGGTCTTACAATTTTGTGCCACTGCTACATCTCTTTTAACAAATTGTTAGCTTTTGGCCCATATTTCCATGGAATTTCATTTGTGGAATGATAATATA
Organism: Oryza longistaminata; assembly: GCA_009805545.1. Lineage (NCBI taxonomy): Eukaryota > Viridiplantae > Streptophyta > Magnoliopsida > Poales > Poaceae > Oryza > Oryza longistaminata. The sequence continues at coordinate 20,282,190 of CM020179.1, read as the reverse complement.
CAGCTGGAAGTTTGGAACTATGTACTCCTAGAAATGGAACAATAAGGTACCTTTTATAAAATAGGTGCCAGACTGCCAGTGCTTAGTGAAACAAGGGTGCTGAGTTAGTGAGTTCTATGCCTGGTGTGGTTTTCCTTTTTACTTCTCTTTTCTGTTTTTGAGCCAAGGTTAAAAGGCTGGTTGTAGACTAATCCCATGTATGTAGAACTCATCCATCCTGGCTTCTCGTGCACGCATGTTTATCAGCATTTAGTTTGAACACCAGATGGTGTAGTCTCTGATAGAAGCATATTCTATCTGCTTGCAAATAATGTGAACCTAACCTGTGAGCGTGATTCAGGTCAGTGGTTGATCTGTCATACTACTATACATCATCTTCAAGCTAAATGTTAGTCAGAACAAGTAGGCAGAATTCTTGATTAGTTTATGATCTAGAGCAAGCGAGGAAAGTATTGAAAAAGAATATATTGGAGATCTAAAACTTCAATCTAAATCAATGTCCACCCTAAGACCCTTTTCTCCCACAGCTCTAGCACCAGTTTTTCATTTCATAGCACAAAGCATCCCACGCTAGTACACTACAAAAATACTCATGCACATACAGTCATGATGGGTCGGAAACAATGAACTTGAAGAGATGCAGCATATGATATGCTCAGGTCTACAGTTTGGTAAAAAAAACAAGCAAGTTGAAACTCTGAGCACATATTGCAAGGTTATATAAGAATCATCAATGCTGATATGATTGGTGATTTCATAATTCATACTTCACCGATCACAAGCAACATTAACTGCACAATTGCACATATACTCCTGACAACTTGAAGAGATGCAGCATATGATATGCTCAGGTCTACAGTTTGGTAAAAAAAACAAGCAAGTTGAAACTCTGAGCACATATTGCAAGGTTATATAAGAATCATCAATGCTGATATGATTGGTGATTTCATAATTCATACTTCACCGATCACAAGCAACATTAACTGCACAATTGCACATATACTCCTGACATCAAGGTTGCAGGATCCTGAATAGCAATGTCAATTTAGATTATTTACCCCAAGTTCTGGCTTCACTGTTAAGAACGCATGTACATATGTATTTAACTTCAAGTGTAGGGTATTTTGTGTAAGGTAATCCAACCCTATTGGGCTCATTTCCAACCCAAGCCAAAATTATTATTTGGGACTGTTGAATAGTTGCCAAATATGACCCTCATGTTCAGATGAAAATGCAGCTTTGAAACAAAGCTGCTGTCTGCTAGAGCAGGATTTGAACCTATTCATGAGATGCTTCAGAGTTTTGAGGTCTTGAATAGTAAATCTATAAAAAAAAAGTACCCTTCTCTCTGGATTTGAACCTATTAGTAAAATGCTTCAGAGTTGAAGGCCTTGTTTGGGTGGTCCAATCCTACCAGGATACCATCTGGGATCAGGATTCACAAACAAGGCCTAACACTTCGATCTTAGGAATTTGTTTAAACCACAGTTCGCTCTAGGAATTTGCTTAAAGCCATCATCATAGTGGTCACTAGAACAGCAGGTAGAGAGGAAGATATGAAGTTATTTATCAAAAGTCAATGAAGTGAGTTAGTTTCTGGTTTTGCATCCATGAAGTTTAGCGATTAAGCACCACCTTATATATAAACTAGCAACACTATAATGATGTGTCTATGAAGTGCACATTTACTTCTTTGAAATGGGCAAACACTAGAGTCTACATTGCAAACCTACCTTAATACTCCTTTGCTTGTCTATGAACGTTATAATCTTTTTAAGCTTTCACTAGTTAGGTTTTTAATGTGCATGGACTTTGAATTTTCCTGTATCTTTTTTCGATTCAAAAATATTAACTGACAACAAAATCCAGTGAAAATTGATTATTCCATTATGCTTACGTAAAAAGCTGATTTCAAATGTCTTTCATTGGTATGAACCAGGTATTTTGGCTTGTCTTGATGGTTACATGAACATTGCAATGGAGCAAACGGAAGAATATGTCAATGGTCAGCTGAAGAACAAGTACGGTGACGCTTTCATACGAGGAAACAATGGTATGCGTACAATGCAAAATCTTATACGACAAATATTCTGATACACAGTGCACTTTCTTATACATGCCTTGTGAATGCAGTTTTATACATCAGCACATCAAAGCGTACCCTCACTGATGGTGCATGAGAAGGTGAGACAGCATGCAGTTCAATGCCCGTGACGCTTTCATACGAGGAAACAATGGTATGCGTACAATGCAAAATCTTATACGACAAATATTCTGATACACAGTGCACTTTCTTATACATGCCTTGTGAATGCAGTTTTATACATCAGCACATCAAAGCGTACCCTCACTGATGGTGCATGAGAAGGTGAGACAGCATGCAGTTCAATGCCCTGCCACTATCGCAACTTTGATTTCCTCTGTGATCAATCTCTAAAGAAATACTGCCTTACAATATCGTAGTTGCTACATGGAAAGAGATGTTTTCTGGAATGGAGGATTATCACCAGATATTTGTACCCAAAAAAACTATGTTCGATTTTAGTAGATTCTACATATTGTGGTCTGCTGCACTATTGATGTATGTGGTGATTATTGGACCGTCAGGGATATGGATAAGATTTATATCTTGGGGTGTCCTCATTCTTTGTGAACCACTACCGCATTATTACCCCATCAATCGATCGCCCATGATCCCACTGTTGGGTCACTACAGCAGCATATTCTAATATTTTAGTTATCTCATTGCATGATCCTCGGACAATAACGCTGGTTCCCAACATTATGACCAAAAACCGTCGTAAAATGCAATTAGGATCCTGTCAAGCATGCAGAATGACACTCGTTTGTGTTCCGCTGAAGCCTGAATGCCTGAATCCATCTCATTAGCCTGATCATCTTAGAGCTTGCGAGGAAATATCATGTGGACCGATCATCTTTTTAGCCTGATCGTCTTAATGGTAGAATCTGATAACAAATCACTTGGATCCTTCGGAATCTTAATTCTGAAAATAAGATAACGCAAATTATACATCCAAACAAATTCATCTGGAATGACACTACACAGTAAATAATATACGAGCGTGCTGTGCTAGCGCGAAAACCGACATTGCACCGAATGTTAACAATCGGAGCATTTCTGGAAAGATATACGGAGTATATACAAAAAGAATTACTCCAGTCCGTAGCGCTCCCTCCAGATAAGAATACATATATTTACGAACCCCGATTTTGTGAAAATAAATGGGCAGAAAAGTAATAATCGCTTAGAAATGGACAAAATGCCAGCTAGTCTGTGGCTCTCTACAGCATCACCAGTACTTTCTGATAGCAATACATGCATACCTGGATTTTTTTTTTTTTGTGAAAAAAAAAGAGTAAGCAATGCTTACAAATGAATAAAATGTATGTTTCTGCTAACGGCAACAGAAAGTATAACTAAAAAATTAGACACAGATCCCAGATCATCCTTTCAGTTCACAATCGACATTCGAAAATAATTAGGGTATTGAGACGTGCAGACGAATGTATTGAGACATGGAGCAAATAATTAGGGTACCAGTACCACAGTCCACAACTACATATGGGATTAACATTCAGAATCACTCCCCAGTGTTCAACAATCACTGAATTTGAAAAGGTATAGCTAAGAATACTATGGATTAAGGAAATACAACATATTAAGTAAATGAGTACAGATTACAGACTGGATACAGTGAGAAGCCCAGCAGCTGTCTAGTAAGCTCGTATGCAGAACTACCGTACCTTACAAAGTAAGGAAGAGTGACACCTCTTAGCAAGCAATGAGGATTGCCATGCCTTTGGCAACTGGCCTCATCATCATAAGTGGCACCCTGGTTATATTTTCCTCTATGCGATACCGTATTAAAATAAAATTAAACATAGAAAAGCCTTAAAAAATTAATGGTCAGGAGTTTTCAACATTAGCTGTTTACCCTGGTAACATAGTCCAAGTCATCAGCTAGAAGTTAGATCACATGATAGAGCTAAGAGCCAAATAACGCGGATCATCACACAGTTAGTGCATTTTTGGCATGGCATTTTTAGGGATCCAGGTTGATGGGTACTATTCAGAAATTTCTGTCGTGGCAACTTCCTTGACCTCAGTGATAACCTTAAGAAGGTCAACTGGAGTAGCAGCAGGGTCTAATTCATGGCAACCTTTTGGAGCATTATTGCCTTCTTCCCCAGTGAGCAGTCGAGAAGGAACCCTATGTGAGAAGCGGAAAAGCTCTTCCTTCGGTATCCTTCTAACCACATCAGAGTCTGTGCGCCTATGGAAGACCGCTTTGAAACCGGCAACTTTCAGCAATGGAATGACAGTCACACCTTGCTCATCAGTGAAATCATCAATCACTTCTACTATCTCATACTTGTATATCACATCATCAGGTGTAAGCTCATTCCAATCAGAAGACCAGTTTCGGTACAAAGCCCAAGTATCACCTTTCTTGGGAACAATCTTGATAATTCCCCGGGGGCCTTTGCTCCAGCTAACTCTATGGGAGAAGATGTTAACTGTTTCAAAAATCTGGTATCTTCCAACCCTGAAATCACCACACGTCTTTGAGAAACCCGAGGCAACCCAGTTAATTGGTGACAGTTCAATATTGGACTTGGAATTAAGAAAACTCATCCGGATCCTGAAAGGCTTCCTTGAAATAACTTTCTGCACCATCGCATATAGACGAGGCATGCCATCTTCGCTGTCATATGTAGCCCACACCTGATCATTATCAAAAGTTCTTTCTGTGCGATCTTTATCAAAATCATAAAAGTCTGGGTCTGGGACATCAATTGACACAGGCACACGCTTCTGTTCCAGATTATTCTCATCAGTTGCTGGATTTTCAACATCAGCACCTTTTGAGTTACATATCTTGAATTTATGGCTTGGATTATGAGGGAGGATGCCGTTCCCCTTTACATCGTGGTCCACGTGATTTTTTCTTTCTGCTTTCCCTTTGGCTGCAATATGTCTTGTTGCTGAAATATTCAAATCTTGTAATTTTTCACGGATTGCTGCCTTGGCTTTCTCAATGAGAAGACCTCGGGTGTCAAGTTGGAATATCTCCCTCATGACATTAGCTCTTCTTCCACTTACTGCTGATCTGAATTTCTCCACGGAAGTACCATTAACCCTTCCAACATCAGCAAGCACAGTTGTTCCTGCAGTTGCAGCCACAGTTTCCTTGTTATCTCCATTACAATCAACAGAAGCATATCCATTATTAATATTCTGCCTCCTTTTTGAAAATCGCCCCCGTCCTGATGTAGGTCTCTCCTGCCCAAACTCATTGCCACTTGAAGAATAATTGTATATATAGCTCTCCTCATGTTTTCTTTTTGGTTTCTCTGAGGCAGTACTACTGTAAGCATTTGTACCAGCAGAATTATTTGTCTTGGAGTACTGATTCCATTGGAAGCTTTGGTTGTTGTAGGTCTCGTAAGTGTTCTCTTGTTGGTATACACCATGTCCCGTTCCTGGAACACCAGAGGTTCTGCTTGCTGAGCTATATGAGTGCTTGTGGTTCTGCTGCTGCTGCTTGGTTGACCAGGAGAACGAGGAACTGGTTCCATTGCAAGGATATCCAGTCTCCACAGCCATAAATGCATGGTGACAGTTTGGGCACAGAAGGTTGTGATTCAGGTAAATTCTCAAGTACTCATACTGCATCCGACAGCGATTGCATGATGTCCAAAATGTATCAAGTCCCACAGGACGTGTAGTAGCCTCTGCTGCTGCAGCAGCAGCTGCAGCTGCTGCGGCCGCAGAAGCCGCAGCATTCTTTCTAGCCCGCTTGTGAGCTTTCTTATCATAAGTATACAAACCATTGGCCCCATTAGTGACAGGATGATCCTTTCTCTTCTGATCATATTGCATCTTCCTGCTCTTATCAGACAACACGGCCCAAGCCTCCGAGATAAGCTTAAAGGCCCCCTCGGCACCAACCGACTTGTTCTTGTCAGGGTGCAGCTGGAGTGCTAGCTTTCTGTACTGTTTCTTCACCTCCTCCTCATCAGCAGAGGCACTGAGAGACAGGATCCGGTACCAATCGTTCTCGCCGTCAACCTTCGATTCGGAAGCAAGCAGAACCTCAAGCGTCGAGACCATCTGGGAAATGCCGTCAAGCGACGGGCACAGGTTCTGCGCCTTGATTGCGGACCTCCGTGCACCCTTGACATCACGCGCGTGGAACTTCCTCTCAGCCGCATCCCTTGCTTTGAGAGCTTCATCCATCAGCGCACGGGAATTCAGCTCCACGTCCATCCTCACCTCCGCAATCGATCAGCAACCAGTTGGTCCTGAGCAGGAGCAAAGATTGCAGGGGCGGATCCAACTTGGGACATGGAGGGTGGGTTCAGTTGAACCCCCCCAAACTTTTTTGGGGGGAACAAACAACAAACTGTTACTTGTATACTCTGAAATTAAGAGAAGAGCTTCTCCCACCACAGATCTAGACTAGAAAGAGAAGCTAGGGTTAACGAACGCAAGCAAAAAATTTCAGACCAAAAACTACTCCCGGTGGGGGAGAGGGATGAATTAGAGAGAGGATTGTGATGCTCACCAGGATCCCCTCCGCTGCTCTGCTCGCCGGATGGAGATCGGCGCCCCTCCCCTGTTCAGCCGCGGCTCGTCTTGCCGCAGGGAGCGGAGGAGACGACGAGACGGGAGATTTTCTTTTACGCAGGGGGAACGGGGAAGATACTCGGCTACTGCACCTTTATCCCATTTTTCTTTTTTTTACATTGAAACTACAGTAGCTATTAGTACTTCCTAACGATGACTGGTGTGGCTCACATAATATACATATGTATTATGTATACAGAGAAAAACATACAGGTGGTGTTTGAATCTCCTGAAGATGAGGATAAGTGTTTCACGTAAAACGAGGTGGTAATAACGTGTGATTAATTGAGTTTTAATTATTTACAAACTAGAAAATTGGATTGATCTTATATTTTAGAATGACTTTCGTATAGAAAGTTTTCGCACGAAACACACCGTTTATCAGTTTGAAAAGCATGCCACGAGTATCCAAAATTTTATCCAACTTTTTATTGGAGAAAAGAACGAGGCCATAATTAATTCGGTTGAGAATTACGCCATCAGCATACTCCTCAGACTATCAGCAACAACCGGTTGTCGCTCTACACACTGCCATCACCATTCTTTCTCCGTGAGCCACCATCATTCCTTCTGTCCGTTTTTACATGCGCAGCCATACCCTCTAATCACCGATATATCTTTTCTCCTCCTCCGTCTCCATAACATTGTATTTTTCCCTAAATTTTATTTGAAGGCTTAAAAAACGGGAACTTTTTTCCCTCAAACTTGTAGTCAAACTCAAAAAGAAAATTTGGGCTACTAGTGGTAGGAAAAAAAAAAGTAGACCATGTGTTGTGTATTAAAAAAAATTCCAACCTGTTTCGATGCCCCCCTCATTTGATGCCAAAAATTAATTTTCATGTCTGCCCAAACTTAACCATAGTTAGAACAAACACAGGGGCTTTTCTGTCATTTTCATGCCCTAATAAAGAGCACCATTACTGAAGCAAATTAATAACCTGGGTACCAATTTAAACTCAACTTCAGCTTTTCCCTGTCCTAATCATGGCTGGAATTTTGATGTTAACATAGGTCACCCACATGCGAGAAGGTCAGAAATACCCCTTGTGGGCCCACTAAAAAACCACCCTGTCTATACGTGTATGAACAATTATTTTATACGTATATCTGGCACTTTATTCCGGGGGTATTTCAGTAAACCTCGTCTCAGTGGGTAACCCACTGTTGTGGTTGGCTTAACCGAACCCCAGGGGCAAATTTAGGTTTTCACATCATAGTACAGGAAATGTCTCTCTTAACCCTTAGTATACTATTAAAATTCTTTTTTATTGTTGCTGTTGCTGGATGCCTGCCCCTGTGCCTGTGTACGTGTATGCGTTTGAGCAACTTTCTGCACACTGTGGGACCCATCCTTCATGTCTCACACCTCTTTTAAGTACACACACTCCTCTTCCACATCATCATCACTGACCACACACACACACTACTTTTAGCGTTTCTGTACTGTGCCAGCTGAAAAAATTGTATAGCTATTGCAGCTAAAAACACTGACACTGTTGCTAGTACTGCTTCTCTAGTTGTTGTTATTGCAGTGGTGGTTAACAAAGGTCATTAGCATTGGCCATATCATGATATCACAACAAAGCACTGTCACTTCAAGGAGAGTAGAAGATGCATGTCTCATTATGTATGATCAGAAACATGCTAATAAGCTGCTAACTGCTAAGCTGCAATGGTGTTAGCAAGTTGCTCAAGAAAGAGCATTTGTGGCTGGAACTGATGAGCACTGAGCGGCAGAGATGTGGACTGATCCATTCTGGAGTAGATCTTGGCAATTTGCATTAGGTCTTTGTGTTGAGCAGCTGAATGTTTTGTTCTCATAGACCCTTCGATCTGAAGAAAGATCAACTGCAATTTGGTGTTCCAGGTTCCAACTTCCATTTCTTTGGAGTAGTACGCAACTACAAGTAGTCTGCATGTGGATCGTCCTAAATGAGTTGGAAGATATTAGTGTGCAGGCCGTTCCAGATATGCAGAGAGCAGAATGCAATGTGAGTTGGATAGGCAGCAGTTGAGAGCTTCTTTCTCAGGATCTGAATGCTGAAACACCCAGAAGCTGATCTTGCACTAGCTGATGCAATTTAATGGTTTAGCAACTTGAAGCAGGAGTAGCATCTGAGCTGCTGGGACTAGGAGCCATGCAATGCAAGTTTACTTGAGCTGAGCAATGCAAAGTTTACTTAATACTAAATCTGTCAGACTGGAGTTCGTTTAGTTTGGTGTCATCACAGTCCAGTTTAAGAAAATGTATCATATTCATACTTCTCCAGGGCTTTGTTTTCACAGTAGATTGCATGAATGTTCCTCCATCTTGTTACGACCGAATTCCGAGACCTTACACAAAAAAAAATCATTCTTAGAAATGGCCACTACTAACTGCAATTGCAGTGGAACCATGACTGCAGTGAAGCAGGCTGAAAGAGAGATCTAATGGGAATCACCAGGATCATCAGGGCTGAAAGGAATGCAGTGGCTGATGCAGGGGCTGTTGTTGTTCAGGTTCAGAGTACTTGATGCAAGTGAGAAAGTAGAAATGTCGTACGGTAGCTAGTGCGATGCAAAGAGTTGTTCAGAACATCTGCGAGTCTGCAGGATTCAACTCCCATTTTACCAGCCTCGGTGTCTTGCACATAAATCATACAGAAGTCAGTTCAAATTCGTGTCTCTTGCGAAAATCCTCAAGGCTCCTTGTTCCAATTTCCAAACAAGTCTTAATTGGGCTGAATTTTCTTGGGCTGACAACTGACAAGCCCAGGAAAATTTGTTTCTGCCAACTACTCTTTCCATCCATGGTCATGGCCTCTGTCGCTGGATGAGGCGAGACACCGTTACAAGACGGCCTTGGCGGCTCTGCGGGCGTCCATCAGCGCAGTGCCATTCGTACTACAAAATCATCCCCAAGCACAAAACCACTTAGTATATGTCATCCCTCAATTTATAAAACGGGGTCATTTTGGATCGTCATGTGGTTTTGACCCCAATTATCTGACGTGGCAGCTAAGTCAGCGTGGACCATATATGTCAAAGTGACACATCATCCCCTCTCCCCCCCCCCCCCCCCCCCTT
>CM020179.1:20236347-20272461 GCA_009805545.1 Oryza longistaminata | reverse complement strand
CCCCCCCCCCCCCCCCCCCCTCTTCTCTCCCTTCCTCCTCTCTCTCACTCTTCTCTAGTAGGCCGGCCGCGGGGTGAGGCGGGAGAGCTGGAGGGCGGTGGCAGTGACGACGACAAGGGAGAAGGGAGGGTGTCACCGCACATGTGAGCTTGGGGTCGGAGAGGCTTGGGAGGCAGGAGAAGGAGGAGGGCGTTGGTGTCCGCGATGGCAGCGATGCGGGAGAAGGGGAGGGCGTCGTCGCGTGGGTGAGCTCGAGGACAGAGACCCCAGCGGCGGCAAGGTAAGCGACCTCCACAGCATCGCGAAAGCACGACGGCAACCTAGTGGAGCTCTACGGCGGCCAAGGATGGGCCCAGGGAGGCGGCAGCCTGGCGAAGCTCCGCGACGGCCAAGGATAGGCCTGGGGAGGTGGCAGCGAGGCGGGAACGACGATGAGAGGGCGTGCAACGGTCGTGTGCGAGCGTCGCTGGTGGGCGTTGGGTGGTGGAGCTCAAGGACAAGGAGGTTGCCGACGCGCCGTGTTCAGTAGCATCAAGGCTCGAGGCCCTGTCGGCGATGGCGGGGAGGTCGTGGGCGGTGAGCCCGCCATGTCTAGGTTCGTCGAGGCCTGAGTCACCAAAGACGAGTGCGTGCTTGCGTGGGTCATCGACGGCAGGCGCGATGCCGTGGAGGTCGCTAACCTCACCACTGCCGGGATCTCCATCCTCGAACTCGCCCGTGCGGCAACGCCCTCCTCTTCTCCCGCATCGCCGCTGCCGCTGCCACGGGCGCCGACACCCTCCTCCTCCCGCCTCCCAGGCCTCTCCGACGGCCCAACCCTAAGGTCGCACGCGCAACGATGCTCTCCGTTCTCCCGCACCGCCGCCCTCCTTCTTTCCCTCCTTGCCCCGTCGGCCTCCTCCCCACCCGTCGGCCGGCCGGCCTACCAGAGAAGAGTGAGAGAGAGAGAGAGAGAGGAGGAACCGAGGAAGGGAGAGAAGAGGGGGGAGAGAGGGTGATGATGTGTCACCCTGACATGTGGGAACCACACGGGTCCCACGCTGACTCAGCTGCCACATCGGATAAAACCGGGATTGAAACCGCCTGAGGATACAAAGTGACCCGGTTTTGTAAATTGAGAGATGTCCTATATGGTTTTATGGTTGGGGGACGATTTTGTAATCCGATGACAAGATGAGGGACCTTCTATATACTTTTTCCTGCAAAAAATACATGACAGGTAGTAACAGATCCACTAAATCATGTTCCCTCTCTCCAAATCAAGCAAAGGCCGTGCATACTCGCGGAAAGTCGACCGTGTGGCATAGATCTTTCTCAGTAAAAACTGAACCCCGATAAAACCGAACCTATCTTCTTCGTTTTATTTTACTCGGTTGATATTTTTCTAGAACTTAATTCGGGTAATATTTTATGAAAACCAAATTCCAGGCAACTTGAAAAACCCGATCCAATTAAACCGAGGAAACGGAACGCTCACCCTAGTGACATGTTTAATCGGTGTATTACCACGCATCAACTGTATGCTCCTTCCTGAATCCCAGTAGATTTCTTGGGCAGTTGGGCCTGCGGGAATCGGAAGCTTACAGAGAAGGTTCGCATAATCCCATTGACTTGCTTGTCAGTAGCCACACAGCGGGTTAACTGAACACCGCGCATAGTATCTGCAATTTCTGCATGTATACTTTCTTCATGAAATTACGATTATAATCTACTAACCCCGTCTCAAAATTTAGCTATTTCTACATATTGGGACGGAGCTTGCAGTTCTCTGTTTTATGGCCGTTGATCGCGAAGAACAGTTCAGAGGACCGAACAAGTTTTCAGTTGTGATTGCATCTTACTTGAAAACAGCAAACTCACGGAACGTCAGTCCCGGACAGGACAACCAAGTGGCTGAGAGCCTGAGATGATTAAGCTATTTAAAGTTGACAAACTAACTGCTTATAATAACAAAAAATTCAAATATCTTTACAACAAGTGAAGAAACGTGCACTTGCTTTCAATCCTTAAAAAGGTGCACATTTCCACTTGATAGTTGATACCAAGATCAACATAAAAGTCTGCAACAAATAAAGAAACCAACAAACAGCATTTCCAATTTTCCATTGAGGAGTTGCCCTTTCATACCTTTGTGGGCATAACTATCTCACTAATTCTCAGTCATCATTGTTGCCATTGCCGTTGCTGATGAGTAGCAATGGCAAATCATTCCGGGTAACATCCGGGACGCCGACTGGAGGCAGCGGTGGCGCCTCGATCATCGGCTTCCCTCCCCCCTTCAGCGAGCTCTTGATCAAGTCCCCCAAGGACTTGAAAGGATTGCTAAGCTTTCTCTTCACGGCGAGGAGGAACGACACCTCGTTGAATTGCCAGACGGCAGTCATGACGATGACCGTGCCGAGTAGGATGTGGGTGATCATGTTCTGCCTCTTGATTTTGTTCAGGTCTTTCGCTACGTCGCCTAGCTTGACCTCCTTGCTAATTTCAGAATTAGGATGGGAGCAATTGGGTTTCGCTTGGTCCAAAGCGGCGTCATTTTGCAGCGCATCCACCTGTGGCAAGAAACTTAATGTTCATTCAGGCTCGATTTCAGGCTTCAGCATTATCAAATTTCTCATCAAGAAAGGATGAAAACAAATGTAGGTTACAGCAGGTAATTGCAGAGCTATAGGTATGTTCAGTTCCAATTTCAAGATGCAAAGGCAGGAGCTAAGGAAACACCATCCTGACATTCGGTTGCCTGTCTCTGTCTATTCTACAACTTCTGAATGTAAGTTATTTCAGCATGATTGCATGAACAATTGTTGCGTATGTCTGCAATTCTGTAACTAACGTCCTAAAACTAGTGTATCCATAACCATAAACATCATTGGATTGCGTACATACTAGTAAGAAATGCATTCGATCGATGAATTTTCTGTGCATCAATCAGAGTACGTGCAGAATGGGAAATGCGTGCATACCTTGGAGAGCAACGAGGAGAGGAGATCGTCTTCTTCCTCCTCGTGATCTCGCCGAGCCTCCTCGCTCCCACCATCTCCACCCTGCCGCTGCCGCCGCTGCCGCTCCCCCCTCATCCTCTTCTCCTCCAGGAGCTCACGGATGGCTTCCTGCACCAGCTCAACCTTCCTCCTCCTCTCCTCAGCTACCTCACCACCATTGGTGGCGGCATCGATATCTCGCGCGACGAACGCCGCCGTCTCCGGATCCATGGATCTAATTTCACAAGCCGAAGTGAGTGATGATGAAGAAGGGAAGACGACGAAGTTGGGGCTTAATTCGATCAACAGCAGCATAGACCGACCAGCGAGCGCCTCCTCTGATTGGGATGGAATCAGTGTGACTGATTCAACGTCGCCGTCATGGATCCCCCGGGAGATTCTTCACGACGCGTCTCGCGCGGTGATCGCTGGAAACGAGTGCGGCGGGCGGCTGACGGCGACGGGGACGAGAGGGTGGTGGTGGTGGGGGGAATCCAAGATTGGAGGTTTGGCAGTGGCCGGCGTCGCGGTCGGTCGATGGAGAAGCGCCTCGCATGCGGGACGCGTGGCAGCCGTACGGGACTTGGCTGGCCACGTGCGCGCCACGTGCTGGTGCTCGAGAGTCGAGCGGAGACTTGCCCAAACCAGTAGTACTTTTTTTAGAAAAAAAAAGAAATTATAGCCCTTTTCAATTGCCGGTGAAAAAAATAGGGAATAGAAAAAACACAATATTCTAATAGAAATATAGGTAACGAGTAGAGTATTGTAAAACATGGAAAAAGAATAATATAATTACTATTTGATTGAACCGTAGAAAAAATATACGTATCATATGAGAAAGATAGTCTCAAAAGAATTTTTTCCAAAGGTTAAATCTCATGCTAAATTTTCTTCAAAATCTCTATAGGTTTGTTCATTTTATAGGATTTTCATAGGATAAGATAAATTTTAATCCTTTGTTTTAAAGACATTCATAGGATTTTTCTCCTTGAAATCCTCCAAAGTACTTACGTGTATCCTTCAGATTAAAGGGGACCTTTGAAGTTTGACATTCTATCTCACAAATTATTTTATTATAAATACCCATTCTTTTTTTAGTTGTAATGAAAAATCAGTGTGTGTTTTATGTGGTGGTTTTTGCAAAAAAAAAATTTGAAGATAAACTGAACTAACACATTCTGTGTGTTTGGTTTGGGATCAACTAGTATAGATCAGTTTCATTATACTTTAGTTTTTAATGGGATAGCTCTGTCTATGTGCTTGGGACAAGGGTTGAAATGGTAAAAAAAAAACTAGGGTTGGAATATATGGTCCACGTGTCAATGAAAGAGAAAATTTGAGTTGGATTGGTATGTGTTAAGGTGAATAACGCATACCCTTTATCTTTGGAGTCATGAGATATATGGATACGGTATATCCTCAAGTATACGGAAATGATCCATTTGAATTAAGAAAATTGACAAGTTCTTAAGGAAATAATCTCTACGAATAGAAGGTGCTAGAGTCCTATTCGGAAGAGATAAGGAAGTTGTTGTACCGTATGTGGTCCGTTGTCCTCGAGTCTTTCTTGGAGACTAATGTGATCTGCAGTATAAATACATGCCCCCTTGGGGGTACAAATCATCGAATCTTATCGTAAGACACCCACCATAGCAGAAGCAATCCGGAGAACTTGAAGCCGATTTGCTGATAGATCTCATCGAGGCATTCTCGGTAGGGATTTTGTCGGTAATCTCGGGATTCTATTGTTCTCTATTGTACTCTGTGGTTTTTTCGTAATCTCATATAAACTGGATTAGGGCTAATATTTTATGAGGGGTCCGAACCGGTATAATCTTTGTCTTCTGTGTGCTTGATATCGTATCGTGTAGATCCTCGTATAATGTACCCCAATACTCTCAGAATACGGTCCGTGGGTATCCCCGGTCGACAGTATGCTAATTTTTAAGGGATGAAGCTGACCTAGATCTAGAGGGTATATTTTTTTTAGGGTCATTCCATCTTATCTGTTCCCAAAACAAACACCTTAAAAAACTCCTTCTAATCCAACCCATCGCATCCCACCAACCAATATGTCTAAAATACTCTTACCAGCCTCAAATATAAAATAAACAGATTCAATGGAAGTCTGATCATTTCCATTTCTTTTATACATATAACTTCCCATCATAGCGTGTTCTTAAGTTTTACTCCCTCATTTTTCAGCCGCAAGCTTCCCGAACCGCAAAAAAATCGTGTCCTTTTCAAAAAATTCTATAAGAAAATTGTTTTAAAAGATAATGTTAATCTTTTTTTATAACTAATACTCCCTCAGTTCATAATCGATTATTATATAGTTTTGTTAGGTTGTTTTCAAATGGTCATCATATTAATATTCATTCACTAGGTCTATTTGTTATTTATGCATGAGATAGCATACATCCATGCACACAATATTTACAACGAACATGTAATGTCTTCAGTTCCGTGATCATGTACTTTGAGTAAATTTCACAAAACTACAGATACTTTGATCAAACTATCACAAAACTACAGATTTAAGAATGTATTTCACAAAACTACAGATTTAGAGTCAAATTTATCACGGAACTACAGATTTAAGGTATTATATCACAAAACTATTGATTTAACAACTATTTTATCACAAAACTACACATTTAAAAACTATTTAATCACAAAACTACAGATTTTATAACTTTAAATAAATAATAGTGCTACGATCTAAACTCTAGAATATGTAGTTCTTTGATAACTTTATCACTAAATCTGTAGTTTTGTGATATGGTGCATTAAATCTGTAGTTCCGTGAAAAGTTTGACGCTAAATATATAGTTTTGTGATACACATTCTTAAACCTGTAGTTTTATGATAATTTGATCAAGTATCTGTAGTTTTGCGAAATTTACTCTTTGTTATTTGCTAGGAAATAGTGGGAATGGTGTGCACATTAAGTTTATATTACCAAGTACGAAAGAGTTATTGATTTTTCTTAGTCTCGATGCTTTCCTATAATATGATGATCAATGGGAAAAAATACTTATTTTTAATCGTGCACTGATGAGTCACTTCGTTTTAAGTGTGTGAAAGAGAATGTGAAAGAGAAGTTCTCAACCTTCTCTCCCCAATGCACCTTATAGTGTCCCTTCGTTCTGAATAACTGTAATACCACCACACCATATTATAGCCTATTTTCAATATTTAAACAGAGGCGCTATAAGTATTTCTATTTTATTTACCAGGTGAACAGCCAATAACTTATTAGCGCGCGAAAAAAAAATACCTCATTTACCATATGTTTAAGTATTAGCTATTTTTTTTTAAAAAAAGATTAATATATGGATTGAATGAAGTGCACGAACAATTTTAAAAATTGTATGGGCATATCATATAGGTCCTTGAACTCTGAAAAGATATTTTTGTATATCCAAACATGTCCTGATGTCCTATAGATCTAAACAGACTTCAACTCGCTCTATATCCTGATGTGGCATGTCACGGTAACGCCGACATGTCAGTAAGACCCACGTATCAGTAACATATGGAAAAAAAATAAAAACATCCTTTTCTCCTCTCTTTCTAACTTTTATTTTTTAAAATTAAAAAACCTTTTTCTCTCTATTTAAATTTAATTTAATTTTTTATATGATTGATATGTGGGTCAAATCAACACGTAGATGCACCTATGGCATGTCACGCCCACACATAGAACAAATTGGACCTCGTTTAGACGTATATACTAACATACAAAATAAGTTCAGGCACCCAAAATGTATTTTAGAAATCTAGATGACACGTTGCACAAGGTTAGAAACCGTCCGAACACATCACTCATACGGATTTTGAAATGATTTTTTAAAGATGAGTAAGGAAAGTACCGAACATATTTGACGTCTGGGATAAAATCCTACAAACTATTGAAAAACTGAACTGTTATTAATTATTCAAATGCTTTGTTAGAAAATGGAATCATTTATCTTAAAAAATACAATCATAAAGTTACTATTAGATATTATAAATACTTAAAATAGGGCACAATTTCTCATTCGGGAGTAAAAAATCAAAGACAATTCATAGGTGATTAATCGTACGCGCTATAGTAACGCATCGATTTCGTCCGGGTACTAGTCCAGCTTACAAGTAGCAGGACTGCAGGAGACGAAGGCAGATCGATCGATTGATTTCTCGCTGTCACGTGGTCTTCTCCTTATCCCATTAGAGTATAAGGTTCCGAAGAAAAAGCTACCAGCTGATCCCTCGGTTCCTTGTCAGAAAACGATCGATCGATCAAGAAGCATAAGCATATACACCGAACGGACTAACAACATGTTCAGAATCCAGAAAAGGCGACCTAGTTCTGCAATGAACTTCAATATGTTGAAGCAGCCGTGGTTACGTATAGCACGTATACTGATCTGCTGACAAAAATGCATTGGCTCCCCTGCGCACACTAACAAACGAGCATGTAACATAGGCCGGGACGACACTCGATCGATCCACATGATGAGTACTCCTAGAAACTAAGAACAAACAAAGGAAGAGGCAGGAACAGTATGCAGCAACAAGAAATTGACATTCTTTGCTAGCTAGATTCAACAGAAGAGCTTCAATCGACTTACAGTTTTCTGCACTCAGTAGAGGGCTAGCATAGTACAGTTGCAGTAAACATTTCCCTTGTTACAGAGCAGCTAGCTAGAAATTACTAAGTAATTAGTATGCATAGGAGTAGGAGAGAGACGAAGTGAAATTGAAGGGGGGAGGAATTAAGGAGATGGATGGAAATTGGAAAAGAGTAGTAGCTAGCCGGTGTAGATGTGGAGGTGGAGGGCGAGGGTGAGGATGGCGAAGGCGGCGAAGAAGATGAGGGTGTGGACGAAGATGGCCTTGCCGTTGGTGCGGAAGCTGCCGAAGTCGACGTGGCGGTGCGTGCCGGGGAGCTCCACCAGCAGCCCCGGCGAGAGCAGCACGAACAGCACCACCCCCACCACCACCGGCGCCCAGTCCGCCATCTCCCCCTCCTCCTCCTCCTCGCAGAGATCGCGGCGGCAGGCAGCACAGTGAAGTGGAGAGGACACAACAACGGGAAGAAGAAGATGAGAGAAGGGGAAAGGCACCGGCTTCGCGGCTTGGCTTTTGATGCGGATGGAAGGGGACGCAGCACGCGGGCCCCCGACGAAATGCGCTCGCAAAGCGTAGCGATCGGTAAAGCCAAGCCGACGACGGCGTGGACCAGCCTGCGTGTTGCTGTGGCCGACGCGACGCGAGTGTGACAAGGAGTCGCGCGAAGCGTGGCGTCCGTGCGGTGCGGGGGAAGCGGTTGTGGGTGTCCTCATCTATTTCACGGAGTATCTGTGAGATCGATCGCTCCTCGTTTCCAGAGTGCACGGGGGCGGTGCGCCTGCCGTTCCGTGCGCGTGTGTGGCGTGTGGGACTGGGGCCACGTGCTGAGCTGCGTCTCTTGTGCTCTCGAGCGGTGTGCATAAAAGAGCCGTTGCTAGCGTAATTATCTGGACACCACGTTTCTCCTCAAATTCTCTCGTGTTTAGGCCTCCTTTATTTAGAGAAAATTCATAGAAATTTTAAAAGATGTTTTTTCTATAGAAATTTTTTCAATATAGCTTTTTAATCAAAGGAACGAATCCAATGAAATACCTAATGTCATGCAAGTTTTAGAGAAAATCTAGCATGAGGTTCTACTTCATATAAACTTTCCAATTAGTCTTCATCTCTTCTCTAATTTTTACGTTTTTCCCGCGGTTCAATCAAACGATCATTCCTATATTTTACAATCCTCTGTTTTATACTTTTATTTGTATCAAAATCTTGTGTTTTTTCTATTTCTACGTTTTTTCAATCCTGTGATTCAAAGGGGTCCTATGTTACCCTTTTATAAACTATTTATTTATCACTACTTCATTTTTCTTATGCGTCAACCCCTTCGAGTATACCCCTCCGTAAAAAAAAAAACTAATCCTAATATGAACGCATGTCTAGGTTCGTAGCTAGGATTTGTCTTTTTTTTTTTTAAGGACAGAGTAGTAAGCTCTTACTAGCATACAAATTCACGCACAAACTCAAACCACCCACACTCAACTCCTCAGGCTGCATGTGGGTGAGAACAGGGTTGACGTTACCGCCGGTAACCGCGCGGTTACCGGGCTTACCGCTGGGGTACGGTAATATAAATACCACGGTAACCTCCTTAAATTCAAATAAATTTAAAAAATAAATTTGATTTTTTGATAAATTTTTCACGGTTTTATACAGTTTCTCACGGTTACCGCGGTTACCGCGCAGTAACCGTGCTTACCGCCGGGGCACGGTAACCCCGGCCGCGGCGGTTTGGTAGGCTTGAAACGATTGCCGGTGGAACAATGCGGCCTTTGACGGTGCCCTTGACGATAATCCGTTGAGGCGGAGGTTGCACATTCAGGTGTCGATTGGTGTCGTGGGCAGTGCTGGTAACTTATGAACAACGACGAACTGCCTTTGCTGCTCTTGGAAGAGGACAATCGCTGAAACAATGTCCTGGCTTACGACAGTTGCGACATAATCGACTTGCTTGGTCCCGGGGTGCAGGCTTCTGATTGTGCACTTTGGCAGCTGAAACTGGAACAAGCAGTGATTTCTGAACATCCCTGGAGACGTTGCTTCTTCCATGGTTGGCTTCCGCTGGAGCTGGAGTTGGAGGAAGAGCAGAAGGATTGTGACTGCTGTTGTCGTCTGCCATTGGTTGACGAATGGGTTGTACGGTTGTCCCTTGTTCTTTCTTGGTTTTAGCTATGACCGCGTTCAACTGACAGTCCTTAGGCATATGATCTGTTCCTTCACACAAGAAACATGTGACCTTTCTCAAAGGGCATGCATCTGAGTAATGGGTATATTCACCACAGCGGCATGTGGGGAGGCATAAACTAGCAGTGTGTCCGACTATCCCACATCTAGTACATGCTTTGAACTCCATTCCTCTTTTCATGAAACTGTTAAGTGTCGCCTCATCCTCCTCCTCATCATCATCGTCATTATCATCATCGTCAGCAGAGAACCGCTCTACTGATTCATCATCTTCGGGTCTGGGCGGGCCGTACTCTATGAGGTGTCGGGTTAGCTGACGTGCTCCACGGAAGGTATTTTTTCTTCTCTGACGCTTGGGTATCCTTGCGGCATCTTCAGGAGTAAATTCTGAACCAGTGATGAACATAGTCTTGCCATTATCCATCTTCCATTTTACTGTCTTGTTCGCTCTAGAGTTGGGCTACAAAGTACCATCCTTCTGGTCGGTAGACTGACTTGGAGCTTGGTTACTTCCTGGGCACTGCTTCTTGTATTTTTCAGGTGACCTGGTGAACATCTTCCATGGACAGTTCCTTACATAATGACCTTGCTCACCACAGTCATAACAGGTAGCACTTATTTTCCTTTGGTCCGACGGTGAGTTGGCTGAAGTTATCTTCGGGGATCTGGACAGCATTTTGACAGGGGTCTTAGGTGCCGATATTGGGAACTCCTGACTCTGACTCTGATTCAGGTTCCGGGCTGGCACCTAGACTTGCATTTGTGGCTGGTGGCCTTGACGCGGCTCCTGACATTGCCGTTGCATCTGCTGCATCTGGTATATCTGGTACCGACGTCGCATCTGTTGCAACAATTCTTCCACTGTCTGAGTCTGATTAGCCATGACTTTGGATTGAGGCTGATCTTCGAAAGGTTGACGTGGAATACTATTAGAATTGCACTGAGTTGCCCCATGAAACTGACAGGGTCCTGATCCGATGAAATTGTCCCTCATGCTGACCATCTGCTGCAGGCACCAGGGAGAGGGGGAAATGGGAGGGGTTACTAGAGATGAGGTACTAAACCACTTGCCTACTGATCTGTTGTTAATGGATTTTT
Organism: Oryza longistaminata; assembly: GCA_009805545.1. NCBI lineage: Eukaryota > Viridiplantae > Streptophyta > Magnoliopsida > Poales > Poaceae > Oryza > Oryza longistaminata. Next base: position 20,261,590 of record CM020179.1, on the reverse strand, counting down.
ATGATTTAAGTTGCTTAAGCAAACAACCTAGTATGGTCGCATCCCCACCAATGATGCAAACCATACCCCTACACACAAGCAAACAACACACGATCTAAAAGCTAACGGAACTACTCTTCCGGGAAGGATTGGGTTTAGGAAGACTCAGGGAAAACTTTACTTGACCTTCACGGAACGACGACTCTGGGCTGATCTTCTTGCTCCTTGCTGCACGAAGCTTGATGCTTGACTTGACTTCCGAACAGACACGAAGCTGACGGTTGGTCCTCCAGGTTTTACAACTAAAAGAATTGGAGGGGCGGGGAGGAGAATTTTAAAACCGTTCACAAAGAAATGCCGAAGGGCGAGAGGAGACATTTTGCAAATAGGGTTTTCAGAAAACTTGTCCTTAGGGTTTGACCATTTGGCTCAACCTACAATCGAGCTGGCTCTGATACCACTTTGTCACGCCCAGAAATTTAGCCCAAATTTCCAGACTATTTTGTGTATTAAATCCCTGTCCAGGACTAGCCAGGGTACACAAAACGACAAGTAATATACAGTTCCAAACGTAAATAAAGCGTAAAATACTTACAATTATGCTTATCAACCAAAATTTAAATTTTCAACCTTAAATTTAGAGTTGATTTTGGGGTTTTTCGTCGAAGTTTAATTTTCAGCCTTTACATTTAGGTCGCTAAGAACACGTATATAAAATTTTTATTCACAAATTATTTTTCGTTTGTAAATATTGTGAATAAGCGAAACGATGAGCCGCAAAGTCATCCACATGCTTCATATGTGATAGATACTGCACCTGGGTGAGAGAGATAACCAAAGTCATAGCAGGCTTCATGAGTTCATGTCACCTAACCATTATGGCGCATCCACGTGAGACATAGCATAAGAAACTATGGTAATCCCCGGGGCGAATTGGTTGTAGCTCGTTTTGAGCAAATGCCGGATAATCTATTCCATTATCTAAAAAAAATCCCCGGTGCAAAACCAGCGCAAGCGGCGCTCGAATATGGAGGTAAAATGGACCTAACCACCGAGCCATCGGCTCTTTATTACTTCATCCGTCTCAAAATATAAAAACCTATAATCGGATAAGACATTTCCTACTGTCCAGATTCATGATACTAGTAGATTCTTATATTTGACGGATGGAGCACTCATTACTGTACTTTTTCCAAAGAGTTAATAATAAAGACATACGAAATATTTTGCATTGTCATGCTTATATTTTTTTACAACGGGATACTCCTCCATTGTAAAACATAATTTTCTAATAATTGAACTTAAAATGTCATAAATGCAGTATCGCTAGATTTGTTTTATTATATTTATGATATTAATTTTGTAATTGTTTGATAATATATTAGGAAGTAAATAAGTAACGAAATCGCGCCGGTCTATGCATCTACTAAGGATACAAACAATAAAGATTTAGAAAAAAACTAAGATAGCATGAACAAATCATGCCACTTTGGGATATCTAATTCTCCAACAGACCGCAACACAACTATGACGCACGCTCTAGAACAACGTCTCTTATTGTTTGTGTTTCATCTTATAAGCCACTGTATAATTTTGAATTATAAAATTTATTTTTAGAGTTGATTTTGGACTTTCTTCATAGCAGTTTTTCTATAACATTGGCTTTTTAAAATCTCTCTGGACATATATATAATAAAACTTTGCTTGCAGCTTATTTTGCCACACGATAGCAATAGCACAACTACAATAAAAAAAATCTCATGTAGAGGCACTCCTCTAAAATCTGGTGTTCTACGTATAGAAATATTTTCAGATGCACTTTAAATTTTGCCTAAAACACTTTTTATCTACATACGTACATTTTGTTAAGTTTATCTTTTTTAAATTTGCATGATATGTAATGGCATTTTCTTGAGGTATTTCAATCTTTATAGAGACACTTGTCGGAATTTTTAAAGTGTCTCTTCATTTATAGATATAACTCACTTCAAGGTATTTATGAGGTATTTTATAAAAAATACCTCTACAAAGCATTTTTCATGTAGTGATATACTAGCTCCTTTCAAGAATTAAATGATTTTTGTCAGCCAATGCTGCCCAAACCAACCTAATGGTTAGTGCTAGATTTTCATCCACGGAAATCTATGAGACAACACCTTAACCAATAAAACAATGTACTACACATGTTAGTGTTGTCAAATAAGTCAAAGTTACTCAAAAGTTGACCATCAACATATCATTCAACCATCCACGAGAGAGGGGGTTCATGCTCCCGCCACAAGGGCTACCAAAGGAAAACCATACACAATTAGTCATGACCTCCAAGGCTGCGGTCATTGACTAATCTTTCTAATAATGATAGAGGACATCACCTACTCCCTTTCAAATGATCGCCGGTAGCTAAAACTCTAGCAAGAGAAGTAACGAAGGAACTAGGCGTGTCATATGGAGGAGTTCCAATATGACAAACATGCCAAACCCACAAAACCTAGATGATTATCAAGTTTGCACGATCAAGGCATAGCCATTTTGCAACTTTGGTACCTCACTAACCCAATGCTTAACCCCTGTAGGCTATAGCTAGAGCTTCATTGCGCTTGGTTTGGATGGCAACGGAGGACAACGATATCTACCAAGCCTGGGGTAGCCCAAAACTTGCCGACGCCATCAATTTTCTTGATGTTCAATAGATGGAGGGGACAAGAACAAACCCCGCCATGCATGTTGCTGCATCCTTACCCGGCCCTATGGCTGAATCGAACAAATTGATTTTTCCCGTGGCCTTGTCGATACTATACAGTGGTTGAATCCCTCATAAATCAGCCTAAATCACTGTCTCTAGATCAGAGATCGTTACTAGTTGACAAGTTTTGTATCCTGATCTAATTGAGATGGGATCATTGTGCGTGAGGAGTCCCCATGCGCTGATGTGTGGACATGATTGCAGCGACGGTGGTGGTAGCGAGAGAAAGGAGGAGGGGGTGGTGGCCGCCAAAGGGGATCACCCCTGGAGCTACTTCATGGGAAGTGACCAGAGGGAAAGCCGCATCGGGTCATCAAAATTAATATACATTCTAAGCATAAGTATTTATACTTATTTTTTGGTCATACTAGTATATAAGTGGTCAAAATTAGAACAATAATGATAAATAGTAACAAACTAGAGTATGATGCCACGTGCAGGTTAGCAGGTGGCCTTTGGGAGCGGTGACCTGCTCCATCCATATACGCCCGCCTCGTTATCCATCTCTGCCTTTCAATCTATCAGTTCACTTCGTCTTCTCTCATACACCTACATGAGGGAGGCAGCGGAGGTCGCTAGCTCTGCATGCATGTCGGAGGCAGCAGAGGTGGCGGGGATCAAAAAAAAACTCTCAAAACGTGCAATTTATATTTAGGTCTGTTGGATGTATTTTTCACCGTAGATTTGTCATCGGACGGCTGCAAGAGGGTGCGAATACGTGGTACTCCTCTCCAACCGAGAATCCTGCTGGAGCTCTTAGCGTGGTGGCACATGACCCAATCAAAAGCTGCGGTTCTAACCCTGAAATTAGTTTATAAGTTATACGAGTAAAGGAGGGGGTATTATTTTATTTATTTTATTACTAGTAAAGATGTCCGTGCGTTGCAACGGGTGAAGGCTATTTTAATCGTATTATTGTTATACGGTTTAGTTAAGATGAAATTCACTATGAGAATTTACTTGGATATATATTTTTTTTAGAAAATCATGAGCTGCAGTTAGGAGTCTGATCGTCTCAAGTTAGCATGAGTTTTTTTAAAGAGATTTCTTATACAAATTCTTTTGTATTTCCAAAAGTGAACGAGCTTAAAAACCGAATCAAATACGAATATGTATTTCCAAAAGCGAACAATTAAAAATCCGACTCATACACGGATGACGTACCAAAGTACCGGCAAAAACATCTTCAATTTTTATAATAGTAAGATAAGATAAGATATGGTTTAGTTAAGATGAAATTCACTGTGAGAGTTCGCTTGGATATATATTTTTTTATAAAATCATGAGCTATAGTTAGGAGTCCGATCGTTTCAAGTTAGCATGCGAGTTTTTTTTTAAACAGATTTATTATATGATTCCTTCTGTAGTACCAAAAGTGAACGATATTAAAAACCGACTCAAATACGGATATATATTTCTAAAAGCAAACAAAATTAAAAACTGACTCATACACGGATGACATAACAAAATACTGGCAAAAACATCTTCAATTTTTTATAATAGTAGAGATATGAGAGACGTACCTACATACCCACAAGCCGTTGCACACCTGCACCACATGAATACACCCGCGAGTGCTCCATGGTAACCAACGCTTCAAGTGTCGATCATATACTTTTGCAAATGTCGGAATTAGAGTGTTATGGCTGTTATCTAGTACCTACAATCTCCACACCCCTATTATTGCTTTAGTTTTATTCAAACTTAAATGTTATGGATTATCGTGCCACGCTTCTCAAGCTCCTAAATACTATGAATTTTGCAAAAACTTTCTTCATTAATATTTCTTTAAAAAACCTTTTTAAAATCATTTTGAAACTTTAACTTTTTAATATTTATTATTATTTTTTCATTTGTGCTCTTGAGTAATTGTCAAAAATTCAGTTTTATCCATAATCCATCATCTACCAAAAGTTTAGAACAGTGTAGATTGCACTCGGAAAATCGTATAAAGATCAAACAGCTGGGTATTTAATTTTATATACACCATTCATACAGGTGTATGGTGTCTTATAATACCTTTATAATTCGAATAAATGGTAATATTTTAGACACGGACTCATTTTCTGTAAGGTGTAAAAATTTTTTGGATGTCATATTAAATTGCATTTCTACGCATACTCTCCACCTTATTATAATTTGGATCCATGTTCCAATATGAATGTTATATATGAGCTATGTTTCCTTTTTGTTGCTCTATAAAAGTTATATATATACTATAGTAGTCTAATGGACAGATATTACAAACTTTATGCACAATTTGTGCAAACATCATGTGTTCGAATCAGAGCGCATATGAGATCTTATATGAACTTGAAATACTCTAGCATGAACGTGACCTTGATCAACTATAGACCCTGTAGAATCACACAGCCTGTAAATGGTGCCGTCCGGGCGCCTCAATGAGAAGGAAGCATATATGCATATATTAATCTGCAGAAAGCTAGCATAGCTTTGCAATAAAGATGAAATTTACTGTACAAATTAAACGATTACAATATGATATAGGTGCTATATATGTGCATGACACAACTCACAAGTCCTCCTATATTACTTTCAGTGGCAACAGGCTTATTAGAGTACACGTACTATGTGCACTACATGCAGGTGAGGTAAACGTACGTGCGTACATGCGTTGTCAGATCGATCGGAGCTACGGCTAGCCGGCACGGACGTGGATGCCAATGGCGACGACGAGGACGGTGAAGAGGACGAAGAAGAAGACGGCGTGGACGAGGACAGAGACGCCGCTGGTGCACATGTTGCCGAACTCCACCACCCTCGTCCTCGCCGGCACCTGGAACAGCAGCCCCGGCGACAGCAGGATGAACAGGATCACCGCCACCACCACCGGACCCCAGTCCACCGCCATAGCCAATATAATATACTCCTACAGATGTGCTTGCTAGATATGCCTTATGAACATGCAGTGCAAGTGCTCGTGGCTTTTGTAAATATAAACTGAATTTTGATTGTTATAGCCCGCTCTGTGGGTATAAGTGCAGATTGATCATTGAAGAAGAAGATAATGTTTCAGCACGACAGAGTGATCTGGTGAGTAAAGCAAAAGGGTTAGTAGGATGAGATGTAGCTGTAATGCTCTATTTGCTGTGTATAGCTTTACTTCTCTTATCCTTTTGCAGAAAAATTGTTTTGCAGTGATCTGTCATATATCGTGCATTGGTTCTTTCTTTAGCTAGCTAATCTGCTTTTCTATGTGTGTTCTGATGTGGCAATTAAAGATAAAGGTATCTAGCAGGGCCAAGAATGGATGATATGTTAACAATGAAATAGTATGTGATTAAGTTTTTGAGTCCAGGAGGTCAATTTGGCTAAATTCTAGGTTCCTCGGGTAACAGAACTGATTATGGGCAACGAAACTGTGAAGTGCAATGCAAGAGCGCTGAATCATCAATGTTATTTTTAAGTACTTCTACTTACTGTTCTCGTTTGCGAAATTGATTATTGTGTTTCCTTGGTCAGATAAATAAAACACAAATGATTACAATTAGCCCATACTCTACATGATTAATTATGCACAAAAAGACCAAGAAGAAAAATACTATATATCCTTGATGTTTTTGAAGTACTCTCTCTATTTCATATTACAAGTTGTTTGACTTCTTTCCTAGTCAACGTTTATTAGTTTTACTAATTTATAAAAAAATAGCAATAAAAATATCAAATAGTTCATTAAATCTAATATGAATATATTTTTGGTAACATGTTGTTTGTGTGAAAATACTACTATATTTTTCTATAACTTGGTTAAACTTGAAAAAGTACGACTAAAAAATATAAACGACTTATAATATGAAACAGATGGAGTAGTAAGTACGGACTAGCCTTGCTAGAGTAGTCATGTACTAAGTTTGCTGAGTACCCTGAACTGTTAGGTTGGATGCATAATCCGTCTTTTATACTGTACAACTTCTTGACCACCTCAGCTCATGTTATAGGTATGTGCTACTCAATGGTTATGGCCAAATCCAACTGGAAAGACACTAAAAAGAGTTCCCAAGAGAAGATGGAATAGAACCAGTTAGTTGGTTCTCTGCAAGATTCAACCATGTGGCCATGCCACTGTCCTAATTCCATCAGGATCCCTCTATTAGCTTGGAGCATGGGACTAGACAAGCCTCAACAAATAAAGGCTTGGGCTAACAAACACTACCTAATGGGAGTCGTTGGCTAAGTTGAGTGAGACTGCTCAATCTAGACGGGACTGTCCCAACAATGCTATTTCTTAAGAGAATACGGGTGAGAGGTGGCAAGAGTCAACCATGCAGGGATGACATCCTCAAAGAAATTATAGGAAAAGAAAAGTATATGAAGAAATCAACATGTGGATCGATGTTGATGTAGACGCGTGAGCAAGGTGGGAGAGGGACAAGCGGTGGCTTTGTTACGCCTCTTTTCCCTAACCATGATGTGGAGGGGGTGAGCCGCCACGGCGACCCTGTCTCCGTCCTTGCAATGCAGAGCAGGTAAGTTGTAGCGAGATCCTAGCAGGTAAGTTGTAGCAAGATCCTATCTCTTCTATTTTACCCTCTCCTCTCCTTGTTCTTTCCTCTACGGTTGTTTAGCCTCGAGCTCAACCTCTGATCCACTTTGCTGGGGAGAGCTGCCGAACGTCGCCAAGACATGAAGGAAGAAAGGGGATTGATGTGAAATGGAAAAGATGGTCGACGTTTGCAGTAGTGATTATTTTGTTTTTGGCATGTGTATGTGTGGTACCAGGTCTGATTTCTAGGTTCCAGCCTTGATACCTATAGGTATCATTTGTAAGGTATCAAATTGGACGACGTAATTAGTATCATCTTGTCTAAACGAGATGATGTGTATAATAACCCCTTTTATATTGCTTTGAGATATGATATTTTATTTTATTTTTCACTTTATTTCTTTCCTTCCGCTCGTTATTTTCTCTAACAGGAATTTCCCATTGTTTCCCCATTCAATTGTGCACAAATCGAACAAAATTGAATCCATTCAAACTGAACATCAAAACGGGAGCACGTTTCAGGCCACGAGAAGGGCTGAAGAACTCACCGGTGCCCTTGCCATCGTCGTCAGCTCTCCTCCACACCTCACTGTGGCCCGCTCATCGACTGTCATCTGCCTTCTACGTTCTCCACCACGCGGAGGCTTGCCAAAAAAAAAAAAAAAACCCATTATGCTAGATTTTTCCCCATATCACTATAGGCCCAAATTCCCGGAGAAGATATGAGCACGAAATGTGATTGATCCAAGCGTGTCCACCTTTCGGCCCAAATTCCCTTCTTCCTAGCTGTTGAGGACACGCTTTCTCCTTTTCTGCAAGGAAAGGTACTCCATATTATTCTTTCCGTAGTGAAACATGGGGAAGCATCCTCCCCGCTGAAGAAACGCCGTTCCTTTTTTTCTCTCTCTCCATCGATCGCGAATCCCTTTCCGTTGGCGGATCCCTTTCAACGGAATGGAACGTGACGCATCACAGCGTCTCAGGTGGCATATATGCAACGTACCGACCCTGGAGGAGGAGGGAGTAGTGTGCGATGACTCGAAAGCGGTGCGCGCTCGTGTGCAGGTACACTATACACACATGTGTTCAGTTCAGTGCTAGACACGACGGGAAGCACGGGACTAATCTCACCGGCCAACCCACGTGAGACAAGCCGCAACAGTGCAACACCCCCAAGCCACGGAAGAAAATTTGGTGGGACTTCCGTCCTTCGCTTATCCGAAAGACCTCATTTCCTCGCGTGACACCTGTCCGCACGAATCTCACGGCAGCGAGTTCTCTTCTCCCCATCAGTTCTCTCTTGTCCTCGCCAATCTTCCATCAACCTCCTGCCCGGCGAGGCATCTCCGACCGCAGCAAGGTCGCGGCAGCATTGACCATGCGCTCGGGCACCACGAACAACGGACAAGGCCGCGAGCCGCGAGCGGCACTGACCTGACCTCATACCCAATCCGGCCGCCAGTCAAGCAGCCTTCAAGTCAGGGCGCCTAATCACCATGGGTGGAGCGGTTAATCAGTACGGGTGCAACAACAAGTTGTGTGTGTGTGTGTTCCTCAAGCCTACATCAATAAATTATATGTTCTTCCAAGTTCTGACATTTCAAGTTCATTGACCAACAACAATGGCATGTCTTACTAGATCTATATATCGCACGCATGTTAGATGAATACGTCCAGGGAAGAAGCATTACGAGGGCAGTGGCAACTCTACTGCTCCAGGCCATGCTCCCAGCTCCCGTGACCTTACTGTGGATTACGGCTGGAGATGGCGACTCGGCCGGTGAGTTGGATGCCGAAGCGAGTCACCAGCAGTAGGAAGAAGAAAGGGAATGGTGGTGGGAGGGATTGCTGCTTTAAGATTCGTGTGGACAGGTGTCATGCTACGAACTGAAGTCTTTCGGATGAGCGTAGGACAGACATCCTACCAAATTTTCTTCCCCAAGCCACGGCATCCGGCAGCGTGTGTAGACGGACAGAAGGCGACGCGGACGCCTCGATCGTGAGGGATTTTGAAAGGGGAGTGTGTAGTGGGAGGAAGGCCAGAAAAAAAAGAGTGAGAAATAAGAATACTAGCCCGGAGGAGAAACGAACCGAGCGCGCAGCGTCACGTGGCAGGCACACCAAGCCGCTCGTCGCACACCGTTGCGCTCACGCTGACAGGTGGACCCCGCACGGCAGCCACACATTAGCTCGTCGCGTCACGCCGACACCGCTGCACTTCGAGCGGCGCTCTCCCTCGCTACTTAAACGCCACGTTGCTACCAGTCACTGCTTAACCAGCCGTTCAGTTCATTAATTATAGTCACCCCTCCTCCACCGAGAGCAAGAGAGCTGCAGGGTCAGGGGAGGACTTTAATTTGGAGTCGTCGGAGTCGCGAGATCGAGGAGAAGCGATGGCGGATTGGGGGCCGGTGGTGATCGCGACGGTGCTGTTCGTGCTGCTCACGCCGGGGCTGCTGTTCCAGCTGCCGGCGCACGGCCGGATCGTGGGCTTCGGCACCATGCACACCAGCGGCGTCGCCGTCCTCGTCCACGCCGTCATCTACTTCGCCCTCATCACTCATTCCTCATCGCCATCGGCGTCCACATCTACGCCGGCTAAGTCTGCTGATTTTTCCTGCAGCTATAGCTTTTGCCCTTTTCCCCTACTGTAGTAACTACTATATTGTGTTCTGCTTGTGCTTTATTATTAGCGCTTCTAGTGTTGTTATTGCTGTAGCTAATGTCTTACTTTGGAGACATTGCATGGTTGTAACTATGTGTGGATTGGTTGATTCTCTGCAATGGTTTATCGGTTCAACTTTCGACTACAGGTTTGTTGTGTTCTGTGCCAGATTTCCGATACTAATCTTCTCCCTGTTCCAACTGATTTAGTAAGTAGTACTAGCAGTAGTCTGATCGATGCATATGTGTTGCTGCAATCTGCACTTCCACCGTTGCACCGTCGACGAAATGGATGCGCTGTGTCGTTGGTAGTATCTCTGTAATGCTGTATGCCTGTATGTGTGGTACGTCTGCCGAAGGGCAAGGGGAAATAGATGGTGATTCCCTTCTGCTTCAAAATCCCAGCGAATCCAACCTACTAGTACTACATTTGCGACTTGCGAGCATTTTGTCACACATAGGTTCAAAATGCTCGCAAATTAATACTGGTAGTCTGGTCAGAGGGACGGGAGGTTTCGGTTTTTATCCAGTATAGCTTTTAAAGTTGGGAAACAGTTTTTTATCTGATTTTGTAAAATGATAAGAGACAAAAACTAGAGCGGATCGAGAATTGGTGTCTACAACATTACATCTTCCCCAAACTTATGAAGTGCTTCCCGCAGGAAAAAAGAACGGATCAATGTTGTGTGCTTTCAGTACGCCTGCAGGATCCTCAAAGAAGAACAAGGTTATCCGATTGCAGAAGACACATACGACTACACGAGCACAGAAACCATTATATTCGCGCACTACACGCCAGCTAATGATCTCTACTAGTATGCTTTAAAGAGTAACAACAACTCTTTTCGAGCAAGATCTACAGTGGGGGGGTGTACTACTCTAAGATAGGATTTTTAGTTTATGTCATCTATATCTAATTTTAGCTGTATTATCTACAAATTAAGTAAGAGACAACATTACAATACATAAGCTCTAAAATTTTCTTTAATTGATCCACTTGTTAGAAACACCACTCTCATTCTATTTCACTTTTTGTTTGTATTTTTTTTTAAAAAAAATGTGTAGATGTTGTTGTTTTTTTTTTTAATGCATGTGTAGAGGTTGTTTTTTTCATGAGAGGTGGCTCATGTTCTCCCTCTTTACTTCCTTGCTCTACCTCGTTATCTAATCATATGTGGCACTCTAGAGACAACACATGAGTTCTACTTGCTCTTAGGTTGCATTCTATACATCTATCCGAACGGCTACCTCCTCGGAAGCATGCTTTTTAACTGTTAAAATGGCACTCCTACATTTCGTATAATAGTTTTTTTCCTATAAAAATTCTTTTAAAAAATCAAATAAATCTACAAATTTATAGTATGTAATACTCTATTAATCATGTACTAATGACTTGTCTCGTTTCATATACCACTGAAAATCTTAACCCCACATAGTTCTAAAGTCTAAACAAAGAGTTAATCTTATAAAATCATATAAAATCACTTGCCTTGTATTCAATGGTATACTTAAAACTACAGTGGTCAAAGTCATACACCCGCAACTTCATCATCGCACCATTGGTGCTTATGAAAAATGTTAGTTGTTGAGAAAAATAGAGAGTGGGCTTACACATCCTGACATCCTCATGTATGCTCAATTACTCATCTTAAATACAAGTGAGTTCGCGGGTCGACTCATTTACTGATTTACACCGTTACCTTAAAGCTGTATCCAGTTATCCATGAGTGTATTCCTTTCAACGCACACTAAAGAGACAAAGACCACCATTAATCTGCTTAGGATGTGTTCTATACTCTATTTTTCAACTTATACTCCCTCATTTTCATGTTTCTCGAATAGCGTGTTTTTTTAATTAAAAAATACAGGAAAGTTTCTTTAGAAAATCATATTAATTTTTTTATTTTTTATATAATACTTAATTAATTAATCATGTGATTAATGAGCCTCTTCCGTATTAAAGTGTTGGAAGATTGGTTCTCAAGATACTCCATCAATCGAAAAAAAAACCAACTTAGTACTGGATGTGACACATTCTATCACAACGAATCCGAACAAAGCGAACTTAGTCTGAGAGGGTCCATTTTCTTTAAACATCTAGGTCCTACTTAGATTCCAACTTTTTCCTTCGAACTTCCAATTTTTCCGTCACATTGTTCCAATTTCTTCAAACTTCCAATTTTAGCGTGGAACTAAATACATCACTAATCCCTTCTAAAAAAACTTAATATTAACCATGAATCTGAACTTGCAGGTATATAAGTCAGGATCATTTTTTTTTTGACGGTGGGCATACAAAATAGGGTGTTTATAAGCGTAAAAGTGAATCTGGATCAGGATGTGTTACCTAGTTAAATTTTTAGGTCATATTTTATTACTATGTTAAATGTTGGATTGGGATGTCTTACCAAAACTTGTATTTTAGCACAGTGGTTCACTTGTCTACTAAAGCGTAAAGCCCCACTATTTATCTTTTATGAATTATAAATTATCACAAACATACCTTCTAAGCTTCCAAGCTATATGAATATTTGCTATTTTCTATATGCAAGTTTCTTATAATAATGTTTTTTTAACCAAAACTTAAAATTTATAATAGTTAATTTATTCATTTGTACTATTAAATATTATCCTAAAATCAGATAATGTAGCATACATTCATGATTCAGGGTAGAAGAAATTAGCCTAAGCGAAAGTTATGACCTATGAGTGTAACCTTGTACTAGTATGTGAGATAACTTGAATCTATCATGAAATACATTATCATTAAATCTAGGGGTCCCTTAAATCTAAAGTCCAAACATAATTTCATTTAAGAGAAACAAAAGCGACAAATTCTACGTAAATAATGTTATGCTACTACTCACCCAAAATTTATTTTTTTTACTCTCACATAAAATTGAGTTTGAACATGAGATTTGATGAGAATACATTTTATATCTACATCTATCGCTAGTAATTTTCTCATAAATTCACAAAATTTTAAGTATGATTTTTACGAGTTTCTAACGCTTGGCCCGTTTTCACCGATATGTTATCTGGTAGGAATAAGATCACTTTGACTCCCTCAACTGACCACCAAATCTAAATCGTATCCCTCAACCGCAATACCAGAAATCTTAACCCCCAAACTTACAAAACCGGTGCAATTTGACCCTCTTGGTGGTTTTGGAGGGCGGTTTCGCTGACGTGGTGCACACGTGGCAGTGTTGACCCGGTCTTTGTCCCACGTGGCATTGACGTGGTGCTTATGTGGCATCAAAATAAAAAAATATATGCAGGGCCCATTTGTCATTCACCCAAAAAAAATTGTGGGACCCACTGACATGTAGGTCCCACATGTCATGCTCCCTTATCCCTTCTTCCTCCTCCCTCCTCTATCTCTCCCTCTTTCTCTTCGTGCGTGGGGAGCGGCGTCCGGATCGACGGCGGGCGATGGACGAAGCGGCAGCGGTGGGCGGGCGGCCGTTGGAGTTGCGGATCCGGAGGCCGGATCTACCCCTCGCTTCATTCCTCCTCCCGATAGACTGCGCCATGACCGTCGCTGGGGAGCTAGCCGCGGACGAGACTAAACATTCACAAATCTCACCAGGGCTGGCCGCCTGGGCCCAAGGCAGAGCTGGCCGGCTACTAGGAGGACGCGGGAGCTCGGGCCCCTCGGTGGCCGCGCGGGTGCTCCAGCTCTATCTGTTTGGCCGCGTCGGGAAGGGGAACCATGGCGGAGAGGGTGGCTTGCTTCGGAGGGGGATAGGGAAGAGGACAAATATTGCCCGCTGGGCATCAGCCAAAAGCAAAGGAGTGCTGGGACACATCTATAGACGAGCTAAACAATGGCGACAGATCCTACAATGCTCAAAACCAAAACCACTACATCAGTTCAACATTGTTAAACGATTGGTTGGAATTAGTGGGAGGTCATCGGGAAGCGTCGACGGTGAAGGCCTAAACCGTCGGCTTGTATCCCTGGCCGTGCCGAGGCCGACCATCATAGACTTGAGGAAACTCCTTTCCCAACGGCATGGCTCCGGCGTCCTCAAAGGACACCGCTTTTGATGTCGACAAGGACGGTCGCTGCTCCATGCACGGCTCCAGCGACGGCGGGAGGGTGTCGTTAATGGCGCTGCTGGAGTAGGCGGAGTGGCGGTGGGCGACAGCGACCGGGGACGCCAGCCTGAGACGCATCGAGGGAGGCGATGATGAACGCCGTCTTGGTGACGCCCACGCCGATCGTCGCCGTGAGCACCGAGTTGCGGCTAGCTATGCCGGCCGCCTTGAAGATGCTCAGGCCGTACAGCACCACGGCCTCGATGCCGGTGAGGTGCTGGAAGAAGTGGATCCCCAGGGCGGCGATGACGATGCGTCGCACCGGCGGCGTCAGGTGCAGGAACGCCGAGGGAGCCGACGCTGACGCCGGCGACGCAACGGCCGACGAGGAGCGCGGCGAAGTTGGGGGCGAGGCCCAGGAGGACTGAGCCCGCGAGGAAGATGCAGGCGGCGAGGGAGGAGGAAGAAGGGATAAGAGATGATGACATGTGGGACCTACATGTTAGTGGGTTCCACAATTTTTTTCTGGGTGAATGACAAATGGGCCCCGCATATATATATATTTTATTTTAATGCCACATAAGTGCCACGTCAATGCCACATGGGATAAAGACCAGGTCAACATTGCCACGTGTGCGTCACGTCAGCGAAACCGCTCTCCAAAACCACCAAGAGAGTTAAATTGCACCAGTTTTGTAAGTTCGGGGGTCAAGATTTCTGTTATTGCGGTTGAGGGATACGATTTAGATTCGGTGGTCAGTTGAGGGAGTCAAAGTGATCTTATTCCTATCTGGTATAATTCACTCAAAGCCCACATCTAATCCACAGCCCAGCCCACAGACACTCATCTTCCTTCTCTTCTCCTCGGGGCAGCACGAATCCATCACACACCGTGCGCCCCACTGCCCCCAACCCCCGCACACCTCCCCGACCACCGCCATGGCCGCCGCCTCGCTCTCGCGCCTCTCCCGCCGGGCCGCGCGGCCCTCCCTCCGCCACCTCCTCTCCGCCACCGCATCGGCCCCTTCCCCGCCGCGGCGTCTCCCCCTCCGCCTCCCCCTCCGCCCGCCGCGGCGGGCGCGGATCGGGTGCGGTGGGACTACCGCGGGCAGCGCCAGCTGGTGCCGCTCGGGCAGTGGATGCCCAAGGTGGCCGTCGACGCCTACGTCGCCCCCGAGGCCGTGCTGGCCGGGCAGGTCACCGTCTACGACGGCGCCTCCGTGTGGAGCGGCGCCGTGCTGCGCGGCGACCTCAACAGATCACCCTCGGCTTCTGCGCCAACGTCCAGGAGCGATGCGTCCTCCACGCCGCCTGGTCGGCACCCACAGGTCTCTCACCCTCCCAACCCTCCCTCCCATCCCCCATCCCCCACCTCTTCTGGAACCTCGTATAGTGCCCAGATCTGACCACCAGGTGAATGTATGAATGCTTCCGAGGTGTTCTTGAATGATCTATAGTATTGAGTTGCGACGCGTTTACATGTTCTCGCTTCGATTGGTCCGGTGAGGAATCCGGCGTACCTAATCGTTTGATGATATCTTGCGGCATGTCCTTTAGAGTTGACCAAATTCGTATCCGATGCTTTTCTGCTGGACATGATAAGAATGGTGATTTGATTTATAGGAGTAGATCACAAGGATGCAGCTAGCTGCAACATTGTAGATGTCTCTGCAATCTAGTACATAGCATTCATGGGTTGAGAAACACTGTACTTCTGTGTTTATGGTGTTCTTTTAACTCTGTACATCGAATGCCTTTGGAATTCTGGCATTGTTGCTGAGAACCTTCGTAATTCCTGCACTTTGGATAAACGATTAACCTTAGAGTGGTGCCATGGCCTTGTCAATAATGACTTGGTTAGCGGTATCTATTTAGGGACATGTATAATTGTGTAATTTGAGTGTACCTGCATTTAGGGACATGTATAATTGTGTAATTTGAGTGTACCTGCATGTTTGGTTTTTTACCATAACTGCAAGTGCAAGGTTGGTGGGGGTGTGGGGGAGCAGCCCTCCTGTTCAGTAGTTTTAACTCATGCGTTCAACATTTTGGTTAATTTGTAAGCGCAGTCCAAATTCAAAGTTGCTAAGGGTGGGGAACTGGAGTGCAGTGTGCTTTATTGTCTGATTGTGTCTAATTGTGTTCATAGTTGCTGTTGGGTGGCTGGAACAGTGAATTCTCCAGTCACTAACTGGTAATGCTATTTATAGTTTATTCATGGATCCTGAAATTTTGATTCTGCATGATGTTCAGCGTTTCTAGCTGACATAATAAAGAAGTTTCTTAGATTGTGAGGTTGTACAAGGTAATTGACAGAACTGTATTGTAAAGAACTAAAGCATTGAATTTTTTGAGTTTTGATTTATTATTTTTATGTTTGAGAATTACCCTTGTTTTCACTGGTATAAATAGGGGCATGTCAGCCTGTGACGTGGTGAGATGTTTGAGAACTTTGCTTTTGCATAGTTGTTTATCTGTAAGCACGAGGACACATGGTATCTGCCTTCTTAAAGTATTAAGTTAACGTTACCAATTATTATCCCCACTAGCAACCTGAAAAATCTTGGCCTGGACTGTCTATGGTGTTCTGTTTTGGAGTATAAAAGCAATGCACTCTAGTGCTATTGAACTTGAACTGGGATGAGTTATAGGCAACGTTTTCCTATTTGTGCCAATATTTGTGTTGTCTTTTCGTTTGTTTGGCACAAAGTGAAAGGCACATTAAAAAAAAATCCAAGGCCAGCCAAAACTCAGGATGCCAACAACCCCAGCTGGCTCACTATAGTTAATTGGTACCATGTTAGTAGATACGTAAATTTCATAATTAATTGGTTGTGGACTTGAGGCTTTTGGCTCGTGTGTATGATGAAATGCAACTCATGTGTGTTCATGAGGCAGTTTATGGAACTGAGGATGCTGATGTTAGACGGCATAAATAACACTCATTTCTTCCTTTTGTTTTTTGCGGGGAATAAACTTAACACTAATGCTCTTAACCATATGCACATAAGTAGTGTTCAGTGGTTACATACTTACATGGGCATGTTCATGTCTGTTGGTATTTGCCAACTATTGTGTTTATGTGCATATTTGACGATGATTAAAAATATAATTAGTAAATGGATAGCTGATTAATGCTTTATGTTCATTGAAATATGATTGACTTCAACTATAAACTGGCTTGATGAACCTTGATTGGATCATACAAACAGTACTCATCATTTCTTCTAATACTGTTCCAGGATTCCAGCTCATGACTTATGCATTCTTTTTTGTGTCCACCTTTTGTTTTTAGCACTCTAGGGCATGACTGTTCATATACGGCTCTAGTGAAACTTTTCAAAAGGCCTGGTGTGGTATATTCTGCACCATGCTCAAAGGACCAACTGGCTGCAATACTAAATAGATAATTGCTAGCTAATCTTCCTTGAGTCCGGTTTTGATTGGCTTCTTCGCAACCTGAATATCCATGCTATAGGATGACAATATTTTTGTCTATTGAGCTTGGATTCTGAATCATTGGTTCTTATGGGGTAACTTTGCATTTGATATTTTGATGCCACTTAAATCAAACTGCATGAGGATCAACTCTAAGCACATGTGCTTATATGTAATCTTTGACTCCAATTTTGGGTCGTGAGAGGTCGAATCTTATGTTAGAACTTACCCACTATCAATTTGACCATGGAATTTCCAATCTGGTGGATAGCATTTTACCTTTTTTTATTTTTACCGTAAAGAAAAATGGATAGCATATTAGTGCCTCTTTTTTCCTTTACGCTAATTTGTTCTGGCAATATGTCAAAGACTAAATGCCTTTGGCAGCAAACTTGTTGTCTTATCCATGGAACAATTGGGACTCCACTTCTGTGTACATGCCCTTTTATTTATGTAGCCTGTAATATTTGTGCTAGGTACTTCTATGAGCCAAGGTTTCAGTTCATCTCATTCCTAAGTTGTGTATTATTTACAGGGCTTCCAGCTGACACCCTTGTTGACCGGTATGTGACAGTGGGTGCATACTGTCTGTTGCGCTCATGCACTATTGAACCTGAGTGCATCATCGGTCAGCATTCCATCCTCATGGAAGGTTCATTGGTTGAAACCAACTCGATCCTTGAAGCTGGCTCTGTCCTGCCCCCTGGAAGGAGGATTCCAACTGGTGAGCTCTGGGCTGGTAATCCAGCTAGGTTTGTTCGGAAGCTAACCAATGAAGAGATCATGGAAATCCCAAAGCTTGCGGTGGCAATCAACGATTTGATGCAAAGCCATTTTTCGGAGTTCCTTCCGTACTCCACTGCTTATTTGGAGGTGGAGAAGTTGAAGAAATCGTTTTCAATTCCTCTGTAAGCATGTTTTTTTTGTCACCTTCTCCGCCAAATGAACGAGAAAATAAAGCAGCCCAAAGTACCTAGATGTTTTGTATTGAATCTAACTTGTAACTTGGGTGGATGTGTTACGTTGTGAATTTTTCGTTCATTGTTGTTGTCAACTTGGGGACAGGCGTTAAGGACCATGTCTGAATGCATTGCTTTCGCTTCTCACTACCGGTATTTTCCGGCTGGGAAACATACCTTGTGCCATTGAGAAAACATGTACAGTATATCGTGGGATTGTGTCTGGATGTCATGGATGTGTCGGTAACGTGCGGCTTGGAAAATAGCTTGAGCCTCCCCTTTCACAATCCTGCTGGTTCATTTAGGCTCTTTATCCTCTTGTTGTTTTAACAAGCATGCAGCTACTTTCCTAAACTTTACGATTTGGTGTCCGAGCCGGCCGCTTGGTTAGCTTGTTTTGCTTGGTATTGGGTAACACACCTTAAACCTAGTACTCCCTTTGTTTTCAAATATTTGACGGCGTTTAGGCGTTCACTTTTTTAAACGTGTTTGGCCGTTCGTCTTATTAAAAAAAAATTAAGTAATTATCAATTCTTTTCCTATCATTTGATTCATTGTTAAATATATTTTTATTTATACATATAGTTTTACATATTTCATAAATTTTTAAATAATACGAATAATCAAATATGTACTTAAAAAATTAATGGTATCAAATATTTAGAAACGGAGGGAATAGGAAATACAAGGATGCCTGGCTAAAATCTGTGCATGAGCATGCACGATGATCCAGTGCTCATACCTAAACTTTTTTTTATCAGTTAGGTGCAAGTATGAAACAACTCATATTGCAGATTGATGAAAACCATCCCAGTACAATCGCAGAAGCAATATTATCCTAGAACATGATAACTGTCACTATCCTAATGAAATCCATAATTCAGTCAGCCGATTCAAATATTGGATCACTCGAGGACGCCTGCCTGCCTCGCACGACAGCAATTATAACAATCATATATCAGTTGGTTTGGAAGTGCCGAACCGAACGTGTGTGCGATACAAAATCAACTCTCATGGTTTTGTGAGTCTCATGAGTTGTCTCTGATTGAGATCAGAAACCAAAGCGTACTACGCTACACCCTGCTTCCCGATTCGGCTTCGATCATAGCGCGCGTACGTGCGCACTTAACCACTTCCTACATACATCTAAGCACCGATCGTCGAGACATGCATGCAATGCACGTACGTCGCGGCGTGTCGCGCCGAGTTACTAGCTAGCAAGCCATGGCGTTCCACGACCACGTGACGTTCCAAGACGACGAGATCGACCTCGAGGCCGGACACACGCCGCCGGCCCATTGACGGTCAGACCGCCAGCTATACGTCGGTCAGACCGACCACCTTGTCGTTTCCATGTAGAACTCTGGTTGTCTTTCCTTATCCGGAACTCCCTCGAGGTCAATTTCCGTATAAGACATGGTATGTGGTGGATCCTGCCGAGATTTAGTCAACTACTATTAGGTATGTGGTATCCATAACCCTGACACTTTCTACTTTTCAATTAGCTCTACTTTGATTCGTCCATCTTTGTCGATTTGCGCCGTAAATCGTTCGCCTTCGTTGCGAGAGTGCGAAATCCTTTGTAGGTTTGTCCCGTAAACCTCCGTTTTGCCTACAAGACGGGTAGTTGTCCACTGTTCTATCTAAATAAGTTCCGATAGCCGGTTTAATCTATCAAAACCCATCTTGGTCTAGCATTTGCTGGATTAGGGTGGTTGGCGACTCTACATATCACCGCAAGGTGTTTAGGTGTTGCGATCGTGCCAACAATATGTTCATGTATGGTTATCCGCAATGTTTTACCAATGCGGATGTGGACCAAAATCCTCTTCCGAGTAGTTTTATAAAATTTCAAAAATAGTTTTAAAACCCTTCTTGTATTCAAGTGTAATCTAATTCCAATAGCGTATACTCCCTCCATAACTACTTTACGTTAAAGAAAATAATTGGTTAAACTTTGAAAATATTGACTACCAATGACTTATCAAATGCTTAATTTAAAAATAAATATAACAGTTTAAGTGGATTTGCCTTGAAAATATATCATAATATCATATAAACTTGTTTTGATATAAAATGGACGTTAACGTCTCAAAATTTAACCAAATCTTATTTTAAATACTAAATATTTCTGACCAGATGGAGTAACTATTTTATCAATCAGGAAATCACGGTTCAAAAGTCATGGTGATTTATTAGCATATAAATGAGGTAAATACGTGCTTCCCATCTCATAGACCAGTTCTTTATAGATAGACGATAGATGAAATCAAACTCATGATAATTATTCGTGTATTACTCCCTCCGTCCCAAAATAAGTGCAGTTTTGCACTATTTACGTTCAACGTTTAACCGTTCGTCTTATTTAAAATTTTTTTATGATTATTATTTTTATTGCTATTAGATGATAAAACGTGAATAGTACTTTACGTGTGACTAAATATTTTTAAATTTTTCACAAATTTTTTAAATAAGACGGACGGTCAAACATTGGGCACGAATATCTACGACTGCACTTATTTTGGGACGGAGGTAGTAACTATTAGAAAGTTGAAGGGTTGATTTCAAAAGATTTTACTAAGAGAAGAAAGTTTAGTAGTGTTCTGTTGTAATTAAAGTCATATTGTTCAGGAGCTTCGGAAGGCTGTATGTGATAATCCATAATTCGCAAGTTGAAAAGAACTTTTAGAGTATTGCTTAGGATTTAGACGCTGAGGACATGGTTTTGTGAACAAAGGACCGGCAGTAGTTGCAAGAAGGCACAAGAGCTTTTAGTATACTATTATACTTTTGGACCGTAAATTTCCCTTTCTAAAATATCAGACTGTAAGCGAGAGAGCCTTAAATCTATGAAATCTAAAACCTCACCGTTTTTTTTAAAAAAAAATTCCCACGATCATTTGCTTGAAATTTAAAACCTCGATGTTAAATCAGTATGAGTCTTAGTGCTTCCAACATATGATCCTACCAAATTTCAATGCAAAATACGGCTTATACAAAGAGGGGAAAAAAGACAAATACCATTAGAGAGTAAGGTGAACCGTGTAAAATGAGCTGAAAAATTGTTCAGGCGTTAAGCGCTTTGAGTTTTCATGAAATAGTTTAGGGGAGTAAAAATGAACTAATTTTTTTTATTTTTTGAGACTCAAATGAGACACCTGGCTGCGTTCGAATCTAATGGTTCGGTTCGTATCCCTTCCTCAATGACAAAAAAAAAAAAAATGGTGGCTCATTAGAGCATGATTAATTAAGTATTAAATATAAAAACTTGAAAATAAGATTAATATAATTTTTAAAATTAAACAAGTTTCTTGCACTTATATTTTTAAAAAGCAACACACTGTTTAGTAGAACAGGAATGAAGTTCCTAATGCACGATCGCTTTCCTAATTTTGGATTACACGTATGCTGCTTTCCTAATCGGGAGAATCTCTTTAATCAGCGCTAATGACACTGTTTTTTTAAGCAGCTTTTCCCCGGACATGGGCATGGGCGCTCCTAGCTAGCACTACTATAGAAATGATTTTTTTTCTCGATGACACCCTCTTTTGATTGCAGACGGTAACTAGTCACGTATGCAAGAATCAACATGCATTTCCACATACGGATCCTTAAGAGATCCATATGCAAAAATCTATTCTCACATACAAGCCTCTTAAATGACCGCATGCAAAAATAAGCCTATTTTTATAAGCGGGCCTCTTAAAGAGCATACGGGTCTCTTAAGATTTGGCCTAAAGTCTAAGTTACCCCTTCTTTTCCCTATCAACACTTCAAATTTTTTCATTCTTATTACCCTCTCTCGATTCTCTCTCACCTCCTCTCCTCATTATTTCATCCTCATCCTGAGTTCCTCTCTCTCTCATGCACTGGCCGGCAGCCAACTCAGGCTTCCTCATGTGCTCGGCGGCTGGCTCGACAACTTCGGGGTGCGGATGGGAGCTAGTGTTTTAATTTTTAGGGATTTTTATTTTTTTTTCGGATTTTTATTTTTTTGCAGACGACATAAACACCCACATGCAAAAAAAACTAATTTTCGTGTGTTGTTGCTCCACCCGCATGAAAAATTAGTGATTTTCGCATACACTTTCAGACATACGGGTAACTCAACCGCACGTAAAAATTGGATCTAACCGATTGTAAAAATGCATTTTTACTAGTGTAGAGTGATGGCTTGGCTGATTTTAGGCCCAATAAAATACTTTAATATTTATATTCTTTTGTTTTATATTCATCAACATAAAGTTCTATATAAAAATGTGTATGAAAAATATGTCAACATGTTTGTCTGTAAGTTTATTTGTATAAAGTTTCTATACGAATAATCTATACGTATAAAGTTTTATACGAAAAGTTTATATATAAAAAGTTTCTATATGAAGAATTTATATGTATATAGTTTTAAAATAGATTTTTAATTATGTATTAGAAATGGAAATTTTTTATTCATACACAAATATTACCGAGTAGATTTTTTCTAGTTTCGTGAACGATGATTTTTGTCATGTAAAATATTTCCAAGAAGAAATTCCAATCTAACTACATGAGATGCTAATTTATAAACGCTAATACTGTTCTAATCATACTACGGGTGTGTTTAGTTCACGCTAAAATTGGAAGTTTGGTTGAAATTGGAACGATGTGACGGAAAAATTGAAAGTTTATGTGTGTAGGAAAGTTTCAATGTGATGGAAAAGTTGGAAGTTTGACAAAAAGTTTGAAACTAAACTCGGCCTCCCATATATGGTATTAGAGTAGTATCGCATGTGAGCTAACCAAAAAATACTAGGCGGACCGCATGCTGACTGGGCGTACGTGCCGGAATGTTTGGGTTGTGGACGTCGACGATCGCTAGGGCTGTGGGATCACGATCGATCGTGTATTAGGTGTGCATATTTACGAAACAAAATGATGGAGTAGAAGATCGCAATTCCTAATTCGCGCGTACGCGCCCGCGGCGCGCACTTTCGGCCCACATGGCCCACGCGGCACCACATAAGCTGGCGTTAGTTTCTCTTTTTTTTCTCTCTCTTTTTTTTCCGTGAAATCAGACGCTAGTTTTGTTTTTCCGGTAATCACTCCTTTTTTTTTCCTTCTCCACACACGTGCGTTTTGCGATATTTTATAAATTGAATATTTCACCTTCAATATCCATTGAGAGTTTTGAATTTGACTTGAAAGTTTCTTAAATTAAAGTTAAATGTTTTGAATTTTGAGATGAAAGTTTTCAAATTTAAATCGAGTATTTTGAATTTCGAGGTGATAGTTTTTTAAATTTGAGTTAAAAGTTTTTCAAACGTGAGTTAAGTTTTTAAATCTTGACTTGAATTTTTTAAATTTTGAGTTGAAAGTTTTCGAATTCAAGTCGAAAGTTTTTCAAGTCTGAGTTGGAAGTTTTTAAATCCAAGTTGAAAGTTTTTAAATCCGAGTTGAAAGTTTTCAAATTTAAATTGAAAGTTTTTAATCAGAGTTGAAAAGTTTTTAATCCGAGTTGAAAGTTTTTAAGTTTGAGCTGAAAGTTTTTAAATCTTGGCTTGAAAGTTTTCAAATGTAAGTTAAAAATTTCAAAAAATCTTGACTTAAAATTTCAAACCCATGTTGAAAGTTTATTGCAGTTAACTCTCTCTATATATTCCAATTTTTCACCTTAAAAAAATACCTAATCAGAGTAATTAACGCTAATAATACTAGTAATTAGTGGGATCCGATCTGCTAATCACATGGAGCGTGGGGAGGGGGCGCGCCGCCGCGCTAGTTAAGCAGCCGGCGCGCATGCGCCCATTAGGAACCCCCTAGAAGATGAAGTGTGGACAGCATTAAAGCCGAGCGAGAGACGCATACGTGGCTTTTTCCGTTGTGCTATGTGGATCTAATTTTGTGTAGGCCGTTTCGGCCTTAGAAAGGTTGGCCCAATTTAATAGCGCGACCAACAGAGAGCAGGTTCAACCAAGCTGCAGGACTGCGCGCGTGGTGTACACTGTACAGTACAAGGTACAGTGTGAAGCTGAAAATCTGCTTGGTGCGGTAGTCCCGTCCAAGCTGACAAGCTACCACCCCGGCCTCCGTTCCCCTGCTCATCGGATCCTCGCGGCAGCGTGCAGCCAGGCAGGCAAGCCTGCAGCGACGTCGACCGACGCAACCGGCCTCTTCGCCCCTCCTGGGGCAGAATAATGTAACGTACGCGCCGGCCTGCAAATTTGGCCTCCGCGTTTACAGTGCAATGACATGGCGTTGGTCCTTGAAGCAAAGATGCGAATATTCTTGGCCACGTATGCAAACCGCGCGGCCTGCGCAAGCACACGGAGCCAATTTAAGCTCCCCGTTCCTCGTTCACTTTTGCAGGTCGTGCCCACAATCAACCGTCGTGTCGTCACTCGTCAGGGAAAGAAGAGGTAGGAGAGATATCTCGTCACCGTCGTCGACCATCTCCACGTTCCATACCGTCGTCGTCGACCATCGCCATGGGAGGATAGCTGCCGGGCGCTCGCCGGCTCGACGGGGAAGCAACCTGCACCACGCGCCGTCGCCCCCCTCCGCGCGGCCTAGAGAGAAGAGGAGACAGTGGCGGTGGAAGAGGAGGCGGCAGAGGAAGAGGCGACAGCGGATCTAGCGCCTAACCTCGTCGTCATCCCCATTCCACGCCGTCGGTGGGGTGGGCGGAGGTCGACGGCCGCGGTGGGAAGAGAGGAGGGGGCAGGGCCGCGGGGGAATCGCCGTGCGCCGCCGTCCCCCTCCCCGCGGTGGCCCACGGCTCCTCGCCGCCACCGCCAGATGGGGCGAGCTTAGCGGCGGAGGAGGGGGCAGGGCCGTGGGAGAGTCGCCGTGCGCTGCCGTCGCTAGATCGGGCGAGCTCGGCGGCTTCCGACCTTGGGGGCGGCAGCTTCCCGCCCGCCGCCATCGCCGCTTGGGGCC
>CM020179.1:20193261-20236322 GCA_009805545.1 Oryza longistaminata | reverse complement strand
AGATAAGTTTAAAAATTAAAAGGGTAAAAAAATTTAAAAAATCTGCCCAAATTTTTTCCCCTTTTTCCTTATTATTATAAGGGTCTAAAGTAATAAAAATCTGAAAATAGTAAAATTAATAAGGGCTAACATGTAAAATCTTATGGACCGAAAGGAAAACCCACTTTATAGTAGTCTACATTGTAGGGTTGTGTGATATTTTTGTGTCGTAACCTATGTGACATCAAGACAACGGGTAATAGTGGTCTCTATTGTACATGTCATAACGTACCATTAATGTGTGGATATATAATGGTGAGCCCTACGTATAATTGACCCACATAATGGTGAGCCGATGCCTCGATCGGGTTTATGCGCGTCGGGTCGCGTCCTCAACCGGTTCCGGCAGCTTGCACCCCTGCACCATTGGCGGCTCCAAGGGGTAGTCCAGGTGGTCCCTGGACCACCCTGGATTTCAGCCGAGCAAACCTCCCCATCGCCCAAAACTCAGCTCAGCAGGCAACAGCCATCGAACAAGCGCGCCGCTTCATTGAAGCTCACACGTCCCGTGTAATCGCACCCTCGCATGCCCGTGCGGTCTTTTCTGCTCTTTCTCATTGTTGCCAGAGCACAAACAATTCGCTGCAATCGTATCTGTCACGGCCGCGTGCAAGACCCAACGCCATCGACGATTGAGTGAATCGGCCATCTAGATTGGACCGGGGATGGATTGATTACTCCTCAGCCTAATCACAAGCTAAGCTGCTCTCTTTCCTGGGTGAATGGTTCCTTGATTCTCTACTTGTTGCTCTCCATTTATCTGAATGCCAACCTATCCATTATTTGTTTGTTGCTCGTTTAATGGAGCAGCAACAAGGAGGAAGAGAGAAGGAGAAGGGGAGAAGGAAGAAGAAAATCAATGACAGCTTGGACGATTACTTATTTATTCTCATTTTCTGATTAGACTCAGCCCAACGAATCCTAATTTTCATAAAAGGGCAAATTGAAAGCCTTTAAGGTTAAGGGGTGTTTTTACCTAATTTAGATAAAGGCCAAATTTTACATATACACCGTCTGTATTATAAAATTTGGAGGGTAAAGAAGGCACACCCAACAAAAAAATCCTGGAGCCGCCACTGCCCTGCACTGAACGTATACTCGTATACTCGTATACTCCTACACTTTACTCCAGCTCGTCTCGTTTGGGTGGGCAGTTAGGCACTCTATTGAAGGTGGATGTGACATGTGCTGTACGTGTTGGGCGACGCGTCTCTCTCGATGAGATGCTATCGCACGGGGCCCTGGCGGACGGTCGGACAATGCACCAGCACAAAACCAAAACCTGCGGTATAGCAGCGGACTAGCGCACTGCAGCCGGATGACTGCTACAGTTATAATGCGCGGTTGCGTGGGATAAACAAGCGCCGGTACAGCGCTAACCGGCGTTGGATGCGACGGAGGCGTAGGCCCCCGCTCCTGCTCCTGCCTGCCTGCTAGGCTGCTACCTCGTGGTCGCGGAGACGGCTGCGTCGCGTCGATTCGCGCCAGACACTGTGTACATGTACGCTGATCGCTGCTGCTCCGGCGGATGAGAGGGTGCTACCGGAGCAGTAGTACGCCGTGCGCGCATGTAGTATCCAACTTATGTGCTAACCCATGTGTTTAATTCACGTTAAAATTTAAAGTTTGATTGAAATTGAAACGATGTGACGGAAAAATTAAAAGTTTGTGTGTAGGAAAGTTTGATGTGATGGAAAAATTGGAAGTTTGAAGAAAAAGTTGAGAACTAAGGGCGTTCACAGTGCGTCACCGATTTTTGTTGTTCCTTGTATGCCACGTAGACAAAGAACCTCACAAGTCTCATACTCCACAGTGCAAGTAACCTTGAGTAGGGTCCACGTGAAACAACTTTCTCTCTCTCTCTCCCTCAACAGACGTGCCTTTTCCCCTTTCTCTCCCCTCTACTCAACGAAGCGGGCGACGAGCGGCAGAAGGGTCGAGGAGGCTGGTCAAATTTTACAAAGGGCAAGATCTGCCATGGGTTCAACTGATCTGGAATTCTTATTATGACTCCAAAGTGCCCCATTTAGTTTGGAATATAGGCTCTTTTTGGTGGAGAGATATTGTGGCTCTGTCTGATATCTTCTGGGGAATTTCAAAATGCTTCATCAAGACAGGATCCCCAGCTCTTTTCTAGGATGATTTTTGGAATGATAAGATTAGGTGCACTGCATTCCCAGCTTTATGTATGGTTGCTTTGGATAGATCCCTCTCTGTTAATCAAATGTGCTCTATTCCTCTTGAGGATTGCTTCTTGCTGCCTCTGAACACCCAAGCCTATGGAGAATTCATCATTCTAGAGGAGGAATTGTCCTCTCTCTCTTTGCAGAATGACAAGGGTGATGATTGGTCTTTCATCTGGAACTCTGACAAGTACACAACCAAGAGGTTTTATAAGCTCACTTTCTCGAATGAGCAAGTGCCAAGACCTTTTTGTTTGGATATGGAAAACAAGATGTGTAATGAAGATAAAAGTTTTTGCTTGGCTCTTGTTTAGAGATAGACTCAACACAAGTCATATGCTTGATCGACGGCACTGTGCAAAGGAGAATGATGATCTCACTTGTGAGTTATGGCTGAATAATATCAGAGAGACAAGAGAGCATCTTTTGTTCTTCTTCCCCTTCAGTTAGCAGTGCTGGCAGCATTTGGGAATTGTGTGGAACTCTGGTCTCAATTCAATTTCTTTCAGATGGTGGTTTTGGCCCGCATTCAGTTCAACCGGAAGGGTTTTTTTGGATATTTTCTTTATTGCTGCTTGGCACATTTGGAAGCAAAGAAATGAGAAAATCTTTCAAAATGAGCTTCCCTCATTCAGTTCTTGGAGGGCTTTATTCAAGGCCGATGTTCTTCTGCATATGTGCAGAATAAAGGATCCCCTTAAACGTATAGTTTTTGACTGGTTACAAACAGTATAATCATTTTGTTTCCTTCTCAGTCTCTTGTAATTTGTAAATAACTTTTTTATCCCTTTTATAAAATCACACTGCGAGGCAAAGTCTTGGCAGTATTTCCAGTAAAAAAAAAGGAGAAGAGGAGGCCACCGCTGCTCACCGGAGGGTATTTCACTATTTATCTGTCTTTTCTTTCATTTTGGCCGTCTAGGTTGATTTAACACATACTCTTGTATTTTTTGTCTTTGTTATATCTGCTAGCACCTATCACCTGAACCTTTGTAGCTTGAGTCTGCTTGCCTTCTTTAATGGTGTCCAAGAAACCTCTCCTTGGTATCCATTTTGTGCACATCATATAATACAATATCTACAAAAACACATCATAATGCCACCAATATAAACTCTCTTGGTGGGAATGTTGGAATATCCCATGCCAGCAAACAGCACACATGACAGGCACTATTAATAGGTCAATGTATTATATATGTCTCTCTCAGATACAACCATGGGAAGAACAGCCATCATTTGCCACTCTTACACTATAGGCTTGAGAGGCGACAGGAACTAGCACAATACATGCCATTTTTTTGCTATTTGGAGCGAACCCCAACCAAGTGATTTTTTAAGTAACAAGTAAGGAAAAATATTCACATATTGTCTGTATTCTTCTGGTTTGATATGTGCCTACCCAATATCAGCTTTGTTTCATGGTTCAAATACACTGTTCAATTCCTTTGTGTATTCTGATCTGTTTGGCCGGCCGGCGTGTTCAATTGTTCGGCTATTGGTAAGTATACCACAAGCCGGCTGTGTTTGCAATCCCATTTTCCCAACCCCTCTCCCTCGTTTTCCGCGCACACGCTTTTCAAACTATTAAACGGTGCATTTTTTATAAAAAGTTTTTATACGAAAGTTGTTTAAAAAAAATCATATTGATCTATTTTTGAAAAGAAATTAGCAAATACTTAATTAATCACGTGCTAATGGATCACTCCGTTTTCCGTGCGGGGAGTTTAGTTCCGAACTTCCCATATCCGAACACAAACGGCTCGATTTCTGAACATACTTCATCTTCCTTCTTCCATACCTCTACGCTCAACTATACTGCAAGCAGAGCACAAAATTCCCATCTATACCACGCAGTTCCCAAACCAGCTATACAACGCTCCAGTCAATATCTGATAAAATTATTTCGTTTTGAATTATTTTGTCCCGTATGTCTATTAAGAGGCACCGTCAAGAGGTGGAGAAATTTTGCAAGTCTAATTTGTCATGATACATACAAGTGTTTCTATTCTCTCCGTTTGATTTCGGCTGTCCCGGTCATAGTTCAGTACTAATTATACTTTTTTGTTATATCCCTGTAAATTTCGTTCTAGTTAGTGTCTTCTTCCTTTGTGTAATTGATGAACCCAATAATTTGAGAGAGGTTCTGATCCTTGGAGATATATAAAAAATAATCCAGTTATGAAAGAAAAGGGTAGAACTCGCCACAGATATAATCAGAGGGGGAAAACAAAAAATTCCCGATCCATCCATTTTGTGGTTTGCAAGTTTTGTATTTTTTAGGATAACGGAAACTTTTATTAAACTTAGCAAAATATATACTGAGGTGATACAAGTGCATGATAGGCATGACAAGTAAATATTTGCATAGTGAAGTTCTCATATCGTTTCTACGAAATAAATACGTGCTTATAGGTATGTATAGATTTAACAGGTGATACCTTGGCCACAAATACATGTACAGAAACATTCTGATTATAAAACATAACTGTTAAATCTTATATATACCTATATGCTTAAAGGTGTTGGTTCTTTATTTTTTTATCCCGCGGAGGTGGGAAAAGGCTCATAACCGGCACCTATAAAGCCGGTCCTATAAGGGTTTTTTACAGTGACTTCTCGTTACAACGCATGTTTTTCATAAAGCTTTCTTGTGCCGTTGCCCTTGTACACATCCCTATCAAGTGGGACTGGGATGTATCAGGAAAATATTAGCCATACATTCCATTGCCTTGCAGCCTAGAATCGTTTATCTTTCCTAGGTGAAAACCACACTCTGTGATGCACATGAAAATATCTGTTTCCAAGCACCAATGCACGTGAAGCTGATCACCCAACATCGCCAGAGGATGTGAATGCATGCCTAATGGCGTTCTTGCTGATGGCTACTTCACACATTTCTGGTCTGCATCAACATGGCACTCGGTCCCTCTAGCTCCACATTAAAATTCAGAAGCTATCTGAAGTGCTGCCAGATATACAAGTCAAGGGCATGTTTTGGCTAACAATCTATGTACACACTTGCCTCTGCTAGATGGTCAAACTGGTTCAGAATGACTGGATACTATACCTGGCCAAATGGGCCGTGCTAAGCCGGGCCGGCCCGAGCACGGCAGTACTGTAGCCGGCCCAGGCCCGGCACAGCACGCCAGCCTGTGGGCCGTGCCAGCACGGCCCGTTATCCCGTGCCGTGTTTGGGCCGACGCCTCAGCCCGTGGGCCGGCACGGCACAGCACATTTACTGTAGCGTGCCGGCACGGCACGGCCCAGGCATGGCACGGCCCACCGGCCCATTTATTTTTCCTACGATTTTCTAATTTTTCCCATATATTTCTCATATTTTTTATTTTTTTCCACATTTTATCCTATTTGTACCATATATTTTATGATATATTTCCTAAATTTTCCTCACATTTATCCTATATTTATCATTTTTTTCCTTTATATTATGTTTTTTCTGCCTTTTTTCTTTTTTTTCCCCTCAAATTTCAATTTTTATGGGCCACATGTACTAGTGGGCCGGCTACCAGCCCACGGTTCGCTACAGTAGCTGTGCTGGCCCGGCACGGCCCAGCACCTCCTTGGGCCGTGCTTGGGCCGAGGCCTTGGCACGTGGGCCGTTACGGCACGGCCCGCTACAGGAGCCGTGCTTAACGGGCTGTGCCCTAGTGGGCCGTGCCGTCAGTGTGCCGTGCCGTGCTGGGCCGGGCCGCCCGTTTGGCATGCTATACTTATCTTCCGTTTCACGACTGGCTATCCCTAAATTTTGAAATCAACTACTTATTCAATAAGTAAAATCATAAAAATACTACTTGGACTAAATTTGTTTTCCATTGCTATACACGGCTTGGCTAGTAACTACAATATATGGTATATATCTCTATATACTTCTGAAAAATAAAAAAAAAAAGCTTCATTATTACTATTTATAAATTTATCTTCTAATTTTGGGATGGAGAGAGTATTAGAGCAAGTTTAATAGTATAGCCAACTATCGGTTCCAAATCATCTACAATATATTTTATAGCCAATTCATACAATAGTTACCCATAAACATATACTACACAATTAATATTTGGTCTCACCTATCATACATACCTGTATCTTGGAGATTGTGCTGTAACTGGCTACAGATCTGTAGCCTACTGCTCATCTCTCTCTTATTTTATCTCCTCAAAATGTGTTTATAGTTGGTTTATTATCTGCTATTGTACATGCTCTTAGTAAAAACTATTTTTAGAAAAACATTAATATGATTTTTTTTAACAACTTTTATATAGAAAATTTTTATAAAACATACCATTTAGTAGTTCAGAAGCGTGAAAAACGAGATGGTGGAAGTTAACAAAAGGAGAAAGAACGCAACCTGAACGCTTATCTTAGGGGGTGTTTAGATTCAGGGCTATAAAGTTTTGACGTGTCACATTGGATATTATATAGGGTGTCGCATGGGGTGTTCGGGCACTAATAAAAAAAAACTAACTACAAAATCCATCAGTAAACCGCGAGACGAATTTATTAAGCTTAATTAATCCATCATTAGCACATGTTTACTGTACTGCCACATTGTCAAATCATGGAGCAATTAGGCTTAAAAGATTCGTCTCGCAAATTAGTTGTAATCTATCCAATTATTTTTTAGACTATATTTAATACTTCGTGCAAGTGTTCAAATACGATAGGGTGTAAAATTTTGGGTGGTATCTGAACAGGGCCTTAGCCAGCACCGTGTCACGCTTGTTTTCTCCGGACCCGACGGCGGCAGAAGGAACGAAGAGCGAGGAGATTGAAGGTGCAGTGCAGGTGTAGCGAGCGGGCGACAGGTGGAACGCCACTCGGGGAACGAGGTGCATGTATGCAGTATGCTGCCCTTCAAGCTTCAGCCGGGATATTGACGAGCCACTCTCTCAAAATGCCAGTGCTCAAATGCCACTCTCCTAAATTTTTATTCCCAAATGCCACCCGGGCCCACATGTCAGCCTCACTCAGTATCGGATCCCGCATCACTTTTGTTTGAATGGAAAGTGAGGCTGACATGTGGGCCCGGGTGACATTTGGGAATGAAAATTTGGGAGAGTGGCATTTGAGCACTGGCATTTTGAGAGAATGGCAAATAGTAAATTCTCCCAGCTAGTACGCTATAATTCCCGCAGTCTAAAACACCTGTATTTTTTTATATATATATATAAAAGAAGACTCGAACATTTATACAATCTTCTAAAGATCTTATGGGTGTTTAGATCCAGTGGTGTAAATTTTTAATGTGTCAAATCGAGTATTATATAGGCTGTCGTATTGGATGTGGCACTAATAAAAAAAACTAATTACAAAATCCATCAGTAAACAGCGAGGCGAATTTTTTAAACTTAATTAATCCATCATTAGTAAATATTTACTGTAGCACCACATTGTAAAATCATGGAGCAATTAAGCTTACAAGATTCGCCTCGTAAATTAGTCGCAATCTATGCAATTAGTTATTTTTTAGCATATATTTAATACTTCATGTAGGTGTTCAAACGTTCGATGTGAAAGTGTGTAAAATTTTTGTGTGTGAACTAAACAGACCCTTTTAATAGATGTGGAGTCTACTACAGTAGCCTTCTAATATGGTCGTTTTATTTCTCTTGGTTAGAGACCAACATCGTGACCTCTAATTGCCCAGGGCAAACATTCTTAATTAAAGCTCTTGGGTATATCAAAATTCTAACCGAGAAGCATATTTTTTTATAACCTTAATGAATAACATATTCATCTTTTCACATCTATACTTGTAGTTTATCTTTTTTTAAGAACTCATGAACTTTATTTGTAGGTACAAATGAACTTGTAGTTTGTCTGAGAGTAACCATAAATAAGATCTTAGGGTCTGTTTGGCACAGCTTCAGCTCCAGCTCCATCCCTCCTAGAGCTGGAGCTCAGCCAAACAGTTTCAGCTCCACCAAAACTGGGAGTGGAGTTGGGTGGAGCTCTCTAGAGTTATGGAGCTGGGTTTAAGCAGCTCCACAACTCCACTCCAGACCCAACTACAGAAGCTAAATTTAGAAGCTGAAGCTGTACCAAACAGGCCCCTGGTATCGGAAGGAGCACGTGAGTAGGACTGTAGGAGGGCTCCGAGATGAACATTGGGGCCGGGCCACCGGGGGTAGCTCATTTCTGAATTCCTGGTACGATCCCTTGTTTGTTCGGTCGATGTCAAAGGGTTTATTAACAGTAGCCACGCAATGTCTTGTTCATAGCTTCGCTTCATCGTCTTTTTTGTTTGCAAAAAAAAAAAAAGGTTGGATTTCACGTACTGCACTTGGGCACTGACCAAAGTATGACCGTAATTTTTCCCCGTTTCGCTGTGAGCAAAAAATACTTTCCTTTTACCCTGGAAACAACTGAAGTGTGAGCTGTTACTGTTACCTGGTGAATACAGGTGAACTGTTACTACTGTTACAGAGTTACTATACCGATACAGGTAGTAGACTGTTACTGGCATGTGTCACGCCTGTGGTCTAGTACAGGCTACATGTGGAACAGTGCTCCAAATACGAGGCCCAAACAAAATTATCCATGACAAGGAAAACAAAACACTTGTCCCTACAAATGCCATTCTACCCATAGACGATGGCTTGTCACTGGCAAATGGTTAAATATCTCCATTCTACCCAGTCTACTCCCCATAACCTGCCTCTGATAACGATACCAATGCCAGTGCCATCCACTCCACTTACAATTAATTGGTCACTAAGCGAAACACATCAATCAATCTAACAAAAGCAACTCAGGCATCAGGTACTCAACCAACTCAAGTTGTGTTAGCATCACTGCTTAAACGTAGTACTAGTAGTACCCTGAGAAAACAGAGAGGATGTGTTCGTTCAAAGAAAACAGAGGATGTCCAGTTTTGCCAAGAGGACAAGGCCAAAAGTACTTAACCATAACAGAGACATTGGCTAGGAAATTTAACCATACAAGCTTAGTCAGCTGCAACAACTGAACCCTGATTCGCCAACACAACTTCTCAGAGATAAGACACCAACGCCCATGATTAACCAGCGAGTCCACTACTAATAGTTGCTTAGCAGAATTACAGATTATACTGAGCTAATCTCTCGGTCAACCTATATGAACAGCAATGCCTACAATCGATCTGGACAAGTTGCCAAATCAGACGATGGCTTGTCACTTGCAAAATGTAAAATTTCTCTTACTATACTACTAGCATTCTTGATAACGATCATAAAAAACTCCAGCTTGGCCCTGATCAAAGGTCACACAACACAGGCACACAGAGACCCACAAACTGACAGAACAATGCAAGCAAGATCAACCCCCTACTGTTCCAGACGCAGGACCAAGATGCAATTATGCAATGTTCTTCTGCAGAATGCACCAAGATGGCTAGGAAAGGTGGCTAGCTGCTAGTGCATGATCATTAGCAAGCCAAGGACTACTCCTAGTTAGATTTAGATAAAACCTAGAAAAAAAGGAAGAAGAGAGGCCATGAATGAACAGCAAAGGCAGAGACTTTTGCACAATTCCCATGTCAGAAAAACCAAGAGACCTTATAATCAACAGCACCAAAAGGCAGAAGATGTTCTTATAGCTGGTACTTGTTCCTCCCTCCCATGTACCCTTCCCCAGGACACCATCATCACAATTACTGATCACCAACCAACCATTCCTATACTAGAGTTAAGTACTAAGATTACAAACCACTTATGATCACTTGCTTTTGGCCAAGAAAGGAAGCTTAGGAGTAGCAGCAATTGTCACTTGCTCATTTCATACTCCATTTTGTTTTCCCTCTTTCCCTCTAAGAGAGAAAAGGACCCAAAAGAACTCTGAACTATCCCTGATGAACTCTGAAGATTTCTTTGCTACCTTCTGCTGCTGCTGCTGCTGGTTTTGCTTCTAGTGCTAAGGTGGTGGGGTGGTGTGGCTCTAGGTGGCGCTCTCCACGGCCGGACTCCAAATCCCCCAAAGCCGCAGGTTAAGCATCCCCATCACGTCCGCCCACCCGCGCTTCCGCTCCTCCTCCTCCTCCTCCCCCTCCGACGCATTCTCCGCCGCCGCGGCGGATGGGTCTTCGGGGACCTTCTCGTCGTCGTCGTCGTCGCTCTCGAAGGTGGTGGTCGCCTCAGGAGCGGGAGGGGGTGGCGGAGGAAGGGGAGGGAATAGGGAGGATGGGGGAGGGGAGGGGTGGTCATGGACCTTCTCGGCCGGCTGCGGCGGCTGCTGCTGCACCGGGGTGCCCTTGGGGGACATCGGCGACGGCGGCGGAGGTGGCCTGCGCTTGCCCTTGTCGCGGCGCTTGGAGGAGGAGGAGGACGGAGGGGCGGACGACTCGGCGGCGGCGAGGTGGTCCTCGAACGCTTCGATGGCGTCGTGGATGAGCTCGCGGCTCGGGGAGCAGTCCCAGCGCGACCAGAAGCTGGTGTAGCAGTCGAAGCAGCCGCACCCGATGGCCGGCGGGTGCGCGCGCGGCGGCGCCGCCCCCCGCCTCCGCCTCCGCCGCCGCGTGCGGGCGGTGGTCCCGCTCCGGGTGGTGCGCGGCGCCGGCGCCCTGGAGGCAGCGGGTGACCAGGTACGCGAGCACCTGCTGGTCCTCGGGCGGAGGGCGGTGGCGAGCGCGAGGATGGCGGCTGGGAGGAGGCGCAGCGCCGCGCGGACGGGGTCGCCGTCGCCGCCGCCGAGTGGGGAGGGGTGGATCTTGCCGCCCTTGCCTGGCTTGGGGCACAGCGACTTCATGGCTAGGGTTTTAGCCCCCACCCTGCTCGCTGCTCCAACCGTCGGGTGGTTTGA
Source organism: Oryza longistaminata (assembly GCA_009805545.1). Lineage (NCBI taxonomy): Eukaryota > Viridiplantae > Streptophyta > Magnoliopsida > Poales > Poaceae > Oryza > Oryza longistaminata. The sequence continues at coordinate 20,225,310 of CM020179.1, read as the reverse complement.
TAGGGTTTGGCGTTGAGTTGAGGGAGAGAAGAAGAAGCGGAGGGGATGGAGGAGGGAAGGTGGTGGGCTTTGGGAGAAGAGCTTAATAGAGGGAGGCACAGTCCTCAGTCTTTTGCTTTTAGCAACTGCACTTTTTGAACCGGTTTTCTTCACTCTCCTCCTCTGCTTTTCCAGGTTTTCTACTCACAGCCTCGTTATATTTGTAACCATTTTTTTTTTTGATAAAAAGGCTCAAGTGGTATTGTTGTTAGAGCAAGGTCAATAGTATAACCAACTACCGGCTCCAAAACATCTATAGCTAATCTAATAGCCTATTCATACAATAATTAACTATAAAAATATACTACACCATTAATACACGGTCCCACCTCTCATACACACATAACATCTTGGAGTTCGTGTTGCAGCCGGCTACAAATTTGTAGCACGCTTTCTTCCCTCTCTTCTCTTTTCTTCTCGATATATGGTTACAGCCGGCTTATAGCCTGTTATTGTACTTGCTCTTATGCTAAGTTGTTTTAGTGATGATTTTGGCTGTATCTATGTGTACATTATATGTTGTATTTCAATGTATGAGTTGTCATGTAGGTGTTTTGTTTGCGTTCACTTTTCCACCTAATAAGGTTGGAACGGGCGAACGGTTATAGTGTTTTGTTTACGTTCACTTTTCCACCTAATAAGGTTAGAACGGGCGAATGTTTATAGTTGAATGCTACTATTACTACTGTAGCCAAATGTTTGAGGTTCACATTTATGTTCTATGAGCTTGGTTGAAGCAAATGTTTCTAGTGAAAACTAGGCTCACATTGATCAAATGGTACATGCCTATGCATCTTGCTCTTTTTTAAGTTGAATTTATAGTATCTATTAGGGATGTTTACAATGACGATGAACATTTAAAAGTTATCGTGCTAATCAAATTCAACTTCACTTTGCAATTAAAAAGAATTATCAATTAGGTTTTTTCTAGTTACTTTTTTGGGTTCAATGTTAGTACGATGTCAATAATTGTAAATCAATTGATGTGCTACAACTTAAACATGTTTTTTTTATCATAACCATAACCAACCATAGGCTTGAGCCATACTTTCATTGCATCGAGCTTTTTCTTAAAGAAGATTGTGGTTGTATCTTTGAAATTGGTTGAGTGCAACGTTGTCATTATTAGTCATACTTGTAACGCCATGTTGTTGTACAAGTTGTCTTACTAGCTAGAAGTCAAGTGCTTTGCTCATGTTTACCAACCACCTGTCTTGGTCGCAAATACTATAATCTCAGAGTTAATGGTTGTGTCTCATGTCTCTACTACTATAAAAGTCGATGTCCCTCCAAACAAGGCGTCCAGATGTGACTGCTTTGTAGAGTACTAAGGTAGGCTCGGACAACGAATGATGAGGGCATGCCACACCCCCCCCCCTTTAAAGTTGTCGGTTGATGTGGGCATGCAAAGAGCTTCATGCAACGCCATGACTCTTGGTATGCGGGTGAGCTATACATCGAATTGCTCTACCTTACTATTTGTGTATGGTGTTGGTCAATGCCAGTCTTTTGGACCCACTGATGCTCATATAATGGGATGGAACTTTTTGAGGAGAACCCGAGGGGCAAAGGGCATGTTTGGGCCTCATCCCGAGCCCCCAAGTCGTCTGTGCCTTGTACTTGGGAGCGACCACTGTGCTTGGGGGCAGCCGTGCGCCCAGGGCACCCAACATACCCAGGCACCCACGACCGCTCCCATTGTTGATCGTATTTTTTTTGTTGGTTTGGACGAGCTTCTCGAGATGTTGATAATGGAGTTCGTGATGGACGTCGCTTGGATGAGATTTCCGATGTCGCGAGCTACATCTTTAACACCTTGAAGATATAGATCTTACACATTCTACGTGTTCCTTGTGCCCCCTAGCACTCAGGCGCCAAGCGCGGGTGAGATGTGCCCCGAGCACTGCCCAAAGAGGGGCGTGCCTAGAGGCCAGATGTGCCCCGAGCACCACCCATGGGAGGTGAGAATCTGCCTAGGTATAGCCCGCAGGTGGTCACGCCCAAAGGCAGATATGCCCCGAGCAATCACACTAAGGGACTGATGTGCCCCGAGCATAGCCCATGGGGGCCGTGCTTCGTAGGCTGTGCTTGGGGATTGGTGGCAGGGATGCCCTGAGTAGCCGGTGATGGGGACCTTGGTTACTACTTCTCCGATAAAGGTGCATGCATGTTACTAATATAGCCAAACTTTAAAGGTTCATGTTTATATTCATTTTCAGGGAAATGCTCTCATTTGAAACTACGTTAACACCCGACCGAATGGTGTATGCTCACACTTATTTACCACATACTAGCATTTTTTTTTCATTAATCGAACATTGTGAAGTGACAATTTGCAACCATCGATGCTTGATTTAATTCCATGGATCATTTACCAGTCAAAACATCACATGCGTATATTTAGAGCACCCGCAATGGTAAAGTAAGGTGCTCTCTATAAACATGTACATCTCAGCAATAGACTAGATTAGCAGTAAACCACCTCAATAATATGTCTACATAGGTATCTACAGCTCTCTCATGCATTGTCTCGTTTTTCTCTATAGACTATCTCTAGGTTAGTAGATAGCTTTGATCTCTCTCTTCATTTAATATCTTTCAAGTAGGAAAATATGCTGATATAGATTTCTTGTAGAGAGCCTATAGATAACCATTGCGGGTGCCCTTAGACCATCGTTTGCGCATTTCAAGCTTTGCTTCTAAACAAAATTACCAATTATTTCTCCTAGTTACTAATTTTTGTTGCCGTGTCAAATATTCGTACATCAAACCGTCCTAATACTTGATATTACCAACTGTTTTTTTTTCCTGCTAAGCTATTATCAAAATCACACAAATACACCAACGAAGGAGCAAAACGAAACAATAATCTCTCTATTCTTGAGTACTCTTGGACGCAATATCACGGTTCTAGGAGGTGGTGAGATGAAACCGTCAGTTAATTTTTTTTTTTTAAAAAAAAAGAGAAGGCGCAGCTTCTCCCAAAATCCTAGGGCCCCGCGCGTCGCAGAGCAGCGAACCGACCGCCTATCGGCTATCAGCAGCGCCCGCACACGAGATCCCCCCAGGCCCCAACTTCCGTCCGTCCGTCCGTTCCTCACGCGGCTCCGTTTCCGTTCCATTTTTCCCGTTTCCACCGGAGGTCGTGGGCTCGTGGCATCGCATCGCACGCACCGCGCCCCGCGGATTGGTGGCGGCCGATCTTATCGCCGCGGCGGATTGGTGTGTGTCGCGTGGGCCCGCGGCGTCAGCGAGACGCGGGCCGAGGCGGGTTGTACGGCCGCGGGACGAGGCGTTGGTGGCGCAGACATGCAGCAGAGTCTGCTGCTGCTGCTGCTCCTGCTCCCACACACACTGCTCACGAGCCCCTCAGCTCCGCGGGTGGAAACGGATGATCCTAGTCCCTGCCAGGTGGGCCCACCAGCGCCGCACTCTCCGGTGGGTCCCAGAATCAGTGAAAGAAGCTAGCTAGGTGTGGTGCGGGGCGGAGAAGTACGGTGGAGGTGAGGTTGTCAGGTGGTACCGTGCTTTTCCGGGCTTTGGTGTGGGGGCCTACAATAGGGTTGAAATGACGGGAATGCCCTACTCTGCCGTGACGCGGCGACCACGACGTGGGCGAGGGTGTTATGGCTAGTTTCGGGAAGGAAGGGGTGGGGGTGTGTGGGGCACTCACTACTGTTCCAACCTGGCTGCCCATCTTTGAATATCTGGTGAGTGATGAGCCGTATAGCACGGTCCATGGTAGCAGAACGTCTCACACGGCCAAAATGTACGGAACTAGGGAGGCTGACGGTGGAACCGTGAACTCGTATGTCATCTTTTTGGGTTAAAGAAAATGGTAGGTTTCCGTGTCCGCTTATGTACTCTCTTTTATCTCCGAGCCTATGTTTGAATAATGGGTTAAGAGGGGTGGGATTGGGATAGTAATATATGAGTGGAGGGTTGAGATGAAACAAGATATGAAGAATGATTGACTAAGGCCCTGTTTGTTTCAGCTTATGATTATTATAATCTAGATTATTAAACCAGATTGCTATAAGCTGGATTATAATAAGCTGATATAAAATAAGTTGTGAGTTGTTTGTTTGTCTGGATTATTGGAGGCATGGATTATTGGGTTTGAAAGGCTAAAGTCTATAATGCCCTCAGCTATCTGTTCAGTTGATGGCATAGGTGGGTAATTTTTCTCAAATATGTAGGGTAGTGGGTCTTTAGCCACTCAATAATCTGAAAAAAGCTCCTTTAGAGCAGCTTATTAGTTATAATAATCTGGCTTATAGATTATAATAATCTACTATAATAATCTACTTGTTTGTTTCAGCTTACTTCTAATAAGCTAGATTATAATAATCCTAAGCTGAATCAAACAGTGCCTAAGATTAAAAGTTACCCTTCTAGAAGGTTGGATAAAATTTCCCTATCCCATTATCTAAACATGGCCTGAAGTTTTTACTCAAGGGATTTGTGCTCCTACTTATAAACTAAAATTTAATTATTTTAACCTCAAATTTAAAGTTGATATTGAGATTTTTTTTCATTGTAGTTTATTTTTAAACGTTACTTTTAGATTACCGAAACACGTATAAAAAAGTTTTATTCACATATTTTTTTTTCGTTTGCAAATATGTTGTTTAGCTTATTCCACCAAACGATGGCACCGTTTTTTGTATGTTGAAACCTACCCCTTCGTCCTTAAAAAAAAGTCCAATCCTAGCTACGAACCTGTACACATGCGTGTCCAGATTCATAGCTAGAGTTTGGTCTTTTTTTTTTTTTTTGACAGACTAGTACACATTTCAGTTTTTACTATCCAATGGGAACCCTTACGATTTGTGTACGTATGGTGCGTGGTCCATTCCTTTATATGTATAGTCTGCCTGAAATCAAAACATTTGTTGTTCCAGATACTCCCGGTGTGTCTCTTTCAGTGTACCTTCGTGTTAATTAAGGCATTTCTTTGTTGATCAAGGATTCAAGGTACACCAGAGCTATCAATGACAAGCACATATCTATAGCCAATTATAATCCTAGTTCTTCCTTTTTCTCGATTTTCTGTTTTTTTTTTCTCCTTGCGTGTTGGACTAGTCCGTGAAAAACTCATGTGTATACACAAAATCTCGCATAGACCCTTCCACCACTCGACGCTAGTATGGGGGTGTTTAGATACAGGGGTATAAAGTTTCGGCGTATCACATCAGATATTATATACGGTGTTCGGGCACTAATAAAAAATAATTACAAAATCCGTCAGTAAACGGTGAGACGAATTTATTAAGCCTAATTAATCCATCATTAGCAAATGTTTACTGTAGCACCACATTGTCAAATCATGGAGCAATTAAGTTCAAAAAATTCGTCTAGCAAATTAGTCGTAACCTGTATAATTAGTTATTTTAATCTATATTTAATACTTCATGAAGATGTTAACGTTCTGACAGTGTGTAAAATTTTTGCGTGGGATATAAACAGGACCTATATTATACTCGTAGCTCTTGTGCTGATGAGGACATGGGAGTAACATGCCAGCGAGCATCGAACAGAAACCAATAGAACAACTTACCAATAGAACAACTTATAGTGTAGTATTACCAGATAAAATTTGGTAGACAAACATACAAATAGAACAATATGGAATTACACATATATCGAGGTTGTCAGCCTACAAAATATTTCATAAATCAACCATTGATATCAGTCAGTGCCTCGGGCTAGTTTCGGGAAGGAAGGGGTGGGGGTGTGTGGGGCACTCACTACTGTTCCAACCTGGCTGCCCATCTTTGAATATCTGGTGAGTGATGAGCCGTATAGCACGGTCCATGGTAGCAGAACGTCTCACACGGCCAAAATGTACGGAACTAGGGAGGCTGACGGTGGAACAGTGAACTCGTATGTCATCTTTTTGGGTTAAAGAAAATGGTAGGTTTCCGTGTCCGCTTATGTACTCTATTTTTATCTCTGAGCCTACGTTTGAATAATGGGTTAAGAGGGATGGGATTGGGATAGTAATATATGAGTGGAGGGTTGAGATGAAACAAGATATGAAGAATGATTGACTAAGGCCCTGTTTGTTTCAGCTTATGATTATTATAATCTAGATTATTAAACCAGATTGCTATAAGCTGGATTATAATAAGCTGATATAAAATAAGCTGTGAGTTGTTTGTTTGTCTGGATTATTGGAGGCATGGATTATTGGGTTTGAAAGGCTAAAGTCTATAATGCCCTCAGCTATCTGTTCGGTTGATGGCATAGGTGGGTAATTTTTCTCAAATATGTAGGGTAGTGGGTCTTTAGCCACTCAATAATCTGAAAAAAGCTCCTTTAGAGCAGCTTATTAGTTATAATAATCTGGCTTATAGATTATAATAATCTGCTATAATAATCTACTTGTTTGTTTCAGCTTACTTCTAATAAGCTAGATTATAATAATCCTAAGCTGAATCAAACAGTGCCTAAGATTAAAAGTTACCCTTCTAGAAGGTTGGATAAAATTTCCCTATCCCATTATCTAAACATGGCCTGAAGTTTTTACTCAAGGGATTTGTGCTCCTACTTATAAACTAAAATTTAATTATTTTAACCTCAAATTTAAAGTTGATATTGAGATTTTTTTTTCATTGTAGTTTATTTTTAAACGTTACTTTTAGATTACCGAAACACGTATAAAAAAGTTTTATTCACATATTTTTTTTCGTTTGCAAATATGTTGTTTAGCTTATTCCACCAAACGATGGCACCGTTTTTTGTATGTTGAAACCTACCCCTTCGTCCTTAAAAAAAAGTCCAATCCTAGCTACGAACCTGTACACATGCGTGTCCAGATTCATAGCTAGAGTTTGGCCTTTTTTTTTTTTTTTGCCAGACTAGTACACATTTCAGTTTTTACTATCCAATGGGAACCCTTACGATTTGTGTACGTATGGTGCGTGGTCCATTCCTTTATATGTATAGTCTGCCTGAAATCAAAACATTTGTTGTTCCAGATACTCCCGGTGTGTCTCTTTCAGTGTACCTTCGTGTTAATTAAGGCATTTCTTTGTTGATCAAGGATTCAAGGTACACCAGAGCTATCAATGACAAGCACATATCTATAGCCAATTATAATCCTAGTTCTTCCTTTTTCTCGATTTTCTGTTTTTTTTTCTCCTTGCGTGTTGGATTAGTCCGTGAAAAACTCATGTGTATACACAAAATCTCGCATAGACCCTTCCACCACTCGACGCTAGTATGGGGGTGTTTAGATACAGGGGTATAAAGTTTCGGCGTATCACATCAGATATTATATACGGTGTTCGGGCACTAATAAAAAATAATTACAAAATCCGTCAGTAAACGGTGAGACGAATTTATTAAGCCTAATTAATCCATCATTAGCAAATGTTTACTGTAGCACCACATTGTCAAATCATGGAGCAATTAAGTTCAAAAAATTCGTCTAGCAAATTAGTCGTAACCTGTATAATTAGTTATTTTAATCTATATTTAATACTTCATGAAGATGTTAACGTTCTGACGGTGTGTAAAATTTTTGCGTGGGATATAAACAGGACCTATATTATACTCGTAGCTCTTGTGCTGATGAGGACATGGGAGTAACATGCCAGCGAGCATCGAACAGAAACCAATAGAACAACTTACCAATAGAACAACTTATAGTGTAGTATTACCAGATAAAATTTGGTAGACAAACATACAAATAGAACAATATGGAATTACACATATATCGAGGTTGTCAGCCTACAAAATATTTCATAAATCAACCATTGATATCAGTCAGTGCCTCGCATACAATAAAAGATATGAGAAATATATAATTTGAGGCGTGAATTGCAATAACATTAAAACATTTTGTGAACACTTTAAGACCCTGTTCTTTTCTCCAACAAAAGTTGAACTAAATTTTGGATACTTGTGGCACGTTTTTCAATCTGCTAAACGGTGTGTTTCGTGCGAAAACTTTCTATATGAAAGTTGTTATAAAATACCAGATTAATCTATTTTTCAAGTTTGTAATAACTAAAACTCAATTAATCACACGTTATTACCACCTCGTTTTGCGTGAAACACTTAATCTTTATCTCGTGTTAATTAAGGCATTTCTTTGTTGATCAAGGATTCAAGGTACACCAGAGCTATCAATGACAAGCACATATCTATAGCCAATTATAATCCTAGTTCTTCCTTTTTCTCGATTTTCTGTTTTTTTTTTCTCCTTGCGTGTTGGACTAGTCCGTGAAAAACTCATGTGTATACACAAAATCTCGCATAGACCCTTCCACCACTCGACGCTAGTATGGAGGTGTTTAGATATAGGGGTATAAAGTTTTGGTGTGTCACATCAGATATTATATACGGTGTTCGGGCACTAATAAAAAATAATTACAAAATCCGTCAGTAAACGGTGAGACGAATTTATTAAGCCTAATTAATCCATCATTAGCAAATGTTTACTGTAGCACCACATTGTCAAATCATGGAGCAATTAAGTTCAAAAAATTCGTCTAGCAAATTAGTCGTAACCTGTATAATTAGTTATTTTAATCTATATTTAATACTTCATGAAGATGTTAACGTTCTGACGGTGTGTAAAATTTTTGCGTGGGATATAAACAGGACCTATATTATACTCGTAGCTCTTGTGCTGATGAGGACATGGGAGTAACATGCCAGCGAGCATCGAACAGAAACCAATAGAACAACTTATAGTGTAGTATTACCAGATAAAATTTGGTAGACAAACATACAAATAGAACAATATGGAATTACACATATATCGAGGTTGTCAGCCTACAAAATATTTCATAAATCAACCATTGATATCAGTCAGTGCCTCGCATACAATAAAAGATATGAGAAATATATAATTTGAGGCGTGAATTGCAATAACATTAAAACATTTTGTGAACACTTTAAGACCCTGTTATTTTCTCCAACAAAAGTTGAATTAAATTTTGGATACTTGTGGCACGTTTTTCAATCTGCTAAACGGTGTGTTTCGTGCGAAAACTTTCTATATGAAAGTTGTTCTAAAATACCAGATTAATCTATTTTTCAAGTTTGTAATAACTAAAACTCAATTAATCACACGTTATTACCACCTCGTTTTGCGTGAAACACTTAATCTTTATCTAATCTTCATAAGATTCAAACACCACCTAAGGTCTAGAAGTTCCGTAATTTTGTGATATAATTGGTGCTACTAAATGTATTGCTTTGTATAAATTTGAAGCTAAAATCTATAGTTGTATGATATTTATGTTTTGAATTTTAAGTCTTACTATAATTTCATTTAAATATGTACAACTCTGTCAAATTTACTCTTTGATTGAACTTCCCTAATCCCTACGGTCAATGTGCCGAACTGTGGCTCGCGCGCAAGTTGCAACTAAACATTTCTTCTTCTTCTTCTTCTTTTTTTACCATGGAATATTAACTAGATCATTCCTTTACCCCATCGTCTGTGAAGTGCCATGTGCCCAAACGTTGCTAGCCTGCAGGTATCTGGCACGTTAGCACAAGCCAAAGTTTCCTTTCTGTGCCACTTTAATAAACGGTACTGTAGGTCTTTTTATAAAGATTGGTCCTTTTAAGGTCTTTTATAAGCCCTCAAAGCATAGGTTTGGCTCGATCCCTTTAAAACTCTTAGCTTATAAATTTTACTCAAAATAGTGCCTTGAACTCAAATTCAGTGGACCACATAAAACTTAGGTTACACTACCAGTTTGCCAAAATATCATGACTTAGCCTTGAGGCATGATACTACATGTCAAATATGTCACTGACACAATCAGAGCACAATGCCATCGTCAATCAGGCCGTCCATTCCCAATCAAACCGGCCTTAACATAGCCAAGATAACTCCTGGATGTCCTACATCATTTTGTTTGGACCAAAAAAAAAAAAATTCCAGGGGCATTTTGTTTGGACCAAAAATGAATTTCTGGCCTAGGGCTGAGGCTCCAACTGATGGACGAGCCAATCGGATACAGTATATTCCTGAACCCAACCAATGGCCAAATAATGAGATAAAATGCCAAGCAGATTCCGGTGTCTTTTCCTTTCAACTTTCGGCACATACATACACGCCTTCTTTTTGCTCGACAAACTATTCCAATAATTGGAGAATTTTTATTTTATGGATTTCACTGGAGATTAGATTCACCCTTGGACGATGACGTACACTCCTGTTCAAAGGTTAGCAAATTGCTGCCTGCGAGTGTGAGGTCGACCGGAACAGATACGATACCTCCAAAATGCATCAGATTTCCATCAATGTTCCCGAGGTCAGATCGACCAAGCCAAGCAGCTATCTTCACAGAAAACCCCATGGAGCTGCGTGATACTGAGGTCCTACTGAAAGTATGGTCCAAACATGCCCAACCTGGCCAGTAAATTTCAGTAGGTAACAGAACAAACTCCCAGTAAATAGGAAATGTGGCCTCTCATTTAAGCTATTCAACTAAAGTGGGAATCCATCTTTTTAATGTTTGGCCAAGAAATGGTGAAATTTCTTGGCTTTTGCTTATAAAGATGGCCAATCGTGTGGCAATATGCTAGAGTTACAAGAATAATACTGTACTGTTAATGTTTACAAGAAGAATTTCATCCTTTCGTCCTTCTTCATGGCATTATACACTGCTTGGACCTGGAAACAAACAAGTGCAACCCTATCACCGCACATGGTAAAGATAGAACTGTCCCGAAATGCTGTAGTTATAAATCTTTGCTAGCGTAATGGAACAATGCGACAATTGGTTACCTGCTCGCTGGAAACCACAGGAATGGGCCCAATTTTTACAGAAACATATTTCCCCTTCGATGACACTTTATGGGAAATCTGAGCCTGCAGAAGAAAAGCCAAAAACACACAGGAATCAAGATAGTGACAGAACAATCGCACAACAGCAGGAAGAACCAAACATATGAACTGCTCTAAGCAAATAACTTGGGTATTGTTCATATCCAAACAAACGCACAAGCCACAAAGCTGCTAGTGTCACCTTTTTTTTTTCAAATTATGTTCTGGAAAATAATATGACATGCATTTCTGCCATCCTTTTGCTAACAAACACGCAAGCATTAAACCAAACATGCTAACCAGCAACTCTGAAGTTGCTCATCAGCTCTATATTATATATGCAAGCAGATTGCCACAGATGCTATCCTCATCAACTTCATAGCTTTCTTGTTTTGTCTATGGTCCTACTGGTTGCAATGAGATTCTTCAGCCTCGTCAGTCTTCATGTCCCACTTCACATTGCAAGCTTACAATATCTTTACTTGGTACTAGCATACTAGCATTTAGAGAAAAGTAGCAATTTTATATCCAGGTAAATACATAATTGGCCGTGTACATCCAGTTGGATGTAGAGGCCGGGTTTATCCCATTTTCTAAAAAAAACATAAATACATTATAATCACTTTCATCAATGGTTGCACATTCTAAGAACATCTGTAATTGGAGCTGTAGAGTGCAAATACCAACCTTTGGAATTTGTTCTTCCAGTACCGATTCAACTGCAACCACCATGGCCTGGACAAAATCATCTCCTCCAGTACCAATTGCAGTAAATCCTCTAACTGTAGGATATGTATTTACCTAGGGAATAAAAGAAACAAGGGCCCTTGTCATGGTTGAAATAAAATCCAAAGTAAGTACACTTAGTGTTCATTGTTCCATACTCCATAGGCTACTGTGACAACCAACTCGCACTCCTTAAGCTGCGTTCGATCGGCTTGTGTGGATAGAAATTTTTAGCTCACGCAAAACGAGAAAGCTCATTAGCACATAATTAATTAAGCATTAATAATTATTATAAAACTGAAAAATGGATTTATTTGAATTTTTTTAAACAACTTCTATATAGAATATTTTTTTGCAGAAAACGTATCATTTAATAGTTTGAAAAACTTGCTAACGAAAAATGAGAAAGTTGAAGTTTGGAGTTGGAGAAAAGAACTGGGCCTTAGCCATGATTACCGACTAGTGACTGCAGATGTTAATGACATTGTCTGCTGTTGCCTTATGTAGCTTCCCAGTATACAATCTAGTGTAAGAACAGTGATGCAAAAAATCTAAGTTGAAATCTAGAGGGACACATAAATTCCTGCCTTTCCAACTTCAGATGGAATATTTACATGAAAATGGAGCAAAATGACTCCATGAAACAAGCGCTTCCATTAATTTTTTTTAAAATGCACATTCACTTGCCTGTTGTGAAAGAAAGAACAAACAGAAGTAATAATGAAACACCCAATAGAGAGGATAGGATACCTGCTTATCCAGAACAAGCCATTCATCAGTTGCATCATCTGTCACAGTACCACCCATGACAACATTTGTTGTCTGTGCAACCCGTCCTTTAGAGTTCGCTACCTCTATTTTAGGAAATGAAAAGTTAAAACCATAAGAGACCACCACTATGTTATAACCTATGGAAAACTTAACACAAACAAACAATAGGAAGAGAACTGAACATAGTATATTCTCACCATATTAGCCCATTAAGTATGCATATAACCAAAGATTGAGACCTACAAATTCGCAATAACCGTATGTCCAAAGAGTGACCAACTTGACACTGAATGTAACTTCTCCTTTAAAATGAAAATAACGATGAGGCAACCAGATCGAAGATTCCCCTACCACCATTTGTCGGTAATTTACTCCAAATCAGTCTGCTGGTAGGGGTTTGACCAAGGGACAAGAAGAATATCTAAGGAAGTCCATCCTATCAGGAGTTCAGCACCATTGCCCCCTATGTTATCTTTCCGGGTGCAGTGGTGTACTGGGAATCGGATGGGATTCTGTGAGGGCGGGGGCAGCACAGCATATATGCCGGTGTGGGGATGGGGGGATGCTGCTGTACGCTTGTGGGCGCGCGGTAAAATGGGTGGTGGTGTAGGGTAAAACTCGAGTAGATTTCTTCGTGTTTTTTACTGCCAGTTTACTCGACGAAAAATCGCTACCAGGAATGGTTAAGACGGCTAAACAGTATTGGTTAACGGTAATGGTTCTCGAATCAGGTTTGATAGTACAGTCATTAGTGGTCTGATTTTGTTGATGGATGTCGTATCTCCGAGACAGCGGTGGTTTAGTGGTGATGGTGGACATATTGGACCATATCTAGGGACGGCAGCGAATCCAGTCCAAGTGTCCAACCCACCTTGCCATGACGCCTATATATGAAGGGAAATGCTACGTGACACTATCTCGTTCGGGCGTGATGATATCTTTAAACTATTATCTAATACATGATAAGTATCAACTGATACTTTAATCGGACAAATGATACCTCTAATGTACCTCTTAAGTATCATTATGTTTGAACGGGATACCGTCGAGTAACATTCCCCTAAACAAAAGTTAAATTTCATTTTTTTCTCTCACTTCACAACACGTACTTTCTCCGTCTCTTTGGGTTCGACACGTCACGAAATCCATTGCCAAGGGTGAGAAGGAGAATGTTGCCCATGGATTGGTTCTCAACCGACTTGATCACCACCAACACAATCTCCGTTTTCAAAATTAAAAAACGTTATTACTGCATGAGAACACAGTCTCCTTTTTCTTTAACCTTCTTTGAACACGCGGCCTTCGGCTGGGCCCGTTTGGTTGGTTGGCACTTACTCGGCCGATTCTGTTTCTGTTTCAAGAAATCTTGCAAGTGCACGTGATCCGGCGCTTGGCATAGCATACGTATGGAGCGCGACAGCGCGCCGTATCCTTTCTTCTTCCCCTTTTGTGCGTGACGGCATCTGTAAAGAAAAAAACAGACGCAGTGATATGTGTAAATTGATCCAGATCCACCTTATGATGTGTGTTTGTATGTATTCGTGTGTCGGTGTGTGCGCGTGAAGTTGCACTGTGTGTACTAGTCGTGCTTTAACAATTTTTGCCGGTGGAAGAACCTGAAGAAGGCCTTGCAGCCCATGGATCGTGAGGAGAAGTTGGAAGTTCAGGCCCATCTCGAAACAAAGCATGACTTGCATAAGCTAGAGCTTAGGCTGATTAAGGCTTTTTTTAAAGGTTTATGAGCCAAAAAGGTCTAAGGCTATCTTTATTTAGGCTTATAAGCCAGCTAAGCCTACACAAATAAGCGGTTTTTTCGTTTGGTTTTCTTTGACTTACACTATAAAGGTCCACAGGTAAGCCACTTTTACACTATAAATCCAAAATCTAGGTTGTTGAAGCTTTTTTCTTATTATATGACACTACTAAAAAACTATTTTTCATAGCATCACTTTTTTATTTTTACTAGCGAGTTCAATTAACACACGCCCTTTTTTTTCTCTTTCAAATCTTTGTATATTTTAGATAATAGAAATAAATTATATCTCCAGCTTCTGAAAAAACCCTATAGATTAGCAGAATAACAATATCCTGTCTTACTTCCTGGATGCCACTTATCTACCCTTGTAGACGCTTCCGTTTGACCGCCTTCAGGTCACCGGTCTAACCGCCCGCTTGCCGTTAGGCTGACCATCGTGAAGCCACTTGTCTAACCATCAACAACTGAAAAACATAACACGACAAAATCTATTTAAAATAGATTGATTTTATTGCATCAATTTGTGTTTCCAAAGTGCATTTAAAGTACCTATCTCTCAACTCACAAACTAAAATCAAAATATCAAAGGAAACTCTAACTTTTCTCTCTAAAAGTTGCCTTACTTTGAGTCTCAATTCTGTATCTATTTATACCTATAAGCATGGCTATCCGTAGTCACGAATCCAACTTCCTAATCACAAGAGGAAACCCCTCGCTTTGCAACTTCAAACTCCAATCCTCTTAAACTTAAACTCCAATCTAAATTTGACTCATCTTCACATACACACACAATTCCTCTTGTGTGTCACACTGAAACTTCATCTTCATGCATGTGCATTATTCTCTAGGTATCCCACATTATCTCCTACTGTGTGGGCCTTAACTTCTCCTAAGTCTAGTTCCGATTCATCACCGGTAGTAATTCCGAGGCCTTAAGCTACACCTACACATGAACAACCAAAGAATCCACATCCGAACACAAGTTCCTCTTGACCTACATTAGCACATAACAATATATCTCAAGTATAGAATATATAAGTCATAAACGTCGAGCAATCAACATATTCTATAAAATCAACCTAAAACAGACTCTCGTCAAAAGTATACCGGTGTGAGCTCTCGTCTCACGTCGGTTAGGCCGCCTATGTACTTCTGGTGTAACCGCTCACCCCATAGTGGTTAGACCGTCCTTGCCCTGACACTTCGCTAAATTCAACATCACTTCACAAATATCAACATAACAATTTATAATTACTTTTAACAATTCACTACTATAAACATGATTTTCGCAAATGGCTGAGCGACTCACCTCTCCTAAGATGTCTATAAAAATCGACATTTTCCAAACGGCGACAAACCCGCGAGAAAATCATTTTTCACGGGCGGTCAGTTATATATGCTGCCCGCCTGCGAAAAAAAAAAAACTAACCGTACCTCCCACCCACCACCGCCGATGCCACCGAGGCCTTGCAGCTCCCGATGCCACCGCTGGTGGTGCATCCGCCCCTCCTCGATGCCGCTAGCAGCAGATTCGCTCGTTACAGTGCCGTCCCGTTGGCTGTTCCCTTCGCAAGTGGATCTCTGGTGGAGAGAAGTAGAGGAGGGGAGAAGTAGAGGAGGCGGAGAGGGAGAAGTAGAGAAGCTAAGGGATAAGGAGAGAAAAGTAGAGGAGAAGAGGGAGAGAAAGGAGTTGGGAAGAGTTAAAAGGAAAAAGAGATGGCCTGTGAACATTTTTTACGTGGATCTCTTAATAAGTCCGTCTACGAAAAGAAAACTATTTGTGTGTAAAAATGTATTTTTTTTCAAGCGGTCTTAACTACGTATTAACTAGGTAGCTTCTAAATCGTTTCATATACGGAGATTTCTAGGCCTCCTGTGAAAAGAAAGAAGTTGTCCGTGAAAATTGTTCTGTAGTGGTGATTGTTTATCACCTTAACTAAAATCAACACCTTGATTTCACGTACGAGGGCATGCTAGAAAGCACTACCCACATGCGCACCTAGCTCCTCCAGTCACTCATGCTAGTCCCAACTCCCAAGTGCCTTATCATCGATCAGTATCACCTTTGCAGTGTTCGCACAGATTCACTGTCCCGATCGATCCGAGGAGCCTCGGTCTCTGATTTCTTTCTAGTAGCTATCTCTTTGTCGCCACCATGCATATGCATGACAAGCTAAGTTACATGTTACCATGCATTCAGAATCGCAGATAGCTAGTCTGATTGCGCCTCTTTAGTTTCTTCAGCAAGATGGCACTGATAACTGATGAGTACGTGTGCAGCTAGCTGACTACGCGTGATCTCTTAATTTTTATTTTTCTGTTTGCTCATAGGATCGGATGCTCTTCATTCAGTAGCTTTTTCATGTAGAAGGCTAAGTAGAGTGATGATTCCTGCTTTAAGTTTAAGATATAGTATGCCATCAACTCGATCTTTATAAGGCCTTCTGCTTGCTAACTCTATCCAGATTTTCATATACGCATGGCATGCATGCATCGTATCTGTCCTTTTTCTATCTGAACTCGGGCCATCTGTTTCTGCTTCTCCTTTGTTTCTTTCCTTGTGTCGTGTGATATAGCGATTTTTTTTTAAGGTTTACGAGCCAAAAAGTCTAAGGCTCTCTTTATTTAGGCATATAAGCCAGCTAAGCCTACACAAATAAGCAGTTTTTTCGTTTGGTTTTATTGACTTGCACTATAAAGGTCCACAGGTAAGCCACTCTTACACTATAAATCCAAAATCTAGGTTGTTGAAGCATTTTTTTTCTTATATGACTATAAAAAACCATTTTTCATAGCATCACCCTTTTTATTTTTACTAGCGAGTTCAATTAACGCACGCTTGTAAAGATACTTGAGAGGGATTCCAGTCACCAACCTCCAACGGAAATCATATTTTCACTAGCGGTGGCTAAGAAGCACTGACTGAAAAAAAAAATCGCTATACCCCGCCCCACGCCCCCAACCTCTCATCCTCCTCCCTCTTGACAGCGACGGCGACACAAGGGATGCGGGCAACGGACCTGGCTGGAGGGATGTGGATCGCGGACCCGGTTGTGGGAGAGGCGCGGGCGGCGGATCCGTGGCAAGGAGGGGTGCAGTTGGCGGGCAGTGGTGGTGACGATTGTTGGTAATTCTTACGGTCACAGATAAAATCCGCAAGCGCACGGATATACCGATGTAGCACTTCCCCAACGGAGAGTATTCCAAAGAGTATCGAATTCAAGGGAATGTGTGTGGTCAGATCTTCCTCCGGTTCATCCAAGGACACCAAGAGAAAGATAGGTCAGGATAGAGAGGATTTACTAGTGAGAAATAATGTCTAGGGAAAGCTTAAGTTTAATCCTAACGCAATACTTTAGGCACTGGCAACCCGCTGTTCCTAGATGTCGCTCTACTACGTACCCAGACAGGGAGGACTTAAGTGATCTCGAGGGTTGTCACCACCTCTACATCTACCTCAAACGTATTGTGGGATACTCAGCAATTACTGAATAACAATTACCTAAACAACACGTCTAAGCAATTAATATCTACTTTAGTGTTTATAACTCACCAAAGCAATCACTATATTTTAGTTAATTATAGTGAACAATAATCTCGTATGCTATTTAGGAACTAACCAAGAGATAATTCTCACAAGATAAATCTAAATTACTCAGGAAGAATATTATATTAAAATCAGAGTAATAGACAATAAATGAAATGAGAGAAGATTACCAACAACTCCAGAATTCTTCCGACTTCTTCTACTCTACTATCTTCCTATTCTATTATACAATATAGTACAACAGAGCCTCTTATAATTCAGCTTAAGCTTGGAAGTGTGTGTGAGAGTGAATGGAGTGATGTCTATTTATAGGACATGTATGACGGTTATAGGAAGGGGAATTGTCCGAAGTGCCCCTCAACCGCCATCAGGAGTGCATCTAGACTATCCCTGCCAAACCCCAGGATCAACGGTGTTGATCAGGGTTCGGCCGAACCTGGGCTGGCCCATCTGGTCCTCAACTTCGGCCTGCCTCCTCTCCTGGTCCTCCTTTATCCATTTCTCGAAGTTTTGGGCTGACTCTCGGGTATTTTGATGAAGTCCACAACCCATCCTTGTATGGATACATATTTTTTCTTACTTTAGTCTGATTTTCCTCCCAACTTCGAGGTTCATCACCTGCATACAAATATACACCAACA
Organism: Oryza longistaminata; assembly: GCA_009805545.1. Taxonomy (NCBI): domain Eukaryota; kingdom Viridiplantae; phylum Streptophyta; class Magnoliopsida; order Poales; family Poaceae; genus Oryza; species Oryza longistaminata. The sequence continues at coordinate 20,207,032 of CM020179.1, read as the reverse complement.
CTTGTGGAATATGTGAGATTAAACACCTATCACTATGTTGGATGTTTTATTATCTAGACTTTATGCAGATGTTGGCGGTATAGAATTAGCATTTAATAACCACCAACAACGATGGGGGGATGGATCTGGCGGCGAGCGGTGCTCGGGACCGCTAGATACACCTCCACGGTGGCGAATGGCAAAGGAGAGAGGGGCGGTCACAGTGGAGAAGGTGGATCCGGCGGCGGCTACCATGATGACTATGACAACGGATGGGCCTCGAAAAGGTTACGGCGGCTCCTCCAACCCCCTCCCCTCTCCCAAATCCGGAAGGCAGCGGCTCAGGGCCTAGCGGTGGATCTGGAGGCTCGTGGTGGTGGGGTGGCTACAGGCGGTGGAACTCGGTTGCAGGAGGCAAGCAACATATTCGGCGATGGCTCGGGACACGGGCGGCGCATTTGGCCACGGAGCTTGGGGCATGGGCCAGATTTGGGGGTTTTTTTGTGCTCGAAAATCATTTTTCCTAGCGGTCAGCTTAACCTAGCTACTTGTGAAGATGGTTAATTTTCACTAGCCTTTAGTCGCTAGCGGTAGCACTGGCCGTCGTAGAAAACATAAGCTAGCCACTAGAAAAAATCTGTTTTGTAGTAGTGTGAGGTAGACGTATTAATCCACCTTTAAATTTAGCACTTTAAATTCATCAGCTTATAAATCATATAGGCCAAAAGGTTGACTAAAAAGCCTAAGCCAATAAACTTAAACCTAAATAAAGAAAGCCTAAACAAACAAGCAGCATTTTCATTTGGCCTTTTTAAAGTCGTAAGCCACTCTTACATGTTAAGCCAAAAGCTAGGATGAAAATGAAGGTATGACTCTACCATTAAACTTAGGATTTCAAATCCACTGGCTTATAAAACATCTCTCTTCAAATTTTCAATGCAAAAACTTTTTTTCATAGAGAAAAAAAAAAGAGAAATAGTGTTATGGAAGTGAATTGAACCTTTTAATAGTTTAGGGTGTTAAGTGATCCGCTGGAGTAGTTTAGGGGAGTAACATGAACATCACACTTAATTCACGATAAAACCGGTAGTAAAACCAATACCTGTGCTAAGTTAGTAAAACCAGCGCCCGCTCTAAGTCATAGTCGATGGCTCACTGGAGAACCTAGCACACGTTAAGTCGAACCACATCACCAGCGTGAGCTAGACGATCCACTTACTCGCACTCCCACACATACGAGCAAGGCAAGTAGCGACACCATAAGATACTCCTCTAATCCCCTCCTCTCGCGTTGCTCCCATTGCTATTGCAACTCCGGAACCTCCCCCTTCTTCTTCCTCCTCCATCCCTCAGCCGTCAAGAAGCAAAACCAACTCAATATATTCGTTGGTTGGGAGAATGGAGCCGCCAAATCCGACGACCGTAGCCTCCCCTCCGGTGGACCTCTCCATCTCTACCCATCGACCCCCTCTCCTTCTCTTTAGAATTTTCTCAAGTAGATAGTAGTATACCCACACCCTACAGATTGGGATGTAAATGATTAGAATTGGTAGAATCTCTTCAAAAAAAAAAGACATTTGGTCAGTCAAAAATTAATCATATTTATCAATTTTACTATTCAACTAGGAAGGTAGCCCGCGCATTCTCGCGGGCATGTATTGTACACATGATTAAACTTTTGGGTTTAGCCGATTTGATAGGGCATCACCGAAATTTCCAAAAATTCGGTCCGAAATTTTGAACAAAATTTAGTTGAATTTGAACAAATATTACCAAAATTCATGACAAATTAAAAAAAATTGGCTGAAATAATATCGTATAGGAGGGGTCTGAAATGGCCGAAATTTCCAACCCTGATTGTACATTGCGTTTGAAATATATATAAACAGAATATCAATTAGCTGACACCTATTATGTTTAAAAGTACTTTTTTATTTGAATAAGACACATCAGGTGAAGCCTCCACTGTTCTTTGGCATTTTGCTTTGATAATTTTTCCAAGATATTTGTTAGGTTTAAAAATATATCATATTTAATACATCTGTATAAATAATTATCTATGATCTCTTTATTATATAGAAGGAAGTTCGATTTAGTTTGTTTGGAAAACATGTCTAACAAATCAAGTGTAAATTAGAAGTAAGGTGTTTGGCCATTTTTTTAATAGAATGTTTACATGCTTTTTTTTTTACAAATTCTAAAGATCTATATTGTTAATAAATATGTTTTATTTATACCATCAAGTAGTTCTCCTTCTAGTAGGTTTAAGTTGATGCAAGTTGTTACATACTTACATATAAATTAATAAAGACATGTCATATACCTCGCTTCCTTCTGATTTGTGCTATCTATACTATCTTTTTCAAAGAATATACTCCCTCCGTTTCACAATGTAAGTCATTCTAGCATTTCTCACATTCATATAAATGTTAATGAATCTAGACATATATATCTATCTTGATTCATTAACATCACTATGAATGTGGAAAATACTAAAATGACTTACATTGTGAAACGGAGGAAGTACCTAGTTAACATGAATCCAAAATTTTAAATTTAATAGTAACAAATATAACTTTTCAAAGAACTATATACTGCTAACCTTAGTGTGGTTTATATATGTAATAATATGTGGAGAAAGTCATAATGCTATGATATAGGATTGATGTAAGGCCATTAATGTCTAAGCATTTTAAAATTGTTATGGAAATAGAACATGCAATGGTTGGTCCAATTTTAGTGAAATGTAAGAACCCATTTTTTACGAACTTATTACATTTTCTATTACCTGCTTTATTTTATATTTTATACCAGTTCAAAATATAGGCTTTTTGGATCTTTAAATCATTATTTTAATTATAAATACAACAATATTTAGATTAGAAATCAGATGCATAGCTTGCAATTTATGCATGTTTTAATATTTTTTATTACTTTTGGCTATATAAACAGGAAGGAGTAGAGTAGAGAGCTCAAGTCGAGAAGGGATGGGACGAGTAGTGCTGTGTTGTGCGTATGTTTGGGGGGAGGGTGTAGTGGAGGGGTGTTTTTTCTATTTTATCTAAATGATTTAAGTAAAACCGATGATCTATTTTTTCTCAATTTTTTTGTTATTTTTTCTAATTTTTAAAACGTAACACATTGCGGCTTAAGATTTTCTAAAAAGTATATCTATTGGTTGAAAATAATGGATCTATCTATTTAAGTGGAAACTGATGGTCAGATGATTTTTCTTCCAATTTGTAAAGCTTTATTTTTATTTAAGGCGTAACACGTGACGTCTTAAGTGCGCTCAGAGGATGTACAATGATTTACGATAATATAATACTTATTTTCATTTTGTATTATGGTCTGTCTTTTTTCTATTTGGTTACCATGCAAAGGAACGGCGTCTATGTTTAAATCACGTATTTTCATTTTTATAGAGTGAAATATGGGTATCATGGATCTTAAAATATCTATTTAATTATAAATAAAGAAAAAATTTAAATAAGTGAACATTATGATTTAAGAGGAAGAGAGAGTTAAAGGGAAGAGATTGCGCGTGCATATAATTTTAATAATTATTTTTACCGGGTTGTAGTGTTTTAGTTGCAATTACTTTTTTAACTAAAAATTGAAAAATGATTTATTGATTAATTAAAATATATCCTTTGTACTTGTCTTTTCCAGTATATTCACAGTAGATATTAAAAATAGGAACTATAATCTAATAATGTTATTTTGGCTTATTCTAATGTTATAATGGGGGAGTAGCTTTTTAAAGCATTCCTCAGAGTTAGGTTCATTTTACTTTTATCCATATAGATCTAATTTAATTATTCCAATGTCATATATGGTGACAAAATATGTACCATTATCTTTCTATAATTTTATAATTGTTCAAATGGCACATAAAAATCAGAAAATTATAGCCCCAAAGTGACATATTTCTTCTCAAAGTCGATATTACAGTGGATATGTAAAATAATAATGTCAAAATGTAAAATAAGTTCATGAGTTCATGAAATATTAGTTGTGTGAGTTAGATGTTATAGTTGCTTATTTTTTGCATAAGTTTTGCTTTCTAACTAACATATTTTGGAAACATTACTTATAGTATATTCATTTTACTTTTATGATTGTAGACCTAATTTAATTATTATGAAGTTATGTATGATGATAAAATCTATATTATTATCATTATTTTATATGTTTTTATAATTGCTTGAATGGCATGCAAAAGTCAGGAAATCTAAACCAAAATGGCATTTTTTTTCAAAGGTAAAATGTAGTGAAATATGGTCGTCAACTGTAAATTTAGTTATAAATAATCTAAAGATTTACACGGATCAGAAATTAGTTGTGTGATTGAGAAGCTTAATTGTTTAACACAAAATTATTGCTTATCTAACTAATAAGGCATGAAAATAGGAGAAGGAATAGGTGAAAAGTGGATAAATGAATTGAAGGAAGAGGAGGCGTATATACGTACGTTCGTTTTTGTAAAAAAAAAAAAGTAACTTATACATACAGGCTTAGGTGGGCCCGGGTTTAGGAGAGGAATTTTTCTTGAAAATTAATCTATGGTTGTAAATAATGGGTCCACCAAATTTAATGAAAATATGTTTTGTTATTTTAGAATTTTTTTAAGAATTTCATTAATTTATTAGAGCATCACAGGACAACTTAGGAGCGTTTGTAGGATGTCATATGGCGAATTAGGAACATTTTTTGGATGTTTAATGGACTTTTAGACATCTAATCTAATGTCCTAAAACATTAATCTAGTCCACCAATTTAAATGAAAATTGACGGTGATATTTATGTAAATTTATAGAGTAATATATTTTATCATTAAATAATAGTAAATATATTTTAAATATCATCATTTTTTTACAATGGTAGTAAGTACGTATGTTTTTATTTGCTTATTGATTTTATGTTAATTCTGTGTGTAGTTTTTTTTTTCTTATGACGCGAACAGTAGGCAAGCTTCATTCGTTTCTTCAGTTGTACGTACATAAGTTTTTCCCATATACATAAATGCGTAATATTTAGGATGTTTTTTTATGATTTTGACATTTCTCTTAAAAGTTTTATTTAGGACTTTTTTTAAGTTGATTGTATATATTTGTGTTGTAAAGACCTTCAGAGCAAATAAATTCTAAACTCAAACCAATCAAAACCATGGAACCAAGTAGATATATGGATTAAAAATTATAGCAATTAACTTGAACTTATCTAACTGTTGATTCCTTTTATCTGAAATTGATTGATTGCTTAAAAATATGAATACATAATAGGAGAGGAGGGTATGGGGTAGACGGACAGATTGACTACGTACGTACGTAGGAGGTGGTGGGATAGGGGTGGGGTGGGATTTAAATTTAATCTAATGGTCTAAAATATCGGGTCCACCAATTTAAGTGAAAATAGATTTGATAGAGCCACGTGGCAGCCCAGGAGCATTTGTAGGAGCACCACATGGCGGCTTGAGAGCGTTTGTAGGAAATTTAATGGACTTTTAGTATATAATAACTAGGAAGTTGGCCCGCGCATATGCGCGGACACTTATATTATTGAAAGGTAAGATTATTATTTGTTCAGAAATTTTGTCTAATAGATTTAGGACAAACTAAAGTTTGGATAATATTATTTTATAATAATTTAAGGGTTCTATTTTTCTTAAGGTATCTTTGAAAACCATTCACAAACTTTTGAGTAGGAGATGGATTAAATACTTACAACTTTTGAATCATATTTTTTTCTCGAGTAAATAAGAAACTATTGCTAGTTAATTATCATACAGTCCATCTATATACATACATGTAGTATGGCCGTAAATGAAAATGCGAGCGCAAGATACTCAAAATTCTTTTGACTAAATCATCTCATGAAGGCGCATGATATAATAATAAAGGGAGGGAAGCATATGCATGGGAAAAAAAGAAGAAAGAGAAAAATGCAAAAAAAGGGAGGGGAGGCGTACGTACCCGTGCACGTAGGTGCGTACCTATGCCAAGGTGGGACCATCTCAGTATTCTTGCGTCAAGTTTGGTATGTGATGTCATTCTCCGCTGTAGCTAGCCCATCTCATGAAGAGTTCGTTGGGGAGCAGGGTTTAACTTACCAGGGAAAGAAAGTTACACAAGTGAATAGTGAGAAAAATCAGATGAAATTTAACACAAAGTTAAATTTTTATTTCATTTCTTTTGAGCTTGATGGGGGTTAAAGAATCATTGCCATTATCATACCACGGTGGTAAAGGTCAGTTATCACGGTAAATGATGGTAAGAGAAACTCTAGCTAGGGCAGGGTGAGACCGATGGTAAGGAAAACTCTAGCCAGGGGCCGGTGGGGCAGCTAGGGTTGCATCACCATTATTATTGGTTAAATGTAAATACTTCCCGTATATTTGGAACCTCAAAGTTTTTGAAATATAATGAAGGGATTTTATTAAAGCACAGATTGCACTACATCTCTGGTCTCTACTTTTAGCATACGTCCAAAATTTGCTAAATTACAAGCCATAAAAGAGTAGGTGACACCATGACATGGAAATTCCAGCTTCCCTCGGAAAATAAACTACGCAGAGCAAGTTTAATAGTATAGCCAACTACCGGCTCCAATTCATCTATAGCCAATCTAATAGCTTATTTATACAATAGTTACATACTACATTATTAATACCTGGTCCCACATGTCATATACGCATTTCGTTTTAGAGATCGTGCTACAGCTGGCTACAAATCTGTAGCCCGCTGTTTCTCTCTCCTCATTTATCTTCTTAAAATATGTTTACAGCTGGCTTATAGGCCGCTATTGTACCTGCTCTCATAGGAGGGGCAACACCTAGTCACCTACTATCCAAATCACAGGAAAACATTTCAAACATATATTGCATATTATAATTCTAGATCAACGCCTCGACCATCTAGTTGTTTAGATTATCCATGATATATAATAGATGTGTATAAATAAAAGCCGAAGGCCAAAACTGGTAGAGATTAGTCCAAAGTAATTGTGACGGCATACGATGACCTGCATCGAAAGCAACATATTAATGTCAATAATAAACCTGTGTCTTTGTCGCGCACATGGTCGCAAAGCAAATTAATTCTAAAAAGAGGCAAAACACATCTAATAGCTATGTATATATGGTTGGGTAATCTCCTTTTCATAATTAATTAAGCCTAAATTGGCATTGAACATTGGGCATTGGCCCAGTCAATCGAGTGTGGATCAAGATCAAATACAGCAATTGTGAAAAAAGCAGGGACAAGGACGTACGTTATGCTGTGGAGTATATATGAAATGTTGGCTGCTTTATGCGTGCATGTGCATGGGTCTCCTTAATTGGCTGGGACCTATATAATTAACAACGGAGGTTTTGGAGCCTTGGGTTGCCATTCCATTTTCATTATATATCTTACAAAAAAATGCATCTCCTACTTAGTGAGAATGATATATATAGTTTAGGTTACTACTAATACGGATCATATATATAATTTACTCCCAAAATGCTCTTTTTGATTTCAGTTTCTGATTGAGCGTACGCACTGCAGGTACGCTATCTTCATCTCTAATTAATAATGGGACTTAGCTCAATATAGAGCAGATAATTGAACAAAATATATATGGATTGTCAACTTGATTATAGAGATAAATTAAATGTTTTAAGAAATAAATTTAATATGTAATAACTTAAAACAATTAGTCTAAACAATATAATAGCAAAAAGTTTGTTGAGAAAATATATTTTCTAAGTGTGGAGCAAATAATCCGTTTCTCAATAATCCAAAAAAACCTCAGTATACGAGATATATTGCTGATAGTTGCATAATTGAAAACTAGCTAAAACAAAGCTGTAGTTAACTAAAATGTGGCACGAATAACAAACTTTATACTACATGGCAACAGTTATATCGTTGTGCAAGAGAGTAAAACTAAAATTGAAAAGATAATTATATATAGGTGGTATTTTTTTACTAAAAATGAAGATATAGTTAAAGCACGAAAAATAAACTATCAGTGCATGATTATTTGAGTTTTAATTATTATAAGTTTAAAAAATAATCAAATTTTATATAAAAAATTTCCGCACGTAATATACTAGTATATATTTAGCAGTTTAAAAAATATCCTAATAAAATATTGAGGTAAAATAGAGATTAGTCATCCGTGACGGGCTCCTTACTACGCTGGTTTGACTGGTCAGACTCATCTGTGACGGGCTTTGTTTTCGGCCCGATTGAGATAACATCCATCCGTGACGGGCTTTTGCCCGATTGAGATTTTTCCTCACATCAGTGACCTTTGCCCACTGACGGGGGCCTTACCCGATAGTGATGATGCTTTCAGCCCGTCATAGATAAGCGATCCCGTTCTAGTGATAGTCATAAAACATGCCATAGATATATATAATACCATACATAAGCAACAAACAACTTGGAGTGAATTTGTTTTCCGGCGAGTTCAAGCAAACTGATTTTACGTGTGCACCGCCAGGACAGAGGGCGGTGTGATGCATATAAACGGAGGTTTAATTAGAAGGAAAAATATGTAGTGTGAAGCGCATATATTGCAAACCTGAAAACTATCACATGATATAAATTTAAAATAAAAGTTTAGATTTACCCACGTCATCACGAGTAAAACTTTTACTTCCAGTGTACCTATGCCATCTTATAGCAATGGATGTAATAAACTACCATGATTATTTAAATGCCTAATTCTATCAAACAAAGAAGATAAAATAGGGTAGGTATTGCAGGCTTCGCATTGAAAATTATGCACAAGCTGCGTGAACACACCGTGCAAACTAACTAACACACACACAGATATACCACTAAAAATTATAGAAAAATTTTTGTTTGTACTTTTAGTAGTATTATATCTATCTGTAAGGTCTTATCTTCAAATTAATTACATATTGGGAGCAAGAAAAAAACAAAATTCTAAGACATTTATACACCTAAGACTGTCAGAATTTAAGGTAATACTATACACGTAAGTGTAATACTAAATGCCTAATGCACATTAGCTAAAAGAACGTTACAAAGAGTTATTGTTTGGAGTATATAAATTCCAAATGTTTAATGATAAACTTTAGAGTAAAAATATTTAAATCATGATGGCAATCATGAAAAGTCCACACTGCAATAATAATTCTGGTTGCAGAGTTATTTTTATCTATGAAATTATATTCGTAGGCTATGTGAAGTCTCACGCACTCTGCACGAAACAATGAGTTGTTTTCCACAATCCAAAATCGATTTGGACTCAACTAGACTTTTTTATTGGGAATATGTGTAGCGTCACAACTTACATGCACCAAGGCATCCATTAATCAACAATAAGAAAATACAGCATATAGAAAAAAAAACAGCAGGTCCACCTCAGCTACACGATACAATAATAAGTTATAAAATATCTAGCCAATTATGCTACATAACAAAAAGAACTATCAAGTTCTATCGATTGTTGGCAAACAATAATATGCCCACAAGTACAATTACTTTCACATAGGGATTTCCAACTTTGTAATTGTATAAATAATTATTTTCATCACACTACTACACAAATGGTTTTTGTGAGCATTCTTTTCACATGTGGCTCAAATGTGCAACCTCCTTTGTGGCGAGCCTCTTGCCTCACACTCAAGGGTCATATTTAAAAATAACTTTTGCAATCCTTTTACACAAAACTATTTTAGTGGAGCACTTAATCCGCAATGTAGCGTTGAAGATTTTACACATAAAAGTATTTTAGTGGAGCACTTAACCTGTAAGATAGTATTGAATCAATCTACTTTTCGATATAGAAAAACATAGCTCATTTTACATCATAATAATATTTTATTCTTTCAAAATTTTTGTATTTCTCTTCGTACAAGTCACATTAAACAATCCAAGAGACGAAGGTCAATAATAAATCAACGAATTCAATAAATTCTTATAAAGTAGCTCCTTGGGTTTCTCCACAACGTGCATATATAAGCCTCTAAGGTGGCAATTCAAAATCAGTAGCGTTTCTTATAATAATATGATTAAAAGCTATACTTTTTCCTAATAAATTATTATTTCAAGATTCATATTGACTAGGTCTTTTCTTTAAAATATCGTAGGGCCTCACATATTACGGACAAGCGTTATATAAGATATGTATATATGATCAATTAAAAAGAGGGCTAAGCAAGATGGTAAAAAATAAATTTACAAGCAATAAAATTTTCTCGAGACTTTTTATGTAAAAATAAACAATGACAATTCAATTAAAAAGGAAAAATTCAATACTTTAATTTCAAATTATTTTGTTAAAACTTATTCCGAAACAATATAATATACATGCCCGCGCGAATGCGCGGGCTACCTTCCTAGTTGCTAGAAACATCAATGATCAGAAACGATATTTGTATGCAGAAACGACGCTCTGACCAAGCGCCGGGAATTTCCACAACAATTTTCATCCCTACCTAGAACAAGTATAGTAAGGGTGTGTTTAGTTCCTGAAAAAGTTGGAAGTTTGAAGAAAATTGGGAGTTTAGAAAAAAAAAGTTGAAAGTTCATGTGTGTAGGAAAGTTTTTGATGTGATATGATGTGATGAAAAGTTGAGAATAGGGGGAAACTAAACACGGTCTAACCAAACATAAACATGCAATCAAAATACTGTGCACCCCCATCATTTTCCTGATCAATTATTAAAAGAACTAGGAAGTAAGCCCGCGCAGATGCGCGGGCAATTTATTTATTGCCTTTAAAAAAAATACTAAAAGAAACCATATCTCGCCATATAAAAATAGACCATAGATTTTGATATGTAGTAAATGATCAGAATAGCTATCATATCCAACCAAAAAATGCAAACAAAAATCCAAAATATGGAATCGGGAAAAAAAAGAGAGGGCCTTAAACTCCCTTTATCACCCTTGTCATAGTAAGAGTTCTATTGATATTCGTTAATATTGCGCTCACATTTATAACATAATGATTCCTTTCACTTGTACGAACAAATAGTATTAAAATCCAAATACGACATAACACAAATACATTATAATTATTATGTAATCAACTTTCGGTTTCAACTTAAATAGAGATAATTAGTGTTAAGAAAAACACAACCCATGGTGCTTAATTATTCTCTCGCTGCATCACACCTTTAATTTTCTTTTCATGTTATTAACAAAATTAATCATCTCTATATATGATTTGATATGTGGCAAAGCGGTAGCGCTACAACAGCTGTGATCAACTTAGATGTCTCAGACACTACACTTCGTCACGCGTGCAAAAGACCAAGGTGCAGACGTGCATTGTGCAGCGGGCAAAAAGAGAATTTCGGACACTTTATTTATTACGAAAAATAGATCCAATGATTATAATAATATGTCCACCAGTTCTAGTCTAAGTGTAAATTAGTTAATATAGATTTTAAATTATTAATATAATGGATACACAATATAATGGTGTAGACCTTATTTTGAAACAGTGCATTACTTGAGAATAATAGACCAATGTAATAAAAAGTAGATCCGATGATTTATATAATGGGGCCAACAGCATAAGTGCACGTATAAATTAGTTAATATAGATATTTGATAGGTACACGATATAATTGTGTAAAATTTATTTTAAAATAGTGCATTATTTGAAAAAATAGTACAAAGTACACCGGTTTAAATTATATGATGGTAGATTCTTTGTTTGTAAAATAATGATTATTTAAAAAATATATCCATTATATATATAAATTGAAAAAAGAAGAAAAAAGGAAAAAAAGGGGGAGGAAGCGTACGTACAGTACGTACGTATATACTCCACCTGCCAATGCGCGGGAGGAGGATAGGTGGGACCCATGGTATTTAGTTTGTTTTAAGATCAATTTTATCTAACGGTGTGTAATATTGGACCCACCAATTTAAGTGAAAATCAAGGGATAGATGTTTTGCTTTTTTCTTAGAATTTCTAGGATTTTCTCTATTTTATTAGAGCGCCACGTGGCGGCTTGAGAGCGTTTGTAGGAAGTTTTATGGACTTTTATTATATAATAGATTTTCATATAAGACGGACAGTCAAAGTTGGATACGAAAACCCAGAGTTTGCCTTTTTTTTGGACGAAGTGAGTAACTACCAGAGGGAGATATGGCGTATTTATTCGGCTTTATCACGTACCGCGTCGACGTCAGGGAGCTTCGGCTTCGCTGTTGCATCATTATCACTCGGTCGAGCTAAGCTGGGTGCTGTGCGGCTGTGCCTGTATGGCTGTAGCAGCAGCGTCGCATCGCACTCAACCTCATTATCTCTTTTGCTTATCGAAAGTTCATCTTTTCCGTTGCTAATGGCTCTCGACAGAGCTGTGCCTCTAACTGCAGTCGGTCGCAGCAAATTAAATGGCACGTCCTTTTCGTGGGCCGATGATCACGGTCGCTGAACTGGATAGGCCAACTCCTGACGGTTCCATCGCATCCAATAATCCTGAGCTTTTCCCACTTGACCACGATACGTTTCCAGTTTATGGACGCGAAATTAAAGAACATGCATAATGCATTTTGTGGTTAAAAGTCAAAACACGAAATCGCCCTCGCGAAAACAAATGAAATACGGGGCCTGTTAAGCCTGAACTCACCATGAACCCTTTTTTTTTTGAAACGTGACCATGACCATGAACTTAATCAACCCATACGAGTAGTAATCAAAGAGCAAAGAGATCTTTAAAAATGTGCAGACTTGGACTGATCGGAGCTTTGCTACTGAGCCCCTTGTGAAACTCGTAGTCAAGCTGTAAGAGGGACTTCGACAAGAGAGAGAGAACAAGTATATTTTGCTTTTCTCATCTTTTCTCTTTGATCGAATTGTATCATCGGGTATAACATCTACCTCAATTTTTAAAACGGGTGCAAGTATAAAACTTCGATTACTGTTTGGGAATCGGTTTTTACCAAAGTGACGGGTTAACCATGGTTAAATTTGCTGAGTCAACATGGGCTATGTACGCAGCATGACAATGTTCACTAGAAGATATTCCCCTTTGCTATCGACTTCGCTAGGTGGAGCGCGAAAATCGTCATGATGTAGAACCATACATAGCCCATTCTGACTCAGGAAGTCTGACCGTGGTTAACGTGTCATGTTAGCCAAACCTAATCCTGAACCATCGAACTAGTCTATTTGCTCCGGGTTTTAAAGTTGGTGTAGACGTTATACCCGGGTTTGTAATTAGAGATGTGATTCAATAATGAGCCTATGAGGGACATAAAATGGGCACTTGTGGCGGTATGGTTATTCTTTCGTATCTAAGTCGTACTTGCAGGCGGTGAGGGAGCATACGGTATGAGGGTCTATGGTGTGAAATTATGACCCAAATTTAAAATGAAAATCGATGGACCAGATGTTTCTAATATATTAAAACGCCACATGCGCGACTTTAGGAGCGTTTATTAGAATTGCATATGGCGGCTTAGAAGCGTTCGTAGGAGTTTAATAGACTTTTAGTATATAATAGATAGATTAACACTTCCACACACACACACCATGTTACATGTTTGATGGTATGATTAAAGCTACAGAGGCCCACCCCCACAACAACACCACTCTCAGTTTGGTGGTCCATCCTATCAGTCACACTACCTTCCCATCCTCTGATCGAGAGCTCCACACAAATGTGAGCTCACCACCAAAGCTTAGCCAAAGCCAGCTGCTCGATCGATCCACTAATAATTCTTTCTGCAGCTTGCATTGGTTGTCTCTCTTCGTCTGGTTGATCCACCAAATCAAAGGAGAGACATTGTAGCAGCAAGAGATCGATAAGCCA
>CM020179.1:20176728-20192243 GCA_009805545.1 Oryza longistaminata | reverse complement strand
TAGCCGTCGTTGGGTACGGCGGTGGAGTTGACGAGGCTGGCGAGCCTGACCGGCGGCGTGGAGTACTCGCCGGTGAGCACCCTGGCGGCGACGATGGCGTTGGCGGCCTCGGTGTAGTGCACCCCGTCCCAGCTCGCGAACCTGGCGCCCATGTCGCACAGCTCCATCTCCGCGGACATGCACATCTTGAAGTGGTTGTAGTTGTGGGGCGGGCCGCCGTTGCCGCAGCACGCCATGAGCGGCCTCTCGATGCCGTGCAGCGTGTGGTTCGCCACCAGGTCGTACTTGGCGGCGTACACGTCGGTGAACACCACGGCGGCGTCCGCCATCCGCTGCCGGAGCCGCCGGCACGCCGCGCCCAGCTGCGCGTTGAACTCCCTCGCCGCCGCGTTGTACGTCTTGAGGCACCCGTTGCCGTCGAGGTCGGAGTCGTCGTCGCGCGGGATCGACAGCTTCTGCGGCAGGCACCCCAGCGCCCCCGTCCCGTGCACCCAGAACTTCCGCCCACCGTGCCCGTACAACGCCTGCATCCACCACGACGTTAATTGTGTCATTAAGCTAATAAAAATACTACAAAACGGTATACCGTTTAGCTGATGTTATGATGACGTCATCATGATATCTAAATACCAGATCTGGTATATATGAGTATCGTGTTTGATACCTAGATGTGGTATCTACGATACCATACTAATGTCAACACATAAACATTTTATTGGAATGGTATACCGTTCTATAGTAGCCCTGTGAAGCTAATTATAAGCTCTATTTAGAGATTAAGATTCTACTAAGAAATAGCTAGTCGATAGCAACTGGAAATCTGGAAAAACTGACTTTTAGTTTAATTTTTTAAGTACTATTAGGAAACTAAATGTTTTGAGAGAAGCTGCAGTTACTAAAACCTCCCCCAAATAGTACCCTAATCATCAACCAAATGACAAAATAATTGGATCATGATAAAGAGAATTGAGCTTGCCTCGATGGTGTACTTGATGTGAGCAACAATGGTGGGGATCTTGGCAAGAACTTGGTCGTAGGGGAGATTCATGTAGGCAGCGAGATCGTTCTGCCCGATGTCGATGGTGTAGATGGCGTTTCGGAATCCGTCGCGATCGATCGGTGTTCGCACGCCTGCATCAAACCCCCAACAGACAAGTGAGCTGGTCAGGACATGTTTGCAATAGTTTTTCTCTTTCTTTTTTCGTACGTGCAATCATTTACATTTTGTTTTGTTTTTGTCAGGAAGATTCTCTTCAATTTGTCTTTTGTATATGGTTCAAGAAGAGAGTACTGGAAATGTTTTGTAGGACAGCTGAGCAAATTGAATATGGGCCATATGATAGATTTTATGTGCAATGTCAGAATCCAAGCTCAGAATTAGGTGGAGATGCAGCTTATATTTGTTTATGCTTAAGTCAAGGCTCAACAGAAAGCAAATTAATTTTTGAATCATAATTATGTCCACAACAACTAAGTAAGCTCTACCATTTTCCCTCCAAAAGCGACATGAACCAACATTTTTTTTTCTAAAAATTATAATAAAGCATCAATATATTGATTTAATTGTCAAGAATATAAAGAACTAAATTGATCATAAAACCAACTTATAGTTTTCAAAAGTTAAAACATGCATGGAGCCCTCCACGAAGATGACACTGACCTAATTTAAAGTTTGTAGAGTAATATATTTTATCTCTATATCATAGAAAATGCAAAGGGTGAAGGCATATATATGGCTCACACTATTTTTTAATTTGATAATAAAGCATCAATATATAGATTTAAATTATTGATTTAATTGTCAAGAATATAAAGAACTAAACTGACCAAAAGTTAATACATGCATGGAGCCCTCCACGAAGATGACACTGACCGTGATAACCATGAAAGTCTACATTCAATCGAAGATATAAATCAAATGTTGTTTAGATTTTATTATGCTTTAGATATCTCAACAACCTAAAAATAAGAAGAGCAGATAATGCATATACGTGCTTGAGCCGTGAGCTGATGGTGATTATCTTGGCTGATCGTTTGGGCTGGTGCTTTTATAATTAATCTTGGCAGTGATTTTTTTCAATCATTGTTATCAATATCTTTGGTTTTTATTTCGTTCGTACATACGTATAGCTTTTGCCTTATTTTCCCCGGATGAATTGTACGCAAGGATTTTCTCTTGTATGTGAATAGGATATTGGGAGTGAGAGATTATTTTTTATAGATTTAATAATTTGAACGGGATATTAGGAGGGAGAGATTATTTTTTATAGATCTAATAATTTAATTGTCTAAAATAATGGTCTCTTAGCTTTAAGTGAAAATCGAGGATTAAATGTTTTATTTTATCTAAGAATTTCTATGATTTTCTTTAATTTATTATAGCGCTACTTAGCAACGTAGAAGCGTTTGTAGAGTGACACATGGTGACGTGAGAGCGTTTGTAGGAAATTTAATGGACAAAGTATAACAAAATAAATGATAATTACATATTTCTTTAGTAAATAAACATATGTTCAAACGCCAATAATATTATGGAGGTATATTAGGTAAAGCAAAATAATAAAAGAAGGTGAATAAGAAAAGGAAAAAAGTGTGGGGTGTATGTTACGTTCGTACTCATACGTACGTGCTTGCAGGCGGTGGGGGAGGCATACGTATGAGGCTCTATTTTTAATCTAATCTAATGGTGCAAAATTATGGACCCACCAATTTAAATAAAAATCGAGGACCAGATGTTCCTAATATATTAAAACGCCGCATGGCGACTTATGAGCGTTTATAGAATTGCCGCGTGGCAGCTTAGGAGCGTTTGTAGGAAGTTTAATGGACTTTTAGTATATAATAGATGGAGTTGATTAACAAGCTATATTATATTTGACAGAAGGTACATTAATCATTGTAAATATTTTATATGTCTTGTTCATCTGGTAATTAATGTGTATTAGTTGTTTAGTAGTATGTGCTAGCATGTAGACATTGGTTGTGTTTAGTTCCTGTGCCAAATTTTTTTTGAAGTATACGTATACACATTTGAAGTATTAAACGTAAACTAATAACAAAACAAATTATAGATTCCGCATGTAAACTGCGAGATGAATTTATTAAGCCTAGTTAATCCGTCATTAGCAAATGTTTACTGTAGCATTACATTGTCAAATCATGGCGCAATTAGGCTCGAAAGATTCGTCTCGCGATTTACATGTAAACTGTGCAAATTAGTTTTTTTTTCGTCCACATTTAATGCTCCATGCATGTGTCAAGCATTTGATGTGACGGAAAAGTTGGAAGTTTGAAGAAAAAATTTTGAATCTAAACACGGCCATTGTGTCCTTCTATTCTGACAAGACCCTTTCAGTTAAGATATCAAACAAACTCCATTCACGCCAAAATAGCAAAAAAGCTAGCTCACAGCAATACTGTAGGGAAATTTAGGGTATGAACCTACAGTGAAATCATATTTATACAATCATTACATGTTTCCAAGCTAGAACAACGGTTTTTTTTATAAACTACAAATATTTTAATTAAACTATCACAAAACTATAGATCTAAGGCGATACATCATAAACCTATACATATATAATATTAAGTTTATCACAAAACTATATATTTAAGGCTGGCTGGCTACTGGATTCTGCACATTTTAGTCCTTCTAGAAACATGTATTTTACAAATAGACCTTTAGATTGGGGAAATCCTTATTCTTCACACGCACGCTTCCTAGACCGCCAAACAGTGTATTTTTTTAAAAAAAAACTAGAAAGTTATTTTTGAAAATCATATTAATATATTTTCTAAAAAGTTAAAATAATCAATAATCAATTAATCTTGTGCCAATGATTTATCTTGTTTTACGTTTTTTTTTCTTCCTCTCAAACACACGCTTATTAAGACATATCCTTGGCTCGACATGTTATCACTGCCTCGGGCAAGTCAATTTGGTAACAACCTCCGCCGTTTAAGGTTTTTTCTACTACCATTCTCCCATCATATCGATTTATGGTTAATTTTTTTATAAAATGGTATTTTTATTAGAACTATAAAAAAAGCATATGAACATATTTTCCTCTGTCCTTAAAAGACTAATTTCTAGTTATGAATCTAAACATGGTTTATGTCTAAATGTGTGACCTTTTTTTTTACTGAGAGTGTGTGCTTCATTTCTATAATTTTTTTTATTTCAAAAACCTTAATATGGACAAGTTTGTTGGTCCATTCATTCTTCCAATTTATTGACTTTTTCAAAACTTGACACCGGATCAATACGATTTAGCGATTTATCTAAAATGAATTAGGATATATTGATTTGTCAATTCTCTCGCAATCTAACAACACAAATCAATAGGAAGAAGAGAAAGGGAATTTGTTCCAAGGTGGCGGAGACCGGTGTCACCTTAATTGGCGTCGAGACATTCCACCTTGGGCTGTGTTTAGTTCACACAAAAATTAAAAGTTTGGCTGAAATTGAAACGATGTGACAAAAAAATTGGAAGTTTATGAGTGTAGAAAAGTTTTGATGTGATGAAAAAGTTGGCAGTTTGAAGAATTATTTTGGAACTAAACACGGCCTTGGTACCAATGTCTCCGGCACGAGTTAGAGATCCATGACCACGATTAAGTTTTTTAGGGCCTATTCGCAAATTGTTTTCTAGAAAAGACTAAAATGTCAAATCCAACAGTGGCTGGCTCGAATGCTCGATCAGTACTGGTAGGTGGCGATGGTGTCATATATCGAGCCGCATGGCGACACACGGCCCCGGCGTGTATGTGTACGGGCATTAGCACCGACTCTGATCGATCACACGCACTGGCCGGGGTATCCATGATGCTACTACGGATCATCGTATGATACTACTACTGGATATGTTTGTGATTTGTCGGTCTCGATCGCTTTTAGTAGTGGGGAAGGGAGAGTTGATAATGAGGGGTTTTGCATTGCCCGGTACCACCGTTTTAATTCGTGTGTTGTGTGGCTATTGATTGATGGATCGCTGTCTGCTTCTGTACGTAGCTGTGGCGTAAACTAGGGGAGAGTAATTAAAAAGACCGTGCGCGTGCGTGGCAATGCCTAGCTTGTTTAATTTGCAGCTTCATCAGTTTTCTCCTTTTCCTTTCGGCGATTTATTGCGGGTACGGATGAATCGATCTAGTGGGAATGAGAAAATTTTGGAGGAATTTTGCTGGATTATTGGAGGAGCCGAAGGAATTTCACTGAAATTTCAGAGGAATCAAATCTGTTTTCTGTGAGATTCTTATTAAATTCCTACGTTCGGTAGGAGCACTCAAGTTTTTTCTCGCATTTTCTCACAAATTCATAGGTGACTGGTCATCTAACAAAGGCAAGTTTCTTGAGAAGGGAGTTGATGGGAAGAGTTCAATTTCATAGAATTCGAAACCTGGCCGAAACAACCATGAATATCGAGCAATTTTGGGTGATTTGATCCTCTACACGCAAATTTGACGAGGAGAGGATGCATGACGCATACTGCCTCTTTTTGTGCATGTCACTCATGGCAACCCTAGAAGTTTGAAGCGGCGGATTATTGTTGCGGATTGTCTAATTAAATAGTTATCTAAGCAATACAGAAATTAATAAGAGAGACGTTTGCTGGGAGTACGTGGAGCAAATAATTTTCAGTAATTATAATTCAATAAAGTGAACGGAGTTGTGATTTGGGAAGGTCAAGTGCGAGCGGACCAAAGAAACGGTGACCACTGTGCAGTGTGCACCACACAACACCTACACGCGTCCGTGACGACCCATCGCAGCGCAGGTTGCGCGGTCGCGGCCTCAACTTCAACCGATGGATGCGTGGGTGCCGCACCGACGGGCGACAGGTATAAATTAGAGCTTTTTCCTTCAACCGTCGTCCCAAGTGACAACGATTGCCTAATAAGCAGGGAGTAGCAGCAGCATGATGTACATTATATTGAGCTTGCAACTTGCAAAGGTTGTGCTGCATTGCATCATGCGTGCGTGCTAGTACACAGGACGGACGGACGGACGGACGGGACGTCTTCTTACGTTGGCTGTGTCTAGTTCAACGCAAAGTTTAGATTTTGGTTGAAATTGAAGATAATGTGACTAAAAAGTTGTGTGTGTATGATAGGTTGATGTGATAGAAAAGGACTAAAGTTTAGATCCAAACTTTGTATCTAAACACAGCCGTTGTGTGTCCCTGAAATCTGGAAAGATGACAAACCCAATACATAAAGGATGAAAACGCTGTACCACCACGTACCAATTCAACTCTCTGTGTTCCATGTCCACCATCAAGGCTAAAACCTCGCCTCTCACAGGTCACATCTGATTTGAGACTTCAGGAGGAAAAAAGCTACAGATGGAAGCATGCATGTGGTGTGTGCTTAGCCTTAGCAAACAAACAAATCAGTAGCTAGCCCGTCCGAAATCAGAGGGGAATGCAACAGCAACACAAAAGGGGATAGAACAGCAACAGGCAAGGATCACAGCCGCACAACACAAACACCAGCAAACCATAGCAAAGCATGCAAGCCTTTTACTGGGAACACGTACAAAGCAAATCGAGTGCCAAAACTGGGGAACCCATTCAGTCCCCAATCACTTTCTTCTCTTCATATGTTTAGAGAGTACGTCTTGTATTCATCCTTTCCTTCCTTTCAAAAGAAAGAACAAAATTTCTCCACCAGGGAACTACTAGAATCTATGATGTTTTTTTTTCTTTCCTTTCTCTTTTCATTTTCGTTGCCACATTTAAGACGAGCAACACTAAACAGAAGACAGACAACCTATGATGATGAGAAGTAATACCAGAAGCAGACCCTGCTAAATGCAAAAAAGAAAAGCAGACCACATTGGAAAAGCTTAAAAAGGAACCACACCTACACATTAGCTTTGTTAACCAAAACCGGCATCGAGCCAATCTTCACGACATCAACTGAGGAATTCTGAGAACTGATAGCAAGAGAACTGACTCTGGCAACGATAGTTTCCTCTCTGGCTGTCTTCAAACTGACAGTTGCCGAGCTACAGTTAGCCCCATTTGAATGCTTTTCAGGTGCTTTTGATTCGTTTAGATGCTTTTCATGTGCTTTCGATGAGCCATGAACAGCACTGTTAGGATTTTGCCGAGGGAACTCAACCTTCTTCCAGTACTGTTGTTTACCATCCACATTTGTCTTAACTGTTGATGCCTGTGGCTGCTTAGTCCCAGTTTTCACCACTTTATCATTAGCCTGCCTGACATTGCGGTTCTCTTGATGTCTGTTCTCTTTCCCGTCATCGCTGGCTTGTTTTTCAACAACTTGTAGGCATTGATCCTGAGGCTTGATCGCATTACTACCCTGTGGCTTCACTGACATATTCTGTATCCCCGGTGTTCTGTCTATCAGTACGTTGCCTGATTTTGGCTGCCGAACATCAGTGACGTCTTTTCTTCGCTGAGCGACAGGAACAAAATCCGGAGCATTATGGCTCAACTTGGACCTTCTGAAATAATGTTTACTTCTCGCCTCATCCTCCTCATATTTCATGAAATCATCAAGCAAACACTCCTTCACTTTGATAGCCTTAAGGATCTTTAGCATAGATATTCCAGGAACATATGGTATCTGCAATTTAAATATTGAGCAACAAAGATGTGAGATGAAACCAAGATTTAAAACAAGTCATGCTTCAATGATCAAATTACTAACAAACTACTTGACAAACAGAACATTTTTTTATAGAACATTACAAATGAAATTCACTGGCATTCATAGATCCAAACTAATTCGAGGAAGCATATTAAGCAAAATGTTACATCTAGAGTAGTTTGTCATGAATGCTTACTTCCTGTGTATCTCTGCTGTGTGTGACAGGCTTGTTTTCATTGTTCTGCAGCAAAATATGCTGCAAGGTATAATTAGGTACATCTTTGATGATGTGCCATCTTACTGGAAAGCTGCCAGTCCATTTATCCTGACACCAAAAGTCCATGTCCTTATGAAAATCAACAGGACCAACCATCTCAGCCATGCCACAGAAGAGCCCACTACCATTCACCTGATAAACAAGAAATCCCAGAATTAATATTTTAATCACAGACAACGCTGAATAAATGTAGTTTGAATACATTAGAGGTACTTACGGAGAAGAACAGAAAAACAGGGCACTTGGTAGAATTCCTCTTAGCTATCCTGTTAGCATCCTTGAATGCAATGTCCAGTTTGCTGTTTCCACTAGAAGAACTTGACCATACACCATACTTGATTGATTTATGGACATCATCTTCACCAATTGACTTGATAACAAAGAACTTTGCAAAGGGATAGTCCACTCGGAGATCATCACTGTTATATTGGTTGCATCGTATAACAATAGTCCCTTCTGGATCACCAACAGAGAGCCTTGATGTGTAGGATTTTGCGATTATGGAAGAAGACTTCTGACCGCAAGGTTTATCCGCACCACCTAAGCCATCCACGTTCGATAATTTCATCTTTGGGCTAGCACCACCAATATGACCACTCAAATTTGAATTAGGCTCAAATTTCTCTGCTGCAGCCCACCTCTGAACATTAGACCCAACAAAACCAGAGCCATTGTTTACAGAAAATTTCTCCTGTGGCGAATGCTTGGCAGCAGATCGCCTCTCAGGCAAATTTGAAAATGCCTGATCATTTAGCACAAGATTTGTCAGCTCAGAAAGAGAGAGAAGAAATTTCTGCAAACATAAGCAATTAATCACACAGAAAGACAAAATATGAACTTTTACAGCAAGCGTTGAAAGGCAAACAACCTTTCAGGATTTTTCTCTTTACAAAAAGAAATAATAAATAGACTAGTCATGAATAGATTTCAAATTGGTACAAAAGCTTGTTCTACACAAAAACATTAAAGAACTCCAGGAATACCCAAAGCAAGTTTGAAATGCATCATAGGGCACACTATATTTGCAGTTACAAAATATAACCATTCTATGGTATAACATCAAAATATCTGCCAAGTGGAGTTATCACAATATCCCCACACCACTGGTAACAAAAATATGACCACATATGCCAGCATCATATTGAATATCATCTTTCAGTATGCAAATCTTTGTAGTATTATTATTTAACGGGTTGACTTTCAGAAAAAAAAAAAGGAACCTGATCAATTAGAAATAAGTTTGGTAGTATATATTAAATTGACATAGAACTATGCTGTGGCCACAATATCACAATATAGTGCCATCGCCTACTAGAACAATAAGTACAGATTCAAAGGCACTACTCACACATTGTTCTAAACTTTTTCATGTCATAAGACAATGTTAAATCCTATAATTGTTTTGAATTAACATACAGAAGACATGACCTAGTACTGCATAGCAACTGACAAAAGAGAGCACTCCAGCTAACAGAAGACCTGCAAGGACATGTGGATTTGCCTACCTGTGAAGTGTGAGGATATTTGACAGGCATCATGGAGCCATCTGCCAGCTCTTTCTTCAGTGGAATTGGATTACGCAATTGAACCTTGGGATCACTCGCATGATCCAGAAATTGCTTTGAGGAGACAATAGTAGATTGTATAGGTGGATTTGCAATGATATCATTTTTTGTGGCAACAGGAGGAACTGAGGGTAATGCATGATTTGTTGATGTTACAGTATAGCTTGGCAAAGTAGGAACATAGACTGGGGGGTGAAGAGGTGCGGTTGTGTTTCCCAGAACATTATCATGTGCATAAGGAAGAATAGTTGGAACATAATAGGGCGAGGGAACTATTTGGCATGTTTGGTCAGCAGCATCACCAACATATTCAAGGGGCAGATATGAACCGTCGACTATGAAAGAAGAATTTATTGGGTAAGGGCTGTAGGAAGGATGAACAGATCCATTGTCAGGGGCAGCATAGTACATGCACTGTGTGCCTTCGGTTTGAAAACCCTGCGAAGTAATCAAACAAACTAGGTAAAAATGCTCATTAGGAAAGGGAAAGTATAGAGAAAAACTGTCATGTGTACTAACCGGAAAATAGATGTCTTGGCCATCATATCCTAAAGAGCTTTGGTTATTATACCATTCCGTAGGTGATCCAACTTCTGCATTCAATAAATGTATTACGACCCGACAGCATAAAGAGAAATAAAGCACAACAGATAACATGTGGACGAAAGCAAGCTGCCAGTTCATGTTTTTACCTGTATAACCATACGGATAAGGATTCGCAGTTGCAGGAACATACACATTTTGTCCATAGATTTGTTCTGGCGTCATTCCCATCTCCATACAATTCACGGTTTGGAAACAAGTCACTTGTTTTACTGCAGTGTTCAGAACTTTAGAGATGTTATGAACAGCTTCACACATACTGAAAATTATGAAACTAACAGAGCAATACTGCATAAAATGCAACAACATTCATGCCTCATCGTGTCTAACTAATTGTTATTTTACAGTTACAAAAATAAACCAGTGAAGAAGCATATATTGCAGCAAGTTAATCAACAAGCAGATAAACATAGAAAAGGAATATAAAAATTCCAATTACTGTTACTATGATAAAAATTAACTTGACAATACAAATGTTTTTGCCTTCTCAAAATAGGTGTATACACAGAAAATATAGTTGTGATCAGACTTAACAATAAGATGACAATACACATCAATGAGAGATTGTACTAAGTTTGGTAACCTGGAAAAGTCAAGTCCAGTGAAAGATCTTTGCACATAGAATACTTAACATCAAGATTTTATAATCATAATTTCAAGCTCATTTTGGCTTCAACTATCCTAAGGTATACAGATAACATCAACATTGCAGTAACCAAAACCATGAAGCGAAAGGGCAAGTAGCATCATGTCACAAAGCCCAGCCCTTCAAAGAAAATTCAATGATTTCATAACTTATATACTACAACTAACTAGTGATGCATGTGAATTCATCACATGGAACATTTGAGAGGCGAACAATGTAGAGGTGGTCAAAGCATGGTGCAAAGTCAACTGATGATTCTAAGCAAAGAACAACAGCGTAGCAAATCAAGAACAGAAGGGGAAACTCAACAATGCAAGAACAGTAATCTAATAGCCAATCAATATCTGCATATCCCTATCAAAAATATAAATGAGGAAGTGGATTTAGAACTACTGTTTGATACAGAGCAGCTAAGTACAGCAATGCTAGCCTTTAATTGAGACATGTCAGAAGAGAAACTAGCGATCGTCTTATTATGTTGTATGAATCTACCATGACAAAGTTTCATCACCGAATTTACCAAACAATACTAATATCATAAATGGCACAGGGCATCTCAAACTTGATAAAGGGTTGACAGATGGGTTGATTGTCCCTGCATCCTTTGCCTATTTGTTGGTCTCTCATTAGCATGCAAGGTGCAATTACCACATATGTTGAAACCCTAAACAGGGCACAGGAAATGCTGACCTTCAAATACCAAGCCCAAGCTTGGCTCAATAACTGACAATCATGCATGTCCTAATTGCAGAGGCGAAGGAAAAATTGAGGTCGTTCTAGAGAGTAACAAATACTAAAATGATGAACTAAACCCAATGCCTGATAAATTTGACAATCCATATTCACACAACTACCTTTCCGGACCTAAAGAGAAACTAAGTCAACAGTTATAGAGGAACCCTGCAGAATAATGAAAAATCGATGCAACGAGAACGAAACCTAAATCAAGAATTCACAATAGCATGGCAAATTGGCAGTTCCTCTCCATGTTCCTACAGGAGAAGGGTTATTTGGTTTTACATGTTTAAGCTGCAAATTACATAATAAAAACATAAACACAAACAATTACATGAACAAACAGTGGACCACGCATAATCCCAACAAAGCGTAAACCTAACCGACTAGATCAAATAGCCAGCCGAACAAACGATGGCGCCGCGTTTCCCCGAGCATCTACGGTGAGATGGTCAAAATAAAATTTAAAAAAAACGCGATACTAACCTTCACGCGGCGCTGCTGCGGCAGCAATCACGGGGAAATTCCTTGACCGCACGGAGCGGAGGGAGGCGGCGCCAACCTTGGGGGAGGAAGAGCGCGCGGAGAGGGCGAAGGGTGCGCAACGGCCGTGTGGGCGGAGGAGGGGAGAGGGGAGGGGGGAAGGCGTAAGCGGGTCTGGCGGCGGGTGCACGGAGAGGCGGCGGCGGCGGAGGACGGCGAGGAGGAGAGCGGACGCCGGCGGGGTCGAGGAGGTGGCGAGTTTGGAATCGTGAGGGTCGCGTTTTTGTTATGGCGGCTTGGGTTAGGTCGGTGCGGCTGGCAAGCCGTCGGCCGGGTTGCCGAGCTGATCCCTTTATTTATAGGAAGGAAATAAGTTCACTTCATGACCCTCAAAACTGATCGAAATCTAATTCATGACCTAAACCACAAAACCGGATATCTCGACCCCCAAACTTTAAAAAACGGTGCAATTGGACTCCCTGGGCGGTTTTGGAGGACGGTTCCTGACGTGGCACTTACGTGGCAGTATTGACTCGTCTCTTTCCATGTGGCATTGACGTGGCGCTTAGATGGCATTAGAAATAAAAAATATGCGTGGGACCCATTAGTCATTCACACAAAAAATTGTGGGGCCCACTGACATGTGGGCCCCACATGTCATCCTCTCTCTCTCCCTTTCTTCTTCTCCCCTCTTCTTCCCTTCTCTCTTTCTTCTCTTTCTCTTCTCTCCCTTCGGCTGGCCGCGGGAGCACGGGCGACTGAGCTGGAGCGGCGGCGGTCGGGGGCCAGAGCGGCGGCGACGGTGGGAGCTAAAGCGGCGGCGGCGGCCTCGCCATCAGCCTCACCAAGTGGAGAGAGGAGAGGAGAGGAGACCAGGTGAGGGAGGAACGAGGTGGTGGGAATGACGTCCGGGCGCGGCGGGGAGGACGCCGACGTGGAAGGAGAGGGAGAACAACAAGAGGCGGGAGCGGCGGCGGCGGGCCATTGCCGCCAAGATCTTCATGGGGCTCCGAGCACTCGGGAACTGTCGTCGTCGTCGTCGCCGATCTAGTCTCGAACTGGTACTCGGCGTGGTCGAAGAGGTCGGCGGTGACGACTACGAGGAGGAGGAGATGGAGGGGGCGAGCAGCAGCCGGACGGTCCAGCCCACCGCCGACGCGTACAGCAACCTGACAAACGCGTCATTATTCCCCTCTTCAACCTTCCTCGATTGTATACATGGCAGCAGTGCAGCACGTCGTCGTCCGGCCATGGACGTCACGGGAGCTGGTCAGGCCATGGAGGAGCAGTGAGCGGAGGGGTCAATGGTGGCGTTGGGACAAGGCGATGTGCTTGGAGCCGAGGGCGCCGTGGGGAGCAACGCGGCGGAGGGGGCCCGGCGACGCTGGCTGTGGACCTCGGCGCAGAGGGCGGCCGTGGACCTCGGCGCAAAGGGCGGAGGAGATCCGGCGGAGACCGAATAAGGGAAGGAGATCAGATTAGAGAAAAGGGGGAGAGAAAAGAGAGAGAAGGGAGAGAGAGAGGGAGAAGATGACATGTGGGACCAACATGCTAGTGGGCCCACAATTTTTTATTTTGTGTGTGAATGATAGATGGGTCCCATGCATATTTTTTATTTCTAATGCCACCTAAGCACCACGTCAACGCCATGTGGAAAGAAGACTAAGTCAATACTGCCACGTAGGCGCCACGTCAGCGAAACCGCCCTCCAAAACCGCTTAGGGAGTCAAATTACACTGGTTTTAAGAGTTTGGGGGTCGAAATATCCGGTTTTGTGGTTTAGGGTCATGGATTAGATTTTGATGACTTTTGAAGGTCATGAAGTGAACTTATTCCTCTGAGATGAATAAGTTCACTTTAGGTCTCTCGTCTTAACGTCGAGCTTGAATCATATCCCTAAACCGGGTAGAACGCATCCCTTATATTTCAAAACTGGTGTAAATGTAGTCTAAGACAGTATTGAAGACGTTTTTAGGTGATGTGGTGCCGACGCGGAACAATAAGCAAAAATAAAAAAATCACGTGGGATCCACATGTAAGTCAGACGTCGATCTTCTCTCTTTCGTATCCCCCTCCCTCACCCCACATGTAAGCGTAAGGAGCAGTGGAGCAGAAAGATCCAGCCCGACGGGGTGAGAGATGGGGATAAGAAAGAGAGAATATCGATGCCTCACTTACATGTGGGTCTCATGTGATTTTTTATTTTTATTTTTGCTTATTATGCCACGTCAGCACCACATCACCCAAAAACGTCTTCAATATTGTCTTAGGACTACATTTGCAACGGTTTTAAAAGATGAGGGATGCGTTTTACCCGGTTTTGCGGTTTAGGGATGTGATTCAAACTCGAGATTAAGATGAGGGACATAAAGTGAACTTATCGACCTGGCCCAGTATTGTTCCTCTGGGATTTGGAAAGTAGAGCGCCATGTATGTCTGGAATGCTCTGTACGAGACTGAACTTTAATGATCCTCGGTTACCCACGAACATTGGGATGTTTTCTTATTACCAGTAGAAATATCTACGCTCTGCAACGGGAAATTCCTTAGGCCCTGTTTAGGCTGTGTTTAGTTCCTTCAAAAGTTAAAAGTTTGGGTTGAAATTGGATGTGATTGAAAAGTTGTGTGTGTATGACAGATTGATGTGATGGAAAAAGTTGGAAGTTTGGATCTAAACACAGCCTTAGTTCCAAAGTTTTTTTCCAAACTTCCAACTTTCCATCACATCAAACCTTTCATACACACACAACTTTTCTATCACATCGTACCAATTTCAACCAAACTTCCAAACTTCAGTGTGAACTAAACACAGACTAATCTATCATACTAAATCGTGTAGCAGGCGCTCGGGGACGCTCTGCCGCGGCAGCACAGCACGGGCCGGTGAGGTGGTGATGTTGGTTGCACACTTGGGGTGTGTTCGGGAGCAAGGGTTGGGCACACAAAATAAATCAGCGTTTAGTGCATGATTAATTAAGTACTAGCTAAAATAAATTAAAAAAAGGATTAATATGATTTTTTAAAGTAACTTTCATATAGATTTTTTTTTTTGCAAAAAACATACCGTTTAACACTTTGAAAAGCGTGCGTGCGAAAAAGAAAGACGGGAGTTGGGAAAGTAGAGATAAGAACTCAGCCTTACACTACTATAAAACCCCAATAGGGTCATAGGTACCGACTTATTCAAAACCGACACCAATTATCTGTTTCTCACCGTCATGGCATGGAAAAGCATGAAAACTAAAATATTATATATTTATAGTATTAATGTTGTTTTTTTAAAGAACTGACACATATAATATATTTATAGATCCTGGTTTTTAAGAACCAGCACGACGGCACCTATACTAATCTTATAGGTGTCTATTATTTTAAAAAAAAACCTATATGTGGAGGCCGACCGATCCAAACCAACCTTGCCCTACTCTATAGTTGTCGGTTCCAGTAAAAAAAACTGACCAAAGCCGACCGACCCAACCAACCTTATCCTCACTCTTGCTCCCATCCATCCTTATTCCCACACTATTGCCCCTCCTCCTTCCTCGGTGCCTCCTCCTCCTCCTCCTCCTCCACACT
The DNA here is from genome assembly GCA_009805545.1 of Oryza longistaminata. Lineage (NCBI taxonomy): Eukaryota > Viridiplantae > Streptophyta > Magnoliopsida > Poales > Poaceae > Oryza > Oryza longistaminata. The sequence continues at coordinate 20,176,744 of CM020179.1, read as the reverse complement.
GCCGCCTAACTCCCAT